>CM069448.1:65309214-65867546 GCA_035610835.1 Ophiura sarsii
GAAGAAAGAGGAAAAAGAAAAATCAAAAATACCATGACCATCTCAAGAAATTCGTAAAATCCGATACCACCAAAACAATCCATCTTTTGATTTTGATCCAGGAGGTCAGACCTGGGACTAGAATTAGGTATGTCTCAGTATAAGAATTCTTTGGCCACATCAGATGGTATAACAGAAGGATAAGAAGGACATCTTTGAGTCATTAGGGATATGAATTAAGGAAACTAACAATTCCAAAGTGAAAGATTTGAAGAAGAAACCAACAAATATATTTAGATCAACAAACTGGCAAAAGTATGAGCTGGATCCAAAGGTGTGCTTGGATTCCATCGTTAAGAACTGGCTTGAGCAATGTTGAGGGTTTAATACAATACAATACAGAAAGCATTAATTGCGCCATTTCCAAAAGGCTCAGAGCGCTTACAAGATAAAACCTTAAAATTACAACTTAAACTACAAAATGTGAGTGTAACATGAGCATAGTACAATATATTATAGTAATTACAAAATAGATTAGAAAAAAAATATAAACAGAAAACTGTTTAAGGAAACAAATGAGTTTAAGAGCTTTTTTGAACACACTTGTAGATGATGATTGTCTATAGGTAGCTTATTCCACTCTTTTGACGCACAAACTGTGAAAGTTCTATCACCAGCTAGAACTCTATAGTGATCATGGTGATAGGGTATTGAAGACGTAGATAGTCATTAGAAGATCGGAGTGGTCTCTTTGGAACATATAATGATAAACAATTTGACAAGTAGATTGGTCCTTGGTTATGAAGACATTTATAAACACACAGAAGTAATTTAAAGATGATCCCAGGCGCGTACCGCGGCATGTGAGCCAGGGGGGGGGGGGGGGGGGGCAGAAGTATGTCGTCCCGGTAGTGGCGTATCGTCCCGATAGTGGCGTACATTTTCGTAAAAGGTTGCCCCAAATTTTTTCCCAGTCAGTCACCTCGTGAATTTCACGTAAGTGGGGGGGGGGGGGGGGGGGGGGGGGGGGGGGGGGGGGGGGGGGGGTAGGGTCACAAAATTTCGCACAGTCACCAATTTTTGCACGGTCACAAAATTTCGCACGGTCACAAAATTTCGCAGTCCAAAAAGCACAACAGTCAACAAATAATGCCATGTCCTCAGTGTTTTAAGTCATTTTTTTCCTTCTGGAAATTTAGCGTCCCGGTATTGGGAATTTAGCGTCCCGGTAATTGGAGCCGGGGGGGGGGGGGGCAACTTGCCCCCCCTGCCCCCCCCCCCCCCCCCCCCCCAGGTCGGTACGCCACTGGATGATCCTTTGGCGTATTGGAAGCCAATGCAGTGATCTTAAAAGTAGTCCAGGCGAATGTTTTCGGTCGACTTCAAACACAACACGTGCAGCCCAGTTTTGCAACGTTGCAGGCGAATGATGTAAGTAGATGGTAGCGAAGAGAGAGGGCCATTACAATAATCGAGACGTGAGAGTATCAATGAACGTACAGCATGTTGATATGTAGGTTGATCAATATATTTTCGGATTCTGCCGATATTTTGTGAATGAAAAGTAACCGTTTTGCTGACATTTTGTGATATGTGATGACATGGTCATTTGTGAATCAAAGAAGGCACCCAAATTCCTTACGGTCTTCACAGGTTTAAAGTTGGGTGGTAACAAACTTTGGGGAAATATCGCTCTTCTACACAAACAACATTGATTTTGACCCAGCCTAGGTGTTGTTTTTGTATAGGGCATAGTTTCAGTGATGCCACCACTAAACTCAATCCAAAATTGTTGGGGAAACGTGGGGAATGAGCGAGAGGGCATAACCCAGAAAGAGCGCAAACGTGCAAAAATTTGGACTTACGTCAACATTGAGTATTCGTGATATATGAGCGCCTGAATTTCGGTTTAAACTGTGAGTCATTCATAATTTCTAATCACGAGTGCGTTTACCATATATAGGCATATACATTTATATTTATGGAGTTCACCAGTTGAACTGATATTGGATAGATAGTACTTTAGTAGAGTAGGCCTATCTTCGTAATATATAAGGGTTAAATGGCAGTAAGTCACGTCACAGTTTTATCTTTTGACAATCATGACAATATTCAACGCTCGTGGCAGACATGAGGGTATTAATATAAATAACTCTCAACATTTTTTTATTATTCAATTTACACATACTATTGATATCTTAATGTAAGTAATATCTTAAGTAATAACCCAACAAAAGCTATATAGCAAAAACTTATATCACAAAAAAACGATAAAAATACCTCACATGCATGTAGTGAAAGTGTAGATTTGTATTCTGATGTTTTATTGCTACAAAGGGAAAACCCCAACCAAGAAAAAGAAAAAAACGAAAGCAGGTGACAACATCTCCTAGTAATGTAGAACCAAATGCCAACACAAACATCCTTAGGCCCGTAATCTGAAAGTAATTAGGAATCGTATCGCTCTGTAACTCAGAAGATATGTATGATTTATGATCAGAAATGGTCATAACAAAGGTACATTAGTACATAAAAAAGGTACGTTGGTACACAAAAAAGGATTTTTTTTTTTTAATCCAGCTCATACTTTTGCCAGTTTGTTGATCTAAATATATTTGTTGGTTTCCTCTTCAAATCTTTCACTTTGGATTGTTGATATAACTTTCCGCATGCCATACATCGGATTCGTCTTCATCTTATGCAGAACCATGATGATTGAAAGGTCCATTGGAATCCTTTGTTCGTGAACCCCGCCCCAGTCAAAACAGGTGGAGTCACCATGTGATGTGAGAGACACACCTTTCCGATCGGATAACGTCACGTCTGTGTTAGTTTCCTTAATTCATATACCCCTTCAATAATGACTCAAAGATGTCCTTCTTATCCTGCTGTTACCATCTGATGTGGCCAAAGAAAGCCTTACACCTGAGACATAATATACCTAATTATAGTCCCAGGTCTGACCTCCTGGATCAAAAGATCTGGATTGTTTTGGTGGTATCGGATTTTACGAATTTCTTGAGAAGGTCATGGTATTTTTGATTTTGATTTTTCCTCTCTCTTCCCCCCCCCTATTTTCTCCTTTTAGCCCCCCCCCCCCCCCCCCCCCCGCAAGGCCACATTCCATTATCATCCCAATATTGCCGATTGTTTCCATTGTTCAAGCGTACCTAACAATGTCAAGATTTGCTATACTAGGGTTGAATCATCTGGCTACCATGTATTTTAGACTCTGGTGTTCTTTTTTGGATCACCCTGAAAGATACTCAGTATAGATCGTTCAGAGAGGCTTTATCAAGGGCACGCATTTCTCCGATTGAAATCACAGAGCGAATGGAAACAGCCTAGATCTATTAAACGGCAATCTTGTCGGTCCAGGCACCGTAAAATACTGTTGTTTGATTGGAATAAGTCAAGCAGAATTGGAATTTACCTCACTTAGAGCAGTAATTACTTTAGCAAGCGACTTTTAAGTCACATTGCTTTTTGGAGACTTGGAGGCGATTTGTTGATGACACAGAGAAAAATAACTTCAAGGCGTCCCCTTAGATAAAAACTCGAGTTTTCATCGCTATCTTTAGCTCCTTATTATGGTACAAATATGCGATAAACCTCTTTCGGTAAGCTGTTAAGTATAGCTTTTACTCAAGGCGTCCTTTCAGTGCCTTTTAAATAAATGTTTGTTAAACCTCCAAACAAAATAACCTGTCTGCTATACCAGACTATTATTATTAAGTACATGGATTACACGGATTTTGTCATGGGTCCATAACTGTCAATCGAGAAAAAACCAAATTCTTCATTCAGATCAGAGCCTGTATGGTATTTCCTATAAGCAATTTACATTTGGACTCATTTAGGCCTATCCCGATATTCATGCTTTTTCTCTCGATATTCATACTTTTTCAAGGAAGATTTTCGTATCGTTGAACAACACAAATTGTTTTCAATTATAAAGGTAGATGTTCCGATTACTGGCCCGATTTTCAATTTGATGTTTTCTATTTTACATGAAAGGTCATCCTTTAAATTGGCACATTCCAAAGTTTGAGTTGCATAACTTCAATAGTTCTATTTAAGTTAGAATCACAAGACCACAAAACATTTGCCCATTGAGTCGTACACAAAATGGTTGGTGGTTAACCACCTTTGGCAGTAATTAATTCACCACATTTTCGCCTATAATTTCTAAATGGAACATTTCTGACCCCTAAGATTTGACAGACATAATGAGAAAAATGGGGATTCTTCTGATATCATATCAAAATATCTTGATGTGAAGAAAAAAAATCATAGCCCCAAAAAAGTGATCGGAACATACACCTTTAATTTTCTACTTACCTTTAAAAATTGTTGTTCCTTACTGTTGTGATGACTTTGTGCCGGCGGCGGAGTCACAACCGCCGCCCAACAATACGTTGAAAAAGTTGTGAGCATAACGAAAGTAGTGAAATTCAATGTATTACCACTGAGACACTTTG
This sequence comes from Ophiura sarsii, assembly GCA_035610835.1. Taxonomy (NCBI): domain Eukaryota; kingdom Metazoa; phylum Echinodermata; class Ophiuroidea; order Amphilepidida; family Ophiuridae; genus Ophiura; species Ophiura sarsii. The sequence goes on from CM069448.1 coordinate 65,313,675, forward strand.
AAACCGGTCTTGATGTAAATTCCATGATAAAATGTATATAAATCTCGAAATGCGTGATTGAGATAACAACTAAAAGCACAACAATACACAGAAATATTAAGAAAAGGATTTTCCCACAGCAGAGTATTTCCTATAATATGGCAATTAGGGTAGAATATTCCATTCCTATATTTCCATAGCGGACACGTTGGTTGCAGATGATAAGTCGGGAGAGAAAGCGAGTATGTGGTATTCGGTTTCTCATCTGCTACAACTTGTAGTAGTAGCAACTGTAAATCTGTAGCAACTGTAATCCACTATCCAGTAAGACTGAACTGATGCATGATGGCAAGTGTGTAGTAGCGGTAGACGTCTAAGAAAGTTTATCTTAGGAGCTTCGTTTGTTTGGTTTTGATCCTTTGAGGCGTAAATAATCAACGTGAATTGCTAGTATCGTCCGTTTGATACTTGACACTATCGTCCGTTGTCAGGCTATAGGATGAATTTGTCGACCAGAAGAAATGCCAAGATATTCGATTCATGAACTTATAAAGTTGAATGTCCAACCTGTTGATAAGAAAGAAACTATTCAAGAAAGTGTGTTCCAAATGCTTGACTCCTGACCGGGCTCCTGACTCCTTATAATAGTTGCTTTGTGCTATTATTTATGTAAATTTATGTCGATGAACTATTAAATCGTGCAAAGACATCGCATCGTGGTATTTTCAATCCTAGATCGCAGAATCTCATAATTATTTGTAATCATTTAAAAAAATCCATCATATGTATAGATCACTCAACGTATGTGGTGGTAAGGGTCCCATAAATTCCACTTAGGCTGGAGTAACGTGGCTCTCACCGGTGTATAGCCTACACCTCGTCTGTACCGAAGGCTTGAAGCGTGAAACTTTGTTGACGTTATGGTAACATCTGATGTGGTGTTGGTGCGAGTCCAGAAGCTCCAGATGCAAAGTAAACCACGTATATAGCCTATCATATATTGTGGTTGTATTGTTTTTGAGAAGTGTCCTTACAAATACGTACTGGGATCCGTTTATTTATTTACGTGGTTTGCAACCGCGCCGGTAGTTTGTAGATTTCAATGACTTCTGACAGAAGAATTAGGTTCACAGTTTTTACCCCCAGGAGAGAGAGGTATAGGTTTCCGGCTAATAAGTCCTTGCCCCAGTATTATTATATACAATCTGAATGAATGGTGTCGAATCCAATGCACCCTCTTGCAATTACTTGACTGCAGTTGAAATTAACCATGTAATTTAAGGCATAAGTGCCAACCTGTCCATCAAACTCTGTGATAGGCAGCTAGCGTTGCGCCTACAGGCATATCACCGCGAGCATAAACATCTAAAACAGCCACTTGATTGAGTCGGTGAAAGAGTCGCCCTTTTCTGCCTGCTGCTTGCTGCTCCTGCACAGTTAAAGGGATTTGCCTATAAATCTGTTCTTCAAAAAGTCACTAAACTTGATTTGACGTGATGGATTATCTCTTTCACATGCTTGACTTACACACATACAGGGTCTACTAACCATATAGCTGCGCGTGAAAACATCAACTTGTAAAAGAGATAGGTGAAAGTTAGAGCAAGCAGGCAGTGGTTAAGCCTACGCCGACGATGGATATCGTTCTCATAACTCATTTTGTAAGGTCTGGCTGTGAGCATAAATAATCGCCTTCATACATTGAATATTGACTGACAACATAACTTTTTAATGACGTATTTGATTATTGACTGAATCCTAAATATAGATTTTAATAGCTTTAAAATTTGGGAGAGTCTGGCGCAAAAAATAACAAATGCGTGTTCGGTAAAGTGGGGTTCGCTTCACATATTAAATAATAATTGATAGAAAAACATACACACGTTGCTCCCATGGGTGCATTTCTTAACGGAAATGCCTTGAGCGTAAAGCAAAATAAACTTGACCCCAAAAGAGCAAAGAGGTGAAAGAGTCGTCCAGAAATGTGTATTTTCGGTTGCCGTGGTGGCCGTCTACGTGCATAACGTAGAACTATTCTTTAATCAGGTTAATGCTGAACACATAATTATTGCGTATTTCATTTAATCTTAAATGACAAATTCAGAGACAATGTTTATTGTCATTTAATCAAGTAATTTGTCACGAAATAAATATATTCAGCATTAGGGAATTCTTGATCAAAATGTGATGACCCGGTTTCAATTGGTCAAATAAGGCACGATATTTGATTAATCAATAAAATCATGCCACGCCTGCTCATGGTCCAATTAAGGAAAATGTGACCAACTAGGCAAGTCAACTTATTTTGTAGTATGCACAATGGTAATTCATACAGTAAAGGTAAAGTAACATAACAGTGGAATATTACTAAAGGGAAATTATTCATATTCTTATCATGCTAAATTATCCTAATCCTTATCATACTTATGGCAGAAATTGAAGTTGACTTACAAGTTCAATTTTCTAAATGTCCTTCTCTGTCAATGATTGGTGTAAACACACTTTTGACATGATTGGTGCTTTCCTATCACAACTTTCCTATATTCATGCTGAGGCCTTTTCATGAGAACACTGAGCAACATTGAACATTGCACAGAAATATTCATGCATCCAATTTGTGGATTATGTAGCTATTAGTATTAATGATTTGTGCCAGAATTAAGAGGAATATCAAACTAATCTTTGCTATTGTTACTGATAGATGATATACAATATTTATGAATGCAAAGTATTGAAATGTAAACCATTTCTAGTATAGTGTTGAACCCGTAAATCCGAGGACAAAAGTATAGAAGTTACAGTAAATCCGAGGACAAAAAAAAATGTGAGGACCTTTTTTGAAGTCCTCTCTTTTTTCCTGCATAAAAACGTATAGAAGTTGGGTCCTTACCCCCCTATTAGGATGTATGGCCATGTCCTCTATTGGGCGTCAATACACATATCATACATTTGTCCCTACATGTATGGTAAAAAAAAAAAATGTCCTCAGATTGACTGTAACTTCTATACTTTTTTACACACGTTTTAATACGGGTCCTCACATGGGTTGGTACTCGACTATAGATGTTTTTGTATGTGTAAATCTCATCGTACAGACTAAGTCAAATGACATGGTTTACGCAAATTATGCTAACGGTCTTATTTTTCATTGGATTAATCTCAGATTTTCAGAATATTATCATTATTAATTGGGCTTTGAAAAAGTAAAAAACCCGCCATGAAACAGAGTCCTATTTTTTATACACCCTGTATATAGGCCATGTATCTTGCTATTATATAAACGTGTCTGTCACTCAAGCATGCTTGCTGTAGACGAAATCATATCATAAATCTAGGTAAATGGGTTACTTTCAAACAACGTCCGTACGTCTATAGGTCGAATTATGTCACTTTTGTAGGATTTCGCCTGCAGATATTTTTGCAAATGTCATGTTGTGCAAATAATGCGATTTGCGGATGAAAGGTTGGATAACTGCTTGCTGCTGCTGAGGGGAATGAACCCAAAAAAGTTTAATAACATAACAAAATGCACTACGGCCACCGTATATCAGTTACTAGACAGTTTGTAAATGCATTTTTGCTATAGCTGTATCAAATGGAAGTCGTATCTTTTTATATTCGCTTGAGATACTGAAGGGTATCATCTCAGATCAAGCGAGACTATAAAAATTATCATCACAAATAGGCCCATGACTTGTGAATTGAGACAAATGGAATGATTATATCTGACTAGATTTCGCGGTTCTCGGGTTGAGCGGTTCTCGGGTTGGTTCTCTTGAGGGGTTAATATGTACCCTTAAAGGTATATTATGTGATCTTTCCAGGGAACGCCCTCAACATCGAAAAAAAAATTGAAAGAAGACTTTCTTGCAGATTTACATTTCTGATCATAAATCGTACATACATTCCAAGTTACAGGGCGATACGATTCTTAATTACTTCAAAATCGTGATTTTAGAGTGAAAATAAACTGTCGGATAATCCGACAGTATATTATTTTCACTCTAAATTCACTCTAAAACAATGATTTTGAGGTAATTAGGAATCGTATCGCTCTGTAACTTGGAATGTATGTATGTATGATTTATGATCAGAAATGTAAATCTGCAAGAAAATCTACTTTCTAAAAAAAATAATGAATAGAGGGCGCTCTCAGGAAAAGATCACATAATATGCCTTTAAGATCCAGTTATCACAGGTGCCCTTAATATTCCAGATAGCCCATAATCCAAGTAAACTCATGTGCAAGTTAAATCTTGTTAGACCTATTTATACCCCAAGTGCACATCCAGGCATAAAAGCAGATTTTCTTGCAGATTTACATTTTTGATCATAAATCATCAATATATTCTGAGTTACAGAGCCATACGATTCTTAATTACTTCAAAATCATGGTTTTAGTACGTGTGCATTTAGAGTGAAAACTTGAATAAATCTGCTAGCAGGACAGTATATTTTTACTCTTTAAACCATGATTTTGAAGTAATTAGGAATACATACATATACATACAGTGGCGTACCCAGCTTTTGGAGTGCACGACCAAAGTTGTACCGACGAAAGGCATGATTTACCGACAATTGTTTTTACAGACTCCAAAAAAAATCGTAGAACATGCAATTTTTCCCCGTAAGCAGCTGAAATCTTGATAAGCGATAGGTTGTCCATAAAACCGGCCAAAAAAACCCCCGCATGGTCAAATACGCAAATCTACCGACGGAGGCTCGAGTTTACCGACGGGCTTATTTCAGGGGGGGGGGGCACCGTACCGACCTCCCTGGACCCCCTGGGTACACAACTGCATACATACACCCCTCCGTGCGAGTTTTTATAAAGCGCCATTTCATTTAGATGATGAAATAGCAACATGCAACATTCAGGCAGCAGCTAATTCAGCGCCAAGTTGCGACATACACACAAACATAGATACAGACAATATACGACGAGTTCCTGTAACCTAGGAATATGTGTGTATAGACACAGACCGGGATGATCCCCTACTCTTTACGAAGGAGTCTGTGACCTTTTAACGCGTGCTCGCGGGTGTTGCTCTTCCGATGCACGGGACCACCGTTTCTACGTGACTTCCGAACCACGAGGCAATTGAGACTAAGTACCTTGCCCAAGGATACAAACATGTTGGCCGTAGCGGGGCTAGAACTCACAACCTTTGTATTGTGAGTCCTGCGTGCTATCCACTAGATCACGTACATGCTCATATCGCTCTGTAACTCAGACTATATTCATGATTTATGATCAGAAATGTAAATCTGCAAGAAAATCTACTTTAAAAAAAATCAAGTTTAGAGGGCGTCCCCTGGATCGCATAATATGTCTTTAAGTATCTTGAAGTCCAATTCAACCATCTTATTCACTTTCTCAAAAGACTTAGATCAAAAGAGTCCATTGTATTTGTTTTGTTGGTTATGAATATCACGATCGATTATGAAGAAATGTATTTATTAAAGATTCAAGAGTGCTTGACTGCTGGCTAATTGTAATTAGTAAAATAAGTAACCACCGCGCCGCGCAAATGAAAATCTGTATAATACACAAAATTGTATGGTTGTTTTCTTTGACTACTGTTACGTAATCTCTCATTTTTCTGTAAATGTGTAAGTACTGAACCGAATCAAAGGCGGTTTTCCCCAAATTATAGACAGCTAATTTGACTTTATTATTGTCTGAGTTGTTCTATTCCGACACTAAGTTATATATAAGGAAGTGGAAGTGACGATAACCTAAAGGTGCGCTGTAGGCCTAATTCTTTTTTAGACACCCTGTATAAACGAATTGTTGAAATCATATCGAACTATTTCGGCTATTTTGGCGCATATTTTGACATGCGAAAACAAGAATAATGACATTCCAGGAGGATTTTCACGGCACTCGTTTGTTATTCTAGTAAATCCATATCGGAATGCTTTATAATAATGTACATTTATATTTAATACATGTGGTGACTAGTGCATGTGGCGTTAGCATCGCTCCGGAATAAAAATTATAACTTAAAATGCCTGTTAAATTTGGACTTTTGTTGCAGATTGAATAGATTTCACTTGTAATATATACGGTTGTATTTGGTGTCCTTAACTTTTCAATATTTATCAAATATTTGGGCAATCGAATATTGTGCTTGATCATATTTGGATTTACCACTTCACGGATCCGTGGTATGCCAAGGACCCTGTACACATGTATGAGTGGGAAACATTGGTAAACCTCTTCCAGAAATTCTCTTCGAGAGGGTGCACAAAGTCTCCACAAGTGTTGCTCAATATTTTCTTAAGTTGGCCCTTCAACTCTAATAATTATGTACAAGTCCAGTGCGACCAACATTTTACTGATAATGCGCACTATAGCTCAAAGTGATATGATATTTGTTTTATGGTATTTTCAGTGGTGGTTTATGGTTTGTTATATAAAACCAAACACCCGAATCCTATGTTCATAAACATGTTATTGACAACAAACAATAACATCCTTTTTGGTTTGGTTTTGCGAAACAAGATGTTGCATCACATTCCACAATCATGATAATGGGCTCAATAAATAACAACTTGCATAATATGCTAGACTTACCTTTTCAAGTTTCCACACATTTTTTCTCTCTTATAATAATGTTTGACTTTCCTGGACTTTTGTGTATGAATAATAAATTGTAATACTGAACAATAATGTCGATTTATAACACGCACTTATCCATCCTATGCAGGAAACCTTTTTTTGTTCAGGGATTTCCATCATAAATATAACCTGAATTGCAGATTGATTAAACCGTAATACTTAGATTGTTGGTTGATTGATCAATCAATCAATCAATCAATCAATCAATCAATCAATCAATCAATCAATCAATCAATCAATCAATCAATCAATCAATCAATCAATCAATCAATCAATCAATCAATCAATCAATCAATCAATCAATCAATCAATCAATCAATCAATCAATCAATCAATCAATCAATCAATCAATCAATCAATCAATCAATCAATCAATCAATCAATCAATCAATCAATCAATCAATCAATCAATCAATCAATCAATCAATCAATCAATCAATCAATCAATCAATCAATCATCAATCAATCAATCAATCAATCAATCAATCAATCAATCAATCAATGTAAAGGTTTGCCATCATCAGAATGAATACAAAAATAGTCAATACAAGAGTAAATGTTTAAAGACCAGATAGATGACCTCATAGACGAAGCCGCATAGAAATGACAGATACAAAACTTATTTTAAGTGAGGATATTTGGCTCAGATAATACCGACCCCCTCACTTCCTCCCTCTCCCACTGCATTTCCCCAGTCAGTTCCCCACCCCCATCCGAAGTGCCATACGGCCGATGACACACAGTGAGGTTTCCCGTTTTTAATAGGATGTCAGCCCTGCTGATCCTGCCACGTGGATGTCAGCCATGTAAACAATAAAATTCGTCATTATTTTGTTCCCGATATTTTCTTTTGTATGCACTTCTTTTAGAAAAAGGAATCAGCTGAAATTAAAATTTACAATTTTCATGAAAAATGTAAAATGGCGTTCGAAGTGAGAAAGTCATCGCCCAGTTTGGCGATGAAAATAATTATAGTTTTCGTTTTAGTCGTCACAACACAATCTAGAAAACACAAGCTTAAATTACATGTGAGTATATGATTGTAAGCTTTACATTATTAACCTTAAAAGAAAGGTCGGTGCATGGAAACAGGAAGTTTCTAGGAAATAAATTAATAAATAACTTAAGCTTAAATTTTAAAATTTATTATTAATTAAAGGTAGATGACCCGATCACATTCCGATTTTCAACTTGAAGTTTTCTATTCTACATGAAAGGTCATCCTTAAAAAGTCGTGTTCCAAAGTTTGAGTTGCATAGCTCTAATGGTTCTTATTTTAGACGCATTAATTAATTAATTCACTTGCAATTGGTACCATTGGAAAGAGCATGAAATAAGCTTTAATATGACATCTCAACCATTGTTCTAGGGTAAATATTAATGGATTTACAGATTTTTCATATTAATAAATTACACAAAATGTTGGTCCTTCGTAACACATTGAAACATATGGAAATGCGCTACAATATTTGTGACCTTTTTGACCATTTTCTTCAACTTCAAGAAAAAAAACATAAATTGTTGTAACTTCTTTGATTTTTGATATATTTCAATGGAATAAAAAGCATATTAAAGAATACAACATAAACTAAATGATAAAAACATCATAACACTGTAATTAATTATGGATTATTAATTAATTAATTATTGATTATTGCATTCAACAATGCCGCAAGCAAATTTTCAGCGTCTCGGCCCGCACTACGATCAGTTATTATTATAAAAAAAATGGTTTCTGTCCTCAGATCAAGTTCATATTACATATGCATTGAGATAAATATATTCCCTATCTGTTCATATAAGTTTTATGAATGGCCATATATACATAGCTTCATAAAAATGACAGGTAGAGAAAATTACTCGAAACTTCCGACGATAAAATTCACCACTTCTGAAAATCACTCGGCAATTTTTCAAAGACGGCAAGAGAGAGAAAATTCTGAACTACATCATCACAATTTATGTCCATTGGAACACAAAGATACACCAATCTCTGTAGCGATATGAACAGAGCGCTATGCACAGCGCGAATCCATTTTCAAACAGACAAGGGTGCCACAGAGACCCGCTGCTCAGCACTGATTGTCACATACCTACCTAATACTAGGACAGGTGATCACGGACCTTCAATTTGCCGTTGACTACAAAGCATCAAAATCAAGTCTACGCTCTACTCGACCATACAGAAGAACGTTTCTAGTGACCATGTGAGGCTGTGTAAGCGACCGTTGTTTACATGAGCAATATTTCTGAAATTCGTAAAATGTTTCACTCGATTTTCAGACTTTGACTTGTAAAAAACATGTGAAAACTTGCATTATGTGTAAATATGATAACATGAGTATGTAGAGGAATCACTTTGTCAAATATTCTGTTCGATGGTAATATTTCACGGGAGTACAAAAAGGGTTAAATTTTGGCCGTTTTGGTGATGGTGCAATCTGAATTTGTTTGAATTCTCGTAGTTTGTGGTCAACGGCATGTGACGTCACTCCGTAATCACCTATCGGTGGTTACCACCATTCGCGGTAATTCGACGTTATTTCATCGATTTCTCCATAATTATACCAATTTAGGCCGTCAAATTTCAGTATGATGATGAGAAAAATACGAGCTTTCATATGATATGAAAATCTCCGTATGTTTGAAATAATTCTGTGTTACGAAAATGTGATCGGGTCATCTACCTTTAAATCTGAGAGACAAATTATAAATATAGGCCTAACTAAAGAAATAGGAAGCCCGGCACTACATGCACTACAGCTATTCATCACTGTTAGGGATGTTCATATTATTGACTAGTATAGAATTAGAAGGCGCCCTTTGTTTGAAAATTTTATAGCAAAATACGGGGTGGCGGAGTCGGTTAGAGCGTCATAAGTCATAACACTGCTGCGCACCGCAGTTCTGTTGGTGGATCGTTTGAGTGTGAGTTCAATTTGATACACCAACACACACAGTCTCACAGTCTCCTTCAGATCGTGCAGACTGAAGTAGGCATGTACATGGCGCATCGTGGTTCGGAAGTCATGTAGAAATGTTGGTCCCGTGTATCGGAAGAGCTATCCCAGAGCACGTTAAAAGGTCACAGACTCCTTCGTAAAGAGTAGGGGATCATCCCGATCTGTGTCTGTACTAAGGCTGTGACTTAAACCCGGGAACCCGGGTACCCGCCCGCTATTCCGGGTACCCGGGTACCAAATTGGGTACCTGAATACCCGAAATGTAAAAAAAAGAAAAGAAAAAAAGAAAGAAATTTACAAAAAAAAATTTAACATTTTTTGTCCGAGTGTATATATATATTTTTTAAAAGTACAAATGTGTGCCCAAATGACCTCTATTGACCCCACATGTGTCATTTTGGGGGACAAATTTGTACTTAAAAAAAAATTGTAAAAAAAGTGAAAAAAAAAAAAAAATAGAAAAAAAAAAAAAAAAAATATATATATATATATATATTTTCGGGTACCCGGGTACCCGCCTGAAAAACGGGTCGGGTACCCGGGTAGGAAACTACCCGTGCATTCACAGCCTTAGTCTGTACACCATTCCTATGTTTCAGGAATGTTTGTGAAGTACAGTTAATCTGAGCATACAAACTGCAATGAAAACAGAAACAGAATATGTGGAAAACGGCAATATCGTGTTTTTTGCCCAGCACATTCGCAGTGGATACACACACATACGGAATAAGCTGTGAAATACATTGTGTCATTCCGTGCTGGGCAAAGAACACGACATTGCCTGGAAAACTCCATGTTTACTTCTTTTATAAATTCAGAGGAGTCGTAAGGATCAGGCTGGGATGTATTCAATGATACGTCTAAATAATGCACAAGTTTATCAATCGCATCCCTGATTGATCTTCAGTCCCAGGAGACCAGGGACTAGGGACATGGCGGGGACTGTACGCAAACGTACACAAAAACGTTGCCCGGCTATGCGGGGACGTACAAAATGTGCCACGCTAGCCGGGGCCTGTAGCGGGGATGTACATATGGTACACAAAATGTATACACAATCGTGGCATTCTTGAACATATTTATGTATTGTGATAACCAAATGTCATCTCATAGTTTGTGTTTAGATGTTAAATCTTTTTTTTATCATAATACATTGTTTATATGTCCAAGAATGTCACGTCACCATTAGGTTTTAATTGGCATATTTCATATAAATGCCAAAAATATAGCGATATATAAATGCATAATCATTTTAGAAATCTATCACGGTCTGTATGTCGGTAGCCATCCCATGCTAAAGTAAAGTGTGTCCAGGTTATTTAAAAAGTGTAATAAACGTGTGGATAATACTAGATTCAATAACGCGCTCACTCAAATAATAAGGTCGTGCTACAAATATAATTGAATGATGATATAATCGATTGGCGATTGACTAAACAATCTCCGCACTGGACACTGTTGCGCACAGTGATAGGCTTGATCATAACATTTTGAAAATAAAAGTGTCTCTTTGAAAATGCAATACATGGAAACAAGTAGGCCTACTTTTCTATAACAAATGATGTTTCAACCGTCTGCAGGCTGAATAATCACAAAGTATTTTGCCTCATATTGCTAAAAACTGGTCAAGTCATGTAAATTTTAAACCATTTTAGCTATAATTAGCTTTACTTTCATGATGTCCAGTTGCTTCACTTGTGTGTGGTTATGCACTATCAATTGCATCCCCAGCCCTGGGGGACCCGGGGATTAGGGCCGGTAAATTCAGAAAGCCGGGCCAATATTAGTGAAACAATAATATGTTCGTTCTTATTCGTTATATACAGTACAACACGCTGCCAGCTCGTTGATGACAAAACACGGTTCACCAGGGGCATTGTTATCATGGTTTATGTGGAAAATAATTTATACAGTGCTCAAAGAAGAGTAAACTTTCAAGACCCTAGTTACGCTACTGAATTTTTCGCTCTCGTTTTAAACATGGAAATAGTACTATTTCCATGTTTTGATGATGCATCTTTTGTCCTACATACAAGTTTTTATCAATGATTCCTACGATTGTAGTTACATAGATCGGTTGACAGGGATATTTCCCCTGATCCAGATTCAGAACCGATCACGCTTTTTCGGCTGATTTTGATCGGTACAGATTTGCAGAATCTGTGAAACACAAAATTCATTGATTGACATAATGATATCGATAATAATCCGACGACATATCGACACACAAAATACCGATAACAGCACTACAGACAATATAACACAGGTACGGTCTAAAATCAATACCAGATTCAGAACCGATCACACTTTTTTGGCTGATTTTGATCGGTACAGATATGCAGAATCTGTGAAACACAAAAGTCATTGATTGACATAATTATATCGATAATTATCCGACGACATATCGACACACAAAACACCGATAACAGCACTACAGACAATATAACACAGGCACGGTCTAAAATCAATACCTTTATTTCAAATCTGATTAAGATTTAAAAGGGAAGCGGTCATGGTGAGGATTCTAACGAAAATTGAACAGCGCGCGGCGACTATTTGAATCTAAACAAGTTGGACATTGGCGCAGTCTGTAATTGTTCTACGTATGTTTACATGCAAGCAGTATTATGTGCGACTCTACAACAATCTCTTAACCCAATGTGAACGGCGCGCTCAATTAATTAACCATCCTTCATTTGATTGAACGCATTTTCTATCGTGTGAAAGTGATGTATTAGTTATTAGCTCAGGTTTAGCTGGACCAACAATCGCCGTCAGCGGTTCTTTTCCTCACCATGACCGCTTTCCTTTAAACAGACTCCAGTCATAATATTGTAGACATTTTTGTTGAAAAATATCAAAAATTCTGTTTTTTGTGGGGTCAAAATCCCAATTGCAGCAGTCTTTAAAAAAATTGTAAATGAGATTTTTTTAGGCCAAAAAAAAAAACTGTTCTAAGAGATTAATGTTCACACAAAGGCACAAATGTAGCCTATTACACATGTGAAATGTTTTGAAATGATGGAGAGAATGGTCTAGTTTTATTATTTGAGTCCACATTTGATCCCAGGGTCAGAAAGGAATTTGGCAAGTATTCAAGAATCCAGTAAATTCTGAGAAAGATAATCCTTACAACAAACTATTGCAGGAGAATCAATAGATTCTTGCAAAAAATCCTCAGCAAGAATCTAAACGGATTATTGTAACCTTTAATTAACGGACTTCTGATCCTGAATAAAACATTTTTTTGTGTGTACATAGTGTAATGCAGACGGTTGCTTAAAAAGTCTACTTTACTCTACAAATTTATAATGACCTTTTACATGCAATTGATTTCATTTTGCGTTGCTTTTTCAATTGCAGAATGAGATTCGAGATATGATCGACATCACCACATTTGGGTTTTTCCAAGACGGCATGTTGGCCGTACAAATTCAGATGTCAATGTTGGATTTCAGCAATGAGGTGGATAGCATCGGTTTCACCTTGGACAAATCGTCCAGTGATGGGAGCGCCTCATACATGGTGAGTCTACATGGGAGTGGCAGTTCTATAATTACTTTATGTCTAACTCTGTGCAGTGACGTCAGGGCATACTCCAATGATTGCTCCTTATTGTGTGCATAATTATAATGCACTAAGTGCTGTGCGATTTAAAAAAAAAAAAAATAGAAAATATGCTATGAGGTAGGCAATTTTGTTTTGTATTTTTGTTGCTAATTCAAGCTTCAGAGACCTTTTAAAAAAAAAGAATTTCTAAAAAAAATAAAAAATAAAAAAAGAGAGAAAAAAGAGTTTTTTTAGGCCTCAGCGCAAAGACCTACGCGCCGTAGCTCATTTCACATACCAATGCGGACGGGCTTTTGAGACAGACACTATCTTCTTTGTTTGGCCTAAGAACCCACCTATGCAATAAAGATGAATCATAGCACTTTGGTGTATAATATACACTGCTTGATCACTATACTCTTATTTGTTTTCCTCTGGATCTGGACAGTGACGTAACTTTACAGGCGCAGCTTTAAGGCACATGTATCTTTCGTCTTTCTACGCTTGTGTGTATACCCCAGGTCCCCAGCACCTCGAGTAGGCGCACACATTTATGTGCTGCAATTACAGTAGTTCAATCAGTACCAAATTGGCGAGAAATATTTGTTTTTTTATTTATCCGCGCGCAAAAGTAATCCAAGCGTATAAGCGCGATTTTGGCATATGCAAGCGTTTACGCATGTAATGACACTGCGACATTGTGCGTCATATTGCCCCGTGCGAGCGTTTTTCGTGCAACGCTCTTCTGAATTCATTTTCTGCTGTAAACAGGTTTCGCCAAATTTGGAACTGACTGAACTATAATAGTAGAATACGCAGTTACGTCACTGTCTCGCGATAGATAATAGACTATAGAATACACTCTGATGTCACTGTGTAGAGTTAGGCGAGTTAGCTGAATGAAATATAGCAAGTGGCTAATGCTGCAATTTCAAGGTTATAAAGGATTCAACTTTTACAAGATACTTTTTGATACTCAAAAATTGCTTTGGTTAACTTGCCTTCAAATAATCTGGTTTTCAATTCTTCAATTTAAAGTCATGTTTTGTATTCAAGGCTGTTGAGTGTTGTTGATACCTGAACAAATAAAAGCCTCTATTAGTAGGTAAAAATACAATGGTGAGAGATGAGCATGCTGCAAAGAAAAACTGAATGTGTTTTATAAAGCATAAAAAATGACAGGCTATGAAACACGGAATGGAAAAGTACGTTATGAGCTCCATGAAAAGATGAACAGCTGAAATAAAGAAATTTAGAAACAATTTTCGGAAAAATGGTAAATAACTCACTGTTGTATTGATCCCCTATTGTATGAAGTCATAATAACCCTACTACGTACAAGTATAATCATTTTAAGTCTCTGTGAGAGGCAGGGTCTTGACCAAGATCAAAAAACTGCCTGTCTCGTCTGGTGTCTTGATCCCAACTGGCGCAGTGTGCCACCACTTGACCAAAATCAGACAACAATTTAAGGATTTTTTCGACAGTCCACTTTTGATACTACCCGTCTAAGGGACGCACCATTTGATTTTCAGGGGGGGTAGGAAGTTGGGTTCGGGGGAGATTTTTTTTTTTTTGGCCGCCGCAAGGGGTGAATTTTTTTTTTTGCGCCGCCGGAGGCGGCGCATTTTTTTTTTTTAATGTATCCATTCATATTGAGTTGGGTGGGGTAGAATTTTTTTTTTTTTTTTTTTACTCATCAGGGGGTGAATTTTTTTTTTTTGGCCTGCATAGAGGGGGAATTTTTTTTCTTCCGAAAACTTCCTACCCCCCCCCTGAAAATCTAATGGTGCGTCCCTAAACGGTAACTTGAACATCTTTTATCTGCAGGAGGATCATGCCCAACCGTGCATCCTGAATGATGCCAGTAAAATCAAAGAGAACGATTCCGTGTCTGTAGTCTTCTTCAAATTTAATTTCAAAGAGAATAAGTAAGTACTTCTTTATTGAAACCAATTAGGATGTTGTCAGTAGAGTCGGTCCATGTGTTGATCCATTTGAGGATGCAAGGGAGGAGTTGATATTTAATAGCATGCAAACACAAATGTAACCCAACATGAGTAAATGAGGCACAATGATGGAACTATGAATATTGAGTTATTGATATCATGATATATGTATGAGTTTTAAGCAACATTTTGGTACCATAGTCAATGTTATATCACATTTCTAACCAAAGTGACAGATTATTGAAAATCACTTTGTCTTAAAACGTCATACAAATTTTCAAGTTATTTGTTTAATACCCGTTTAATACATTTGATAAATTTGTTTAATACCCGTCGTATATGCCTATTATTTCTATGTATTGTCAAGTTATGACCGTTTAAAGTTTTAATTTTGTTAAGAAATCAATAATGGAAATTTAAAACCTCAAAATGTAGTTTACCTCTTTATTGTCATGAATTTGATTCTTTGGTTGGAAACATGATGTGTCAAAGATCAGAAAGTTATAAGACTTTTTATGAAGTTGACTATTTTTGACCTTGTCCCACATATGTGACCCGTCACGTCAAAATGGACATGTTGGAGGTCCGAGTCAAATCTGAGTTATGGTATGACTTGAAAGTGCACGTTTTAAGCTTTGAAATGATACAACGTTGAAGGTAATCAGACTTTGTAATCACAAGATATGAATTTGATTCTTTGGTTGATTTGAAGAAGCACATTTTTTTCTATTATCTTCTTTATATTTCACCAAATATATTGGCCTCTATCTCATCATTGTGTTTGCCGACAACATGTCCTTTTTGATGTGACTGGTCGAATATTTGCTTTTAAATCAAATTAGCTACTGCCGCATTGTGCCTCATATACTCATGTTGGGTCACAACTGTGTAGCCTAATGTAAAGCCAGAGTTACAGAGTGTGTTACAATTACATTTCGGAACAGCAAATGGGACGTATCCTTCACAGGTACCCAATTTGAAACCAAAATGTACAGTAACATAGAATGGTGGAAATACCGGTACTTAAGCTTTTGAAGGCAACAAACGCACTGTGAATCATATGCATGACGCGTGTGTGTGGCCCAAACCGTGTGCATGTGACCATGTGGCCAAATGTAAGAAAAATGGGTCAAGGTATCCCCATTCTATGGTTAGTCATTATATTCAGTGTTGTAATGCTATGGACATAATTGGACAAACGGTGCACATGTGCGTAAACCTGGAAGTGCGTACCGAAAGCTTTAACAAAAATAAGGCCTAAAAAAAAAAGGTTTGATTGGCGTAACATGACCAAAACAAATAGGGTAGGTCGGTCGGGATTTTTTTTTTTTTTATAATTTTTTTTTTTAAAATCATCTACTTTTGAACACTTAAAAGACAGCAGTACACACAAATGAGGAGACGGCAAAAATTCCCTTTTCTTTAAACATTTTAATTTTTATTTATAGAAACTAACAGACTCTATGAGTACAAGTTTCTGAAGTTTTAAACAATAACAAACGTCAGATTTCAGTTTTTTTTTGTTTTTGTTTTTGTTTTTGTTTTTTTTTCCCCCTCAAAATAATAAAAAATATTCAGGGTCGGCGATGTATTTAGGGTCGGTCAGGTTACGCCAATCAAACATTTTTTTTTTTAGGCCTAACAGCGTGTCCTGATTGGTCATATGTGAAATCACCATGTGCATGCAAACATGGTTGTTCGCGCATAGCAGCGCATATCATGCATTTGGACCGCAGCCTTTGGAACAAAACCAAATTACGCTCCCATGGAAATTGCTTAAATTTGGTCCATAGCATTATGACAGTGACTATATAAGTTTCAGATCTGTCGATGTGTACACAATGAACAATCCAGCCCAAATGTAAGAAAAGTGGGTCAAAGTACCCGAATTCTATGGTAAGTCTTTATAGTCAGTGTTGTAATGCTATGGACATAATTTGACAAATATGTGCACACTATGCACGTGTGGAAGTGCATACCGAAAGCTATAAAAAAATAACAGCGTGTCCTGATTGGTCATACTATGCACGTGTGGAAGTGCATACCGAAAGCTATAAATAAATAACAGCGTGTCCTGATTGGTCATACATGCATACATTAGTTGTTCGCGCGTAGGCACGCAATTCATGCATTTGGACCGCAGACTTTGGAACAACACCAAATCACGCTCCCATAGAGATTGCTTAAATTTGGTCCATAGCATTATGACAGTGACTATATAGGTTTCAGATATGTCGATGTGTAGCACAATGAACAATCCAAAATTGGAACCCAGGTATGCCTCAATTACACAGTACTGTAAACATGGACATTTTCGCGCTACATACATTTTTGCGCTTTTCATAGTTCATATTTCGTAGTTCATAGTTCATAGTTCATAGTTTATTATCACTAAATCGCAGCTAAAAGCTGAATTACATGGTTATTGCATTGGTATAAAAACAACAAATCACGCATAGAAATGTATACAAAGATAACATCAAAATTGTACATTAAAACTAAAAGTGCTAAAAGAGATAAGAAGGTATCAAAAATACATAAATAATCAGGTAGAAGCTAATATTGCACTGTGGGTGTCATTTAACAAACCAAAATGTTAAATGACACAGGGAATGAATCACAACCCTACCCAAGACAGATTAGCCCCCCACCCCTAGCAAGCATATTTACTGCTGCTGATTCAGGAGATTAGTAAGGAAAGGGATGGGGCTATTCTCATATCTTTTGGTTTTGCATCTGGGAACCTGATAATTGCTGGTGTGTCTCACTCCAAGTAGCTACTGCGAGATTAAAAACATGCAAACATATTTTGTGTGTGTATAAGTCTATGTAATGAACGTTCAAATTGGCAAAGTGCGAAAATGTAATCGCGCGAAAATTACCACTTTTTTATAGTACTTATCCCATGATAATCTAATGACACACATAATTTATATTTATAACCATTTTCTTTTATTGCAGGGTATCCATCAATAGAGTAGGCAATAGCCTCCGTGCGCTGCCCATCTACGTTCTAGGCGACATCAATGGTTTAGAACACGGGAGTTGTAGCGCAGCTAGGACAGATGCAACAATAGTACAATCACAAGATGTTACAATAGTACAAGCACAGGATGCACCTGCCGTGAGGAGACGGCTCAGAAGAGTGGCGCCGGAGGAAAAACAGCCGTTAGGTAAGTAAGGCTGGGAATTTCGGGCGGGCAAACGAGTACCCGCCCGATATAAGGCAGGGGTAGAATTTCGCCGCGAATCCGCGAATCGATTCGCGTGAAGATTCGCGTGAAATCACTACCGCGCGAATCCAGTTGGATTCCCGCAAAAAAAAAACAAAAAAACAAAAACTTTTTTTTTTAAAACTTTTTTTTTTTTTTTTTTTTTTAAAGTCCAAAACAGGACATTAGATGACTGGTAGTTGACCCTTAGTCAACAAACATGCCGAATTTGGAAGTTGTGCAAGCTTATAGCCTTATTCTGGATATTATTTTCATTAATTTCGCAATAATCCATGGATTCTTTTTTTTATTTTTTACAATTATTTTTATTTTCCTAGTACAAAACAGGACCTTAGATGACCCATATTTGAACCTAAATAACCCACATAATACCTCATGACCCACACCATAGGAATAGTAACTCATAACCCAAAGATCCTATACTAAAATCCACACATACAGTTGTGAATTGTGAATGCCATGACCTTATATTGTATTGTATTTTTAATTGGAAAAAAAAATTGGGAAAAAAAAAATTTTTACTTTTTTTTTTGAGGGGGGGGGGGGGGGGGGGTCGGGTACCCGGGTACCCGTCTGGAAAATGGGTCGGGTACCCGGGTACACAAATACCAGAAATTCCCAGCCCTACAGGTAAGAAAACCACTTTAACCCTAACACACCCAGACCCCATCATATCCCATTTTAGTCCTACTTGGCGTTTAATGGTGTACAGACATCAACAGTACTAGTCAATGCTAAAGTTCTAAATGGGGTGAGCTGCATGGGTGACTCCATTTGAAATCTGAACTCCCTGGTGAAAGATGGTAATTGTGTTAAATTATAATGCCTGATAGGAGTTAAGCCATGCAGGACAAGGTTACTGTAAACTCCTGAACCTTATGAAACGCCATATGGGATCATATATGGGATATCATGGGCTCAAAACCACTAAAAACGGCCAATTACGCAAAATACGTGTCGCATGCCTTCAATTAAGAATAACTATGAAAATTGGAAAGTAATTATAAACTACATGCATTATACATTTTCAACATATAATAGACTAAAACTTCTGAAAATTCTAGGACTTGGGTATTATTATTTTGGAAGTTACGATTTCGTAAATACGCTAAACCGGGCAAAAACCATATGTCGCAAATCACTATCTATAGATAGTTTGTGATGTTGTTGAAGAAAACAAGTCCTGTCGAGCATAAAAGTAGTACTAGAAAGCAAACACAGTTGCATGCTTTACCAAAAACCAAAAAAACCCCATTAGAAATATGCAGAGGTTAATTATTTTTAAATTGATAATTGTCGCAAAGTTCCATGAAACATACGTTACCGTATACATATAAACTCACCCTTTCCCACCTTTTTCAGTTTTAAGTCATATTTCTTTCTTTTATAAAATAACTAACACCTCGTCTAAAGCCTATATGAATGGAGATATAATTTGGGGGAAAGCTTTGGAGAAAAAAAATACATCTAGTATCGATTTTGTGACCGTATTGTGACAGTATAGTTAAGAAAAGTAACCTACGTTACCAATTTTATCAGAATTAAACAATGGGGTGTATACAAGGGATATACTAAACATAAGTACATGGTACCCTTATCCAACTGAAATTATTTTATTTCATCAGCGACCGTAAATCATGAACTGGGTCACAGTGAAGTTCAAATGAAACATCCGTTACCGAAACATACGTGACTGCCATTTCACCCACCTCAACTTATTTTAGTAAAATCGTAACGATCACCCCCTAGCAAGTGCTATTATACCGCCATCATGCGTCTAGGAGAGGTTGGAAACAAAAATGGTTGCAAAATGGTGCTTCTTAACAGAACCATGTGTAACGTAGGTTGCATCAATTGTAACGTAGGTTTCAATTTCACCTTTGCCTTTGTATGGTAGAATTTATAAGTACATGTTGTGTTTAAAGCGTGTGATATAAAATACAAAGTAGACAAACAATAAAGTACATTGTTTCAATGGAATAGGCATATTTTACGGACTTTAAAAGGCTTGCCAATCTAACATTTGAGCCATTGGTAACGTAGGTTTCATCAGTAAATTTTAACATTAACATTTAAAAAATAAAAAGTTGAGAATAGTACGTGCTCATATTTGTCCGAGTCAAAATTCAAAGTGTTATCTTTAATTCTTTAGGTGTTACAATAGTTTTGAGAACATTTGAATTCTCACCAATTCTGAAATCCGAATTGGTCGTTTTTAGTGGTTTTGAGCCCATGATGTCCAGACATGTACTGACATTTATAAATGGGGTTTCATGCTGTTTCGGTCTTAGACTATCTGATACACAAAACTGTTAGGGTTAACCCTTGAGAACCACCTGCCGATTGGTCAGAAAGATGGATGCATTTGTTGCACCAATCAGAGACAGCGTTAGAATAATTGTAGTCCCGATAAAGATTCGAGTGAAATATTTTAGAAGCAGTATCTTAATTGGTTAGTCAAATTAGTATATCTTTTAATTAGCCAATCATAAACACTGTTAGATAAGCAGGTAGTGCTCATGGGGTTAATCACCTCTGTGCAGTGATATCAGAGTAGATTCCAGTGATCATGACTGATTATGTGTGTGACTGTAATGTACTAGCAAAGTGTATGTGTGATCAAATGCGAAACCTCATACTTGTACATATATGCTGTGGAGTATGCACTAACATCATTGGTTAGATGAAGTTAAATGATGGACTATGAGGCTGTATGTTGTATCTATGGTTAAGTTTGGGTGATCTTTTCTTGATAAAACCACATCTATAATTATGTTTGCAGTTATTGAGTCACAAACTGTCCCGTGACTCTTATTTGATAAAAAAAAGTCCATTCAAAAATCATATTTTCTTCGTTTTTTCATTGAATTATGCACATTTTGGTCAAATGTCCTTGATGGGGATATTTGAAAATAAATTAAACAATTGGAAGCTTGGATAATTATTCTTCGTTCCACAGTCATATATTGGACACAGTTTATTGCATATATTTTGTTAAATGCAATTTCATTAAAATTACGCATTTTAAAAACTCTTCCAACAGATGGACCCTGCCCCCCCCACACACACCATTACAGTTACAGTTAGGTTTTATAATGACCATCAACATTTTTTTGTAGGACCACTGGGCGATGTTTTGGACGATCAAACTATTGACCAGCTAGCAGCAGGTGGTGCTGAAAAACCAGTTGATAATGGCATTCCACCAGATGATATTAAGAAACCAAGTGATCAACAATTGCCAGATATTACTGGCCTAGAGGCCGCACTTTCAGCAGATGGAAATGGTCTGGTTGATAAACAATCTACAGATGGAAATGATCCCTTAATATCACCTGCTAATGATCTACAAACTGAGGAAGAGATCTCAGAGAAAGACCCTCTAGCATCAGAGAAGGGTGAAGAGAATGACCCTCTAGCTGATGGGGATTCCCCTCCAGCTGATGGGGATTCCCCACCAGTGAGCATCAGCGACCCTCTTGCCATTCAAGCAAATCAAAAGGGGGACAACTCGGATACAGAGACAGAAAACACAGAGATAGACAACACAGAGAAGGCGGTATCAGCTAAGAAACCAAACCAACTGCTTCAGGTCATTGATCTGATTAATGCCTCAAATAAAACGACCAGTCCCGTCACTTTTAACATCAGCGTAAGTACCTCACACTATCAACTCTGGTCCTAGTGAACAATTCTTGATCATTTTGCTCCAAACCCTCACAAGACATTTATGCCCAGTGTGTGTATGTGTAAACTAGAGTGGAGTGCACGTGATTCATTATCAGATTACACTCTTGTTTCCCAAGTGATCTTACTTCTAAAAAAAAAATGTTTTTTTGTTTTGTTTGGTGGGTAGAACTAGAGCCTAAAGTTTTCTGCTTAGTAAAGTTCAAATTCTGCTTTGTAAATTCAACTTGTGCCTTCTTCAGTTTTCAATTTGAGCTAAACATGCCTGCACCCAGAATAAGCATTCCTTTTATGTTTATTTTGAGTATTTAGACCAAGGCAAACATTAATTTACATGAAATATTAGTCAAAACTATTCGCTTGTGTATTTTTTAGATTGAAAATATTGGAAACAAAACATGAAAGACAAAGCAGAAAACTTTGGGCTCTAGGTAGAACTATCCGATACTGCCATAGCATATTTGGTTGTTAAATATAATTACACTATGAAGATGAACATAAAATGTGTTGTCTGGCAATGCGATGACCGTGCAATAGACATCATATATTAGTTGAATTACCTGGA
Organism: Ophiura sarsii; assembly: GCA_035610835.1. NCBI lineage: Eukaryota > Metazoa > Echinodermata > Ophiuroidea > Amphilepidida > Ophiuridae > Ophiura > Ophiura sarsii. The sequence continues at coordinate 65,336,225 of CM069448.1, forward strand.
ATAACTCTTAAAATAATAATAATAATAAACAGGCATTTAAAAGACGCATTTCAAACCGCAAGGAAACACAATGCAAAATTCAAATTTAAAATTTAAAAATTTAAAAATTTAAATTTAAAAATTAAAATTTAAAAATTAAAAATTAAAATTTTTAAAATTTAAAAATTTAAAATTTAAAATTTAAAATTTAAAATTAAAAAATTTAAAAATTAAAAACAATCTTCAGGTCAATAAGCAGTTTTTGTATATTAACTTTATGTTTAGTGATAATTATTCCTTGACTTAGAATGTTGATCACACACTTAACTAATTTGTATGGGATCTACAAAACATTTCTCTTGTGCGCAGGCACCAAGACCTTTCAGTTTGTGTTTTGTTTTTAGTTATATATTCTTTTTTATTAAAAAGGACATCCTTGAAATTTCAAAACCACAAAATTAAAAAAACCTTTTAGGGTTTGTTTTGTTTCGTTGACACCGAATAGTTAATTAATTATATTTCAATAGATTGTGGGCATCATGACATATATGCACAAATGATATTAAATGAGGGTTATTTATTTTGCAGTTCATGGTATGCATGGATCGGAGCAAAGAAGCAGGCCTGTACAACCTGTACTTTCATCATTGTCAAACAAATCTCATCAACCTCACGGTAAGACGACAGACTTTGCAAAGATAACCCTAACACTGCCAAATCCAATAGAATCCAACGAGCCAGCCTGTTTGTATAAGCCAGCGTGCAAGTTATTTGAAGAAATTCCGGACCCAGCCCTATATACTTGGCGCAGTATACCTGTGATGTACTGGAAAATCCCTTGCCCTGTGTGCCGGAGGTCCGTGGTTCAAATCCAGGGGGGGGAGGATCGCGGTGATATTTTGGGTCACTTTTCGCCGCAGGGAAAACATTTTTTGAAAAAAGTGGCCGGCAGGGTTAGGGTTAATGTAGGGTACCCTGCCCCATGGGTTCTTGACGATGTCTCAAAGTTTACTGTATATGAGCCAAACTTCATGTCAGTAACTTTCTCTCAAATTTTTCTCTTATTTTTCTTTCTTCCAAAACAAGTGTCACTTTAACAAGGTGTACAAAAAGTCTCAAATGAACTCCTCAAAAAAGTTTAGGACATTTTTCAATCACCTATATTTTGTATATTTTGGTGATGTTGACAGTGTGTTATACATAAATAGAAAGCTGATGTGCTGTAAAACCACTTATTTCGGGAGGGATGTGGATTCGCGAAATAAAATACCTGTGAAACTGACAATTTTGCATTGAAAGTAACAGTGACATTTCCGGATTTGCAAAGTTAAATGCCCGCTAAAATAGCAGTAATTTTCAACTCGCGAAATAAAGTATCCGCAAAATTATAGTGTCTTACAGTATTTCAAGGGAGAGCAGCATGGAATAATGTTGACTACAATTTAGCAATAAACAATCACAAGGGTAACGTTAACGTTATCCAATTATCAAAATCATGAATTTTAGAACAACTTGGCTTCTAATGGCAAAACCCTGAAACCATTGTCAACTTTTGTGTATCTATCAATGATACATTTCATTGACAAAATTCAGCTAAAAGTAGAAAATATTCCAACAAATTGACAATATATGTAAAGTAATGCTAACAGGTTGAACAAACAAATCCAACACATTGACCCCACTCCCTGCATGATTCTTTAAATGTATCTTATCTCTGTGCTTTCAATAAAAACTGACATTTTAATTGTTTTAAACAACCCAGGTAAACATCGTCGAGATGAATGGTAAGAACTTCCTGTCCGCTGGCGATATCCCTCTGCCTGCGCTCTTCATCACAATGTCCATGGTTTTCTTCATATCGGCGATGTACTGGCTCATGTATCTACGCAAAAAGAAAGATGACGTCTTTAAGATACACTATCTCATGCTGTTGCTGATCTATCTCAAGGCACTGTCACTTTTATTCCATTCGGTAAGTGTTGCTGATCTATCTCAAGGCACTGTCACTTTTATTCCATTCGGTAAGTGTTGCTGATCTATCTCAAGGCACTGTCACTTTTATTCCATTCGTTAAGTGTTGCTGATCTATCTCAAGGCACTGTCACTTTTATTCCATTCGGTAAGTGTTGCTGATCTATCTCAAGGCACTGTTACTTTTATTCCATTCGGTAAGTGTTGCTGATATATCTCAAGGCACTGTCACTTTTATTCCATTCGGTAAGTGTTGCTGATATATCTCAAGGCACTGTCACTTTTATTCCATTCGGTAAGTGTTGCTGATCTATCTCAAGGCACTGTCACTTTTATTCCATTCGGTAAGTGTTGCTGATATATCTCAAGGCACTGTCACTTTTATTCCATTCGGTAAGTGTTGCTGATCTATCTCAAGGCACTGTCACTTTTATTCCATTCGGTAAGTGTTGCTGATATATCTCAAGGCACTCACTTTTATTCCATTCGGTAAGTGTTGCTGATCTATCTCAAGGCACTGTCACTTTTTATTCCATTCGGTAAGTGTTGCTGATATATCTCAAGGCACTGTCACTTTTATTCCATTCCGTAAGTGTTGCTGATATATCTCAAGGCACTGTCACTTTTATTCCATTCGGTAAGTGTTGCTGATCTATCTCAAGGCACTGTCACTTTTATTCCATTCGGTAAGTGTTGCTGATCTATCTCAAGGCACTGTCACTTTTATTCCATTCGGTAAGTGTTGCTGATCTATCTCAAGGCACTGTCACTTTTATTCCATTCGGTAAGTGTTGCTGATCTATCTCAAGGCACTGTCACTTTTATTCCATTCGGGAAGTCGATTTGAATCAGCAGTCTGCTAATTGTATGGCCGAATGAAGTTGTGCCAAATTATTAAATTTCGGTCCAGATAAATGATTTGTGTGCTAAATCGTTTTAATTCACTTTGGTCCAAATGATAAATGTCTTTAGACTTGCATGTAACATGTTCACATGATCTCCGTAATAACATTTAGCAGTTGCAATACCTCGGACAATAAACTCACAGATAATAAACGGCCGTTTCTTCATAGCTCTTTAAAGTCAAGACCACCGTTCATTTTACGATTTAGCATCAGTGTTACCGTTTACTGTGCACTGCATGATCCAAACATTGCTTGAATGTGTGTGTAGTTTTCCTCAAATCCGCCCACAGGCACTGAACTACTGCGTAGTAGGCCTACATGTTAAAGGAACGGTAGCTTTTTACTGTGATAGAAGGTCAGAGCTAGAACTAGAAAATAGAAAGGGCCGTATACTCGTACTAAACACGGTTATAGCTTAAAATAGCATTTGACTAAATGTTTTTTTAATTTAAACGGGAGTTTATCCTTTAAACGATGTGTTCAACAAAACACGATTTTAAACGCTGCAAATCTCGTTCCCCGAGTGGTCCTGCATTGATTGTATTATACATGTATTTATTTCATTGTGGCCCTAATGGGTTACAATAGATATTAACCGAATGACTTAAATACACGGTACTTTTAAAGACTACACGATCCACACGTCAGCTTGCACCGGGCACGGTTGATTGATCATTCAAGGCATACAGTTGGTGCGTGAGTTTAGTTAAATGTGCACTAAACTACCCCGTACCCATGTTTCAAGTTAGACACATTTCGGCGAGTTAGACGCGTGTTTAAGTAAAACAAATGTATGAGAATCGCGTTTAGTTAGACGCATGTTTAGCTTAAAACCGTGTTTAACTACGCACAAGAATACGGCCCAAAATGTTGGGGAGCTATATAAAAGTGAATGTTCTTGATTTGTGTTGTTTCTTTTCAGCTGGACTATTATTTCATAGGATTAGATGGCTCACCCATGGAAGCATTTGCCATTCTGTTCTATATCACTTATTTGTAAGTTTATTTGTGGCTCTTATATTAACTGCACATCCCTACCTTCTCAGCACTACAAAACACTACACTACACTACTATAGTTTGATCAGTTTCAAATTGGCAAAGAGTCATTACAGCAGCGAATGAATACAGATGGACGCGGGCGCACACGAACGGAACAAGCGCTCTGTGCACCGTTTGCGTTGCGTGAGTCCAAAACAGCATTCCTGTGGCCATAATCGTACTTGTACGTACACTTGGATTATGTTTGCGTGGAGAGATAAAAAACTAAATATTTCTCACCACTTTGGAACTAATTAAACTATTATAGTTGCTGCTATAGTCTATTTGGCCAAAATTCCTTACAGTGCAACAGAGCATAAATTTCCAAAAGTGCATGGTATTGAAATTACGCTCTAATTCAAAAAGTAACATACGTAAGACAAGGAGACAATATCATATTATAGAATACAGCTTGGTGATTTAATGTCATAGAGAAGAAAAAAAAAGGTTTGACCTTATTTGCATATGATTAGCATATTATAAAGAAATACATTAACATTTTGCTTTTTGGAATTTCCAGCAAAAACTATAAATGCTATTAACACCAAAGTTACGGGAAATGAAATTCCCATCATTGCCAACAATACTGTCTGAGAAAAAGTTCACATTTATCTTTACTTTTAACAAAAACCCAAAATCTGTCTTAATTAAGCTTCATTAATGACCAAACTTGTTGAAATTATTAAGTAATACTGCGTATCCAAACTAGACTTGCATGGTATCAAATTAAAGGTAAAGATGTGCTTAAAAGAATGGTCTGAGCAGATAATTCAATATCCCTTTTGTATTTAGAATATCGTCCTCCAAACATGTAGTATATTTAAAAAGAGAAAAAAACCACATGTAACCACTATTTCATACAACTGTACACAGACTTGGCAAAAGTCTATTAATACTTGTGCAGCCATGCACGCAAACAATGGAAGGAATATTCAAGGACATGTCCTTGCTAAGGGACTAGTGGTTTAAAATTCGCGCTACATGAAATTTGAAATGCAATTCGCCAGTGTGCAGTCATAATGGTGTACCGGGTGGTTCAAAAAAAGTTGACCCAAGTTCAAAGTAATTTTTCAACCACATTTAAAGGTTCAGAGAATTTGTGTTTACTTAGTCTTAATAAGCAGTAAGTTTTGCAATTATCCTGTAAAGATGGCACGTTTAGCTTGTTTGGTTCTTCAGATATGATTCATTATAGAAAACATGTACAAAACTGACTTGTCCACGGGAGCGTCATTTAGTTTTTGTCTTAAACAAAAAAGCATGCTTTAGTTTCAGAATTAAAAAGCCCGCCCTGACAAAGTATACCAATCTCTATGCTTATGTGCCATTCACATTCAACAAATAAACGTAGATACGTATAGGTAGGTAATGTCAAGCACCAGACAGATGTTTCAGATGTCTCCTTTTTTCTTTTTCTCCTATTTTTACAATTTGTGACCAATCGTGGGCAAGTCCACTTTGTGCATTCCATCTCTACTAAAGGACGCTCCCGTTGCCAAGGCAGTTTTGTGCATGCTTTCTGTAATGAACCATATCTGAAGAACCAACCAAGATAAATGTACCATTTTATCAGGATAATTTCAAAACTTACTGCTTATCAAGACTAAGTGAACAGAAATTCTCTGAAACTTTAAATGTGGTTGAAAAATTACCTTGAACTTGGGTCAACTTTTTTTTGAACCACCCGGTATGTTACTTTAGGTGACCGTGTGCTGACATGCATGGGTGTAGAAACAGGTATCGTGTTAAAGGCCTGCACTAAGTCTAAATAAAAAAGAAATGTTTAAATAGTCAAGGCCATGAAAGGAAGTAGGCAGTAGCTGGTTGGATTAGCGTGTATGGAATATCAAGTATTGGCCAATCCAAAATCAGGTTTAATAAGAAATGTAACAATGCTGATAATCATACAAGGACACGAAATAGTACTTTAAAACAAAGCTGTTTTAATTATATATGATACACATACTTAGGATTGAAATGTTCATTGTTGTACAACAATCAGGAGGCACTATATTTATAATTCAATATTTGGAAATTTATGCTCTGTTGCACCGTAGGAGGCGTATTTTTTGGGAATTTTTTATTAGGATTATAATAAAACTAGTATGACAAAATTTGACAAAATATATTTTGAGTTATCTTGCACGAACCTAAAATGGGTCAAAAAACATGTTTTTTATAATTTTTTCCAAAATGGTCAATTTCATGTTCATGGTTGGATTCATTGAACCATTTCCTTCAAGAAAATGTGTACTTTTATATAGATTAAATGAATAATGAAGAAGTTACGGCAGTTTACGGAGGCTATACCTGAAGGTGCACAGACAGCCCCCTTAATTGATGCGCGTTTTTTGTTTTTTTCAACAACAAAAAAAATCCCAAAATTTCACTGATTTTTCAGATTTTCACTGATCACATCATTTTAAATACAAAAGGTCACTTTTACAAGGATTTCAATATTTTATATTTAAAAAAAAGAAGAAAAAAACCCTTAAAAAAACCCTGTATGAGGTTCTGAAAAACTGAAGAGCTTTGAGACAAAACATTTTTTTAATATAGCCTTATCAAATCATATTATTCTGTGGAATCTACGTTGGAGGCACAATTTAAATGAGGACATAGTGATGTAGTTTCGTACTCTCTAATAATAATAATAATAATAATCTGTATTTTATAAAGCGCCTTATCCAAATTGCTCATATGCTCAAAGCGCTGTAATTTTTGCTGCTGGTGAATCATCAGAATCAGGTCGTATCAACTAGGGTGCAGCCAATTTCTAGCGCAAACCTATCCGCACTTAGATTGTAACATCCACCATTTTTCTATGCAGCTCCCCAAATACCATTGGGTCATGGAAGTTTTTGGTAACCGAAACAACTGATAACTGATTTTGAAAGCAGGAGGAAACCGGAGAACCCGGAGAAAACCTGCGAGAGCGTGCATGGATCGTGATAACTAAATACACATAAAGCCAGCGGTCGTGCACAGAATTGACCCGGGTTTTATTGGTGTAAGGCGAGGGAACAACCGCTGCGCCAACACGCTCCCCTATTGTGGCATTTGTCAAATCAATGTCCAATGTTGATTTTGATGATTTCTAATTAACGTTTTACCTTTCTCGTCTCATTTCTCGTTTCAGAACTAAAGGTGCACTGTTGTTTATAGTGATAGCTTTAGTTGGATCTGGATGGGCGTTTGTAAAGCCTATCTTGTCCGATAAGGATAAGAAAATATTTATTGTGGTCATACCACTTCAGGTAGGTCATTAATGTACTTCGTTCATATCAGTCATTTCTAAACTGCTCAAAAAAAGTTTGGAATATTTTTTCTAGCACAAGATTTTCAAACATCGCGGGATATGTTCATTAAGTGTTTTATATCCATGTAAAGCTGAAGCAATCCTTTGTTCCAGTGCTTAGCCACATTCTTGAGAACATGGGGAGGTCGCAATCTGAAAGTGCCAAATTAACACTATTTTGTGCTTAAAATTCAATAGATCATCACGCTACACTGTAGTGGGCAATGTAACACTTCATTGAACAGATGACAAAGATGCTCTTTTGAGCACGTAATAGTGTTGTTTTTGGCACATTCCCCATGTTCTCAAGCAATTAGCTGAGCACTGGAGCAAGGAATTGCTTCACATTTGGTATCAATGTAAAGATGAACACATCAGCTTTACATGGATATATAACTCTTAATGAAAATATCCCGTGATATTTGGAAATCTTATGCTAGAAAAAATGTTCCAAACTTTTTTTGAGCAGTTTATATCAATTTCTCTACCCAGGATAGTGACATCCCTACTGCATCATTGAACTATTGCATTATGGAATTGAAACTCCAACTTTAAACACTGGCAAAAATTACTCAAATACGTACAGATACACATGTTAATGTTGCACCTATTAAGTGACGTCAATGTGAATGTTTGTCGTGAGGAATCAAATTGAACCACAGTTAACACTTTCCACGCGGCTATTATTAGTTTTACCATTATACAAAAAACAGATTTTTCAGAAACATTTTGCAATTTTCAAAGTCTATCTCAATGATTACCGAACCAATACTATTCAATTCAATGCATTTCTCACGGTCATTTCAAATATGGTAGTGAAATTCAATAATTTTGACATTTTTGAAACATTTTGTGAAATTTTGGAATTGTCGTCTGCAGACGCCTGTCGTGTGGTAAGTGTTATAATCACTTTTTCCTGACAACTGGATTCAAGATGGTTTTGAAACCAGGGTGCCAGTTTTTTTAGATATCCCAAATTGTCCCCACCCAATTAGCTACTTTGCTCTGAACATCATATATCTATCATAACATATACCAAATCCTCATATCAAATTCTTTCCCAGATCCATTGCAATGGGTCTTGTTATTCCCTGGCATTTACTTTGATTAACAGAGGATAAACATCCTGCTTGAAACGAGCGAGCAGGCCTGGAAATAGCACTCACCCGCCTGCCCATAGCGAGTAACTTTTGCGTCGGCCGGGTGAAGATGCAAAAGTACCTGACCGACTGGTGGGTAAAGTTTTTAAACTCATAGTGTAATTGAGTCACACTGGATGGTGGCATTTCTATCGGGCAGGTATTTTTGTGAGTTACTTGGTGGAATTTCTGTTCCAGCCCTGCAAGCAAGTGAAAAGAATTTCATTTCTTAGACAGTTCTCAAGCTAGTTGCTGGGCACTGAAGCAAGTGATTGCTAGAAATGAGGTATCGTTGGAAAGAGGAACACATTAGCTTTTCAAGAGGAAACACAATATGAATACATTACGAAATATCCGGAAAATTGGTGATTGAAAAAAGTGTCCAAACTTTTTTTGAGGAGTTTTAAATAATAACAGCCAAGTGTTTCTTTTTCTGATTACAGGTGCTAGCTAACGTGTCCTACATAATCACAGACACGTCGGAGGAAGGCGAGTCTCAATACTTTACGTGGAAAGCCGTCTTTGTCTTAGTAGATATATTATGTTGTGGGGCAATCCTCTATCCAGTCATATGGTCTATTAGACATCTACAAGAGGCTGCTACTACAGATGGGAAAGGTAACTAGAAGTAGATCTGGTCTGAGACCAGGACACCTTGATTTCCCTTGTTTAGGTCAATGACCCCTAGTGACCCCGTATGACATGTCACTTTTAATCGCTGAAGACCCTATATGTACATGGATCCAAGAAATCTTTTGACCAATTCTGACATTCATCGGGTCATTTCCTACCGAAAAATAGCATTTTGAGTGCGAGGAGTGAAAATTTACATCTTGACCCCTAGTGCCCCATGTTGACCTTTGACCCCAAGAAAATGATTTACTTTTGTTCTTGTCTTATCAATACAAATCCGGTCAAAATTGGAGCATGTCTTATAATTTACCCCTGTTTAGGTCAATGATCCCTAGTGACCCCATATGAAATGTCACTTTTAATCGCTGAAGACCCTATATGTACATGGATCCAAGAAATCGGTCATTTCCTACCGAAAAAATAGCATTTTGAGTGCGAGGAGTGAAAATTTACATCTTGACCCCTAGTGACCCATGTTGACCTTTGACCCCAAGAAAATGATTTACTTTTGTTCTTGTCTTGTCAATACAAATCCGGTCAAAATCGGAGCATGTCTTATATTTTACCCCTGTTTAGGTCAATGATCCCTAGTGACCCCATATGAAATGTCACTTTTAATCGCTGAAGACCCTATATGTACATGGATCCAAGAAATCTTTTGACCAATTCTGACATTCATCGGTCATTTCCTCCCGAAAAAATAGCATTTTGAGTGCGAGGAGTGAAAATTTACATTTTAACCCCTAGAGACCCCAAATGTTTTTTTGATTTTAAAACCCAAACTATATAATATATGCGTACGGTCATAAGGAATATGTTGTCTGATTTTGACGATCCTAGATCATTTCGCTAAATTGCATGGCTGTTTTAGGTGAAAATCACGTTTTCGCCCCTAGTGACCCTTGTGTGACCTTTGACCCCTAACTGTGAACACCCTATATGAAAGTCAGGTAGGGGGTCCTACTGACCAAGTTAGGTGATTGTAGCATGTAAACTGTAGAAAAAATAGCATTTTTTAGATGGGTTGGGAAGAAGAAGAAGAAGAACTAGATCTTGCTCCGGTCTAAGACCAGGCTACCTTGATTTTTCTTTGAGAAAATGATCCCTAGTGACCCCTTCTTGACCTTTGACCTGATTAAAATGATTGACTTATTTTCTTGGCTCATCAATCCAAACAAGATGCAACAAATCCGGTCCAAATCGGATCATGTCTTAAATGTTACCCCTTTAAAGTTCAATGACCCCTTTTGACCCCTTCTTGACCTTTGACCTGGTCAATATAATTAAATTATTTTCTTGGCTCATCAAATCAAACAAGATGCAACAAACCCGGTCAAAATCGAACCATGTCTTTACTTTTACCCCTGTAAAGTTCAATGACCCCTATTGACCCTTCGTGACCTTTGACCTGGTCAATATGATTTATTTATTTTCTTTGCTCATCAATCCAAACAAGATGCAACAAACCCCGTCCAAATCGGAGCATGTCTTAACTTTTACCTCTGTAATGTTCAATGACCCCTAGTGACCCCTTCTTGACCTTTGACCTGGTCAATATGCTTGACTTATTTTCTTGGCTCATCAATCCAAACAAGATGCAACAAACCCGGTCCAAATCGGAGCATGTCTAAACTTTTACCCCTGTAAAGTTCAATGACCCCTAGTGACCCGGTATGACATGTCACTTTTAATCGCTGAACACCCTATATATGCATGGACCCAAGGAATCTTTTGGCCAATTCTGATAATCATGGGTCATTTCCTCTTGAAAAAATAGCATTTTAAGTGACTGGAGTGAAAATTGACATTTTGACCCCGAGTGACCCCAAATGATTTTTAATTTAAAAAAACGTTCTTTTGTACATGCGTACGGTCAAAAGGAATATGTGGACCAATTTTGACGATCATAGGTCATTTCACTAAATTGGAAATGCGTTTTAAGTGAACATCACCTTTTGACCCCTAGTGACCCCTTCTTGACCTTTGACCTGGTCAATATGCTTGACTTATTTTCTTGGCTCATCAAATTAAACAAGATGCAACAAACCCCGTCCAAATCGGAGCATGTCTTAACTTTTACCCCTGTAAAGTTCAATGACCCCTAGTGACCCCGTATGACATGTCACTTTTAATCGCTGAACACCCTATATGTGCATGGACTCAAGGAATCTTTTGACCAATTCTGATAATCATGGGCTATTTTCTCTTGAATAAATAGCATTTTAAGTGACTGGAGTGAAAATTGACATTTTGACCCCTAGTGACCCCAAATGATTTTTAATTATAAAAATCATTCTTTTGTACATGCGTACGGTCAAAAGGAATATGTGGACCAATTTTGACGGTCCTAGGTCATTTCACTAAATTGGAAATGCGTTTTAAGTGAAAATCACCTTTTGACCCCTAGTGACCCCTTCTTGACCTTTGACCTGGTCAATATGATTGACTTATTTTCTTGGCTCATCAAATTAAACAAGATGCACCAAACCCCGTCCAAATCGGAGCATGTCATAACTTTTACCCCTGTAAAGTTCAATGACCCCTAGTGACCCCGTATGACATGTCACTTTTAATCGCTGAACACCCTATATGTGCATGGACCCAAGGAATCTTTTGATCAATTATGATAATCATGGGCCATTTCCTCTTGAAAAAATAGCATTTTAAGTGACTGGAGTGAAAATTGACATTTTGACCCCTAGTGACCCCAAATGATTTTTAATTTTAAAAACCGTTCTTTTGTACATGCGTACGGTCAAAAGGAATATGTGGACCAATTTTGACGATCCTATGTCATTTCACTAAATTGGAAATGCGTTTTAAGTGAAAATCACCTTTTGACCCCTAGTGACCCCTGTGTGACCTTTGACCCCAAACTGTGAACACCCTATATGAAGGTTAGGTGGGGGGTTCTACTGACCAAGTCTGGTGATTGTAGCATGTAAACTGTAGAAAAAATAGCATTTTTTAGATGGGTTTGAGGAAAGAAGAAGAAGAAGAGGAGGAAAGAAACGGCAGAGATACAGAACCTCGATTTTTGGAAAAAATCAAGGTAAGAAGAAGAAGAAAGAAACCGTTGGAATACAGTACCTCGATTTTTTGAAAAAAATCAAGGTAAATATTGACAATTATTAGAGTTTGCAGTACACCGTCAAAGTCTTTTGGAATTGATTGTATCAAAAATTTAGTGTTTAGACTGTACCCGAGTTATATAGGACACGACAACATCACAGGCAACGTTGTTCTACGCAAAAAATGATACTTCCGAAGTTTGTCGTGGGAAAGCCCCTGGTACTTGCATTTATCTGATGGATTATGATAGAGATTTTTAATTTAGTAAACTTAGTAGGTGTGTGAAAATTTAGTGCACAGAGAACAGAAAAATTGCTTGAATCATCAGCTGAACAAATCCTGCCTTATGATGGGTCCATTTTCCGGATATTTGTATGCCATGGTTAGATTTGAGGTAGTTGATAGGGCACATGATTTACAATAGAGGTATGTGGGTTCGAATCCTGCTGTGGTCAACATGTTGTGTGCGCTTGTGGATAATCGACTACCGAAGTGTGAAATAGGTAAGGCTGTGAATGCACGGGTAGTTCGTACCCGGGTACCCGAAAATAGAAACTAAAAATAAAAAATATAATTTTTATTTTTTTTAGATTTTTTTTTTTTAGATTTTTTTTTTTATAAGTACAAATTTGTCCCCCCAAAATGACACATGGTAGGGTCAATAGAGGTCATTTGGGGGACACATTTGTACTATAAAAAAAAATGGGGAAAAAAAATTTGTAAAAAAAAAAGATTTTTTTATTTTTTAATTTTTTTTAAAATTTCGGGTATTCGGGTACCCAATTTGGTACCCGGGTACCCGGAATAGCGGGCGGGTACCCGGGTTCCCGGGTATAAGTCGCAGCCTTAATAGGTACCAACAATTGATTGAGGGTGAATATCTAACTTGTCAAACCCTAATCTGAGGCAACCCAAGGTATCATACTCGGTCCTGACCCAGAAATGTGATGAAAACATTCTGCTATTGGAAATGCATGTTAATCAAGGTATTTGGAATGTCCTTTTTAACCCATACAGACCTAAATGCTACAAATTACTACGCGAAGAACCCATGTAAGAACTGGCACCGCCAAGTTAAAGTTATGACAGGAAACTGCTCATTGCAACTGATGTTTGTATTCGGGTACCAGGGGTTCAAGCTAACATGCATAATGAGATTGCAAATGCCATCAATTGTAAATTTGTCAATGTTTCTAAACTTTGTCAATTATTCTAAACTGCCTGCATTTTTGCCAGCAAGTTTACCACCATGTCTATATCCATGGAATGTGTATGCAGTTTTAAAGAAAATCAATGCTTCAAAAGCAACTGGCCCTGATGGGATTCCACCTCGACTTGTCAAAGAATTTGCATACGAGCTAAGTGTTCCTTTCACAGATATATTAAATTGCTCATATACTGAGGGCACGGTTCCACATCAGTGGAAAAAAAAAAGCAATCGTCATTCCAATCCCTAAACAGTACCCTGCTAAAATTGACAAGTTGAGACCGGTGTCCTTATCGGACTGTTTTGCTAAAATCAGTGAAGGTTTTGTTGTGGATTGGATACTTAATGATATTGAGCATAGAATTGACATCAATCAGTATGGTAACGTTAAAAGGTCTCTACCTCACATTATCTAGTTAGTCTGATGAATTTTCTGCACACAGGAGCTGATTTACCCAAAAATATAGGCACTGTTGTATTAACAGATTTCTCAAAGGCATTTGACCTTTTTGACCACAATTTACTCATTTCCAAATTTGTACAGATAGGAGTGAGAGAATCAATCATTCCATGGATTTGTATTTTGTAGATTTATTTCTGGTAGACAACAGTGTGTCAGATATAACCAAACTCTGTCTAACTACAAAAAGTTAAATGGAGGGCTTCCACAAGGTACCAAATTAGGTCCTTAAGGTTTCTAAGTTATCAATAATATATGATGAAAATTACCAAATTTGGAATGATTTTTAATTTTTTTTTTACTGTATAACCCTAACTCTATTTTACCACACGGCAACAGAATTTTTTTCCGACACCCAAAATTCACCAGAAAGGTCACCCAGATCCCCCCGGGATTGGAACCATGGACCTCCAGCATCAGGGCCCAGATCCTAGCCACTACACCACGGCTCCCAGTCGACACTCGGCGAGTATATTCGCCTCGTTATATAGCATGGGTCCGTTTTGTGGCCAAAAAACCTGCACGCCGGGTTATAGAAACACTTTTTCCGCACAGTTGCCGTCGGGTGTAGTAGAGTTAGGGTTAATGATGCAGCTTCAGATGCTGGTGCCAATGTGTGGACATATGTTGATGACTTAACTCTTGCTTCAAATGTCACTAATTCTGCTGAAAGCACCCTGTAAGATGACTTAGACAGTTTTGTTAATTGGACCAAAAACAATAATTTGACACTTAATCCATCCAAGTGTCAGGGGCTTCAAGTATGTTTCATGCGGGACCCTCCAACACCAACTATGACTATTGATGATGTTCCCCTTAAGTTTGTGAAATTTGCTAAAATCTTAGACATTTGGCTTCAAGATGACTTAAAATGGGAGAAGCAAACTAAGGAAATGCTCAAAAAAGCTAATAGCCGCATGTACATGCTCCGCAATCTAAAAAGATTTGGTTTTACTTTTGAAGAACTTGCAATTATTTACAAAGGCTATGTTAGACCTTTGTTGGAATATGGCGATGTAGTTTGGGGATCCTCATTGACAAGTGATCAAGGTACAACTCTCGAGAAAGTGCAAAGAAGAGCTTGCAAAATTATGCTTGGAAAACAATACAGCTCATACACTGATGCAGTCGAAAAATGTGGATTGGATACTCTTTCTGACCGTAGGAAAAATCATAGCAAAAAATGTGTCAAATCTCTGCCAGATTGTAACCGCACTAGTACCCTCATGCCACCTACGAAGCAATCTGTGCATGGCAGGGAATTGAGCAATTCCAATTCCATCTCCCTTCTGTCTTGTAGGACCAAACGGTTCAGAAAGAGCCCCATACCATATTTTACTGACCTGTTAAATAACAAATCCTAATTGTTCTTTTACTCATTCATGGTGCAATATAATATTATAATTTTATTCTCAATATACCGGTAATACTTTTTGATGTTTCTTGTGCAATACAATGGTGTGTTTTTATAAATGTATATTTTAGTGTGCCTAAATGTGAGTGAGGGCGTCCAGAGACTTGTGAGTTTGTTGGGTCGTGTGATGGGGGGAGGGGGGGGGGGGGGGGGTACTGTGATTCGTGACTGTGGTGTGGGTGATGGGTTAGTGAGTGGTGGGGGGGGGGGGGTGTTCATCCTTTTGATGATGTATGCGACAGCCTTTTTTGGTGCGACTGTGGTGTGGGTGATTTCTTTTGAATTTGTTATGTCTTCTTTATGATATTGTTGTTTAATGTTATAATATTTGTATTTTAAAGTATTTTTAAATCTGTCAATAATGTACAATTTGGCCGTTTGGCCACAACACATCAATAAAAATGAAATGAAATGAAAATGAAAAAGCATGCTTTGACATTGATTTGAATGATGTCATCAACTGTGCTCATATGTGGGCACCAAATTGCTGCCCAGGGCAGCTCTGGCATGTTAGCTTTATTGGTGGATCGTATATGGCTCGCGGAAGTCTGCGGATTGAATCCGGGTCGGACCGCTGTGATTTGTTTGTTCAAAATCCCTCGATTTTTCCCCCTCACCCGATCCACACCAAAATCCCTCCGACAGGGTTAGGGTTAAAAATTGGTCCGGTAAATCAATGCAATATTTGCCAAAAGATCTTAATCTATGTTGATCTTTCAAAACTTATATTTTGTTTTGTCTTTTTTTCTTCTTCCAACAGTTGCTATTAGTCTTGCAAAGCTTAAATTATTTCGTCATTTCTATGTTTTGGTAAGTTACATTATTTGAATTATTATTGAATTATTTGATTGTTAAAATATTTTATCATATGAACACCAGTAAAATGTTGAAATTTGGCATTATGGGACCCATATATGTGACGTGTTCTACCGAAACCAGACACAATTCGGCAAGATATCAAAATTGTGATTATTAAAGTAGAGATCTTCAGCTTTACAATGGTACCTCTCTTTTTTTAATCGGACTTCCCAAAGCGGAGTTACATCATTTTCAAGTTCGACTTTTACGGTCTTTATGAAAACTACAAACTGAGATATCGCCCTTTAAAGTTATTAGAACTAGGCTTTTTACTAGAACCAGGCTTTTTTAAATCACTGAAACATACATTTAGGATGATTTTTTTATTCTGAATCTTTCATAATATTGTTATAAACACTCTGAAGATTAATTATTTACCAGAAAAACTCAAATTCCCCCAAAATTCACGCCCAATTATGTTTTGGGCTATTTCTCAGTTTGGAGCTCTGCCCAATTCCGTCTGGTTTCAGTAGAAGACGTCACATATGTTAAGTTGTTATTGAGCGTTATTAACCCCTAAGAACTACCAGCCGATTGGTCAGAAAGATGGATACATCATTTATTGCACCAATGAGAGACATTGTTAGAAAAATTGTATCCCTGCTAAAGACTGGTGTGAAATATTTTAGAAGCAGTATTTCAATTGGTTATTCTAATGAGTTTATCTGGAAATTAACCAATCATAAGCATTGTTAAATAGGCAGGTAGTGCCCAGGGGGTTATGCGTAAACTGTGAGAGTAAAACTTTTCATGCATAAACAGACCATATTATGAGGGAAAGGAAAACTGGCTCTGCATGTGCATTGAATCACTCCTGGATTGACTGAGGAGGAAGTGGCTGCCAACGTGGTATTCCCATTGTTTTATTTTGTGTGGCTGTGGTGTTCATTGATGTAAGGAATGCAATTTGTAAATGCCAATATTTTTGCGTTAAGATATTTTCGCGCATTTTGATATCATTTTTTTTTATGCGGGCGACCTTCTGGATGCACTGTATGAATGTTGAAATCAATATTTCCTCGTGTTATAATTTTCGTGAAAAAATATTTTGCTCGAAAAGCGCAATAAATAAAACCACCGCGGAAATTCTAACTTTGTGCAGTGACGTCAGAGCGTGTCATAATGATAGCAACTCGTAATTGTGCGCATGACTGTCATAAGCTGTCATAAGTAACCATACACTCAGAGATAGGCAATACTGGCATTCGCTCGTAATTGCTGCATGGGGTACTATAGTTTAATCAGTTCCAAATTGGCGAGAAATATACAGTTTTTTATCTCTCCGCACTGGAAAAGTAATGCAAGTGTACAAACACACATGATTATGGCCACTGGATCATTTTAGGTTCCACGCATGCGTCACACATATGATGCACAGTTCGCTAGTTGCCTTCATGCGCGCCTCTGCGTCCTTCTGTATTCATTCGCTGCTGTAATGAGGCTTCACCAATTTGGAACTGATAAACCTATAGACCATTTCAAATCCGAAAATATACGATCGGTTCTGAATGTTTCCGATTAGCCGAGTATTTGACACTCAGTTCCATGACCTGTAAGCTCCTGACAAGTCATGGCCATGTGCCGGAGAAAAACAACGTGTTTTTCACCCGTCTGCCCGTGTGGTAGATTGCGCTGGTGTTGGTGATAGATTGTATCCCTCACAAAGTTGATGTTGCGGCATTTCAGTCACAAAAACGAGTGAGATGAAAGAGATTTGTGGTAAATTTTCACTTTTTACCGTCTGCTCGATACATTTGGAATTTGTCCGTCAGCGCCTTTGTTGATAAAAAAACTAAATAGTCTCGTTCCACGTTTTACTTCTCATGTGTGCACGCGTGTATGTAAACATAGGCGGACAATCAACTAGGGCAATGCTGTGAATGCGATCAACTGTTGCGAAGAACGTGCAACGCACCTACTCCATGTGACCTGTTTTTCCGAAGATTTCCGATCTCAATTTGAAATGGTCTATAGAATCACATACATTTAACTTCAAATGAAATTTCACTTCAGTTGTCGCTCATTCCAATTCATTTCATATGAAATAATCTGTCCTTTATTTCTCTATATCTTCAACAGGTTGTATGTTATATTTATTTCACTCGCATTATAGTCTATCTATTAAAGGTAAGTAGTGGGGTGAGAGCAACCAATTTCCCCTTAATAACATTGGTTTAAGTAGGGCATCGGTATGATTTGATATCATTTAGGTCCTACGACCCTGGATAACCCAATAAGCCTCTTTATTAGCTTATTTCCATTGGGGTCCGTTAGATGAGTGAACAAATACAGGCCGGGATGATCCCCTACTCTTTACGAAAGAGTCTGTAACCTTTTAACATGCTTGGGTATTGCTCTTCCGATGCACGGGACCACCATTTCTATGTGACTTCCAAACCACAGGTTTTTTGATGTCTTTAGGAAATCGTCACAATCACTTCGTTTCTTTTACCTGGCTGCTGACACAGCACACAATGTATCAGCAGTTAGATTGTAATATCCCCTAACAGCTTCCCAATCTCGCTTGGGTTGACGAGGCAATTGAGACTAAGTACCTTGCCCCAGGATACAAACACGTTGGCCGTAGCTGGGCTAGAACTCACAACCTTTGTATTATGAATCCTGCGTGTTATCCACTCGTCCACACATGCTCACTATAGGATCTAAAGTAACCTAATTTTCAGAAGATATTTTTTGAATGTGCTTCTTGGCCAATATTCACAAAGATTGGAATGTGAGTCCTTACTCTCTATCTTACCTTTTTGGTGTTTTTACCTTTAAAAAATAGAAAACTAAAAATTGAAGTCTGTCATAGTAAGACTTAGTCTTGGTATCAAAGTGAAGGGTGGGGGGGGGGGGGGGGGACTCAAGGAAGTCACTTTATGAATTTTGTGGGTGCTGTAATTATTTAGCTATGACTCAAATGTATATATAAAAGCATACATTTTTGGAAAGGAAATGGATCAGAGAACTAAAATGTGCCAAATAAAGAAATATCAATTTTCCCCCCCACTTTTTTGGCACTTTTGGGTCAAAATTTCAAAAAATATTAGATTAGGCAAAAAAATGCATGAAATTTGGATTCTCTGATCCATTTCCTTTCCAAAAATGTATAATATTATATGCATTTGATTAATACTATAATAGTTCAATAATTACAGCACTCACAAAATTTAAAGAATCAAATCAAAAATGTCCTTGAGTTTAAAGAGGTCTATTGTTCTAGTCTATTGTCCTTAAGCCAGGACTAAAATACTTTTGTGGAAGTAGGTCTATGACTTCAAAACTAAAACAATAGGACTCTTTAAATTGACAGATGTGATAACATTGATCAGGACATATTTTGGTATTGTTGGGTGTATGTTTTTGCCTAAATAACTTTGATGTTTACTTTATTATTTGAGCACTCTTTTTTAATGTAGAATACCAAAGATTGTACACAAAACACATGACAAAAATATATACATATGAAACATTGGATAAATGTTGTCAAACTCAAAGATCATATACCAAGTGTCAAAGATGATAAAACATATCAACCAGCCCCCCTCAAAATAAGAACTCACCCAAGAAAGACTTTGTAGTCCTTGTATGAAAACCATACCCCGGTTTAGTGTTTTTGACAGTGATCACAATTTTCGAAGAAAAAACACCAACTAAATCGCCGAAAACTGGCCAGGATTCGATCTGGGGACCATCGGGACTCGGGCCTTATGTCCCACCCACTAAGCCACGGCCCTCAGCTACTCATTTGCGCAGTATACCACGCTCACTATATAGGCTCGGTTGATAACGTCATCGAAAACCGTTGGCACAGGCACTTGGAGATGGACTTAGGATTAGCATTTTTAGCACTCAGGGGGGGGGGGGGGGGGGGGGGGGGGGGGGGGTTAGGGTTAACAGAAGATTATAATATACATGTAAGGTTTTTTGCCCAATTGGCATTATTGGATGCATTTCAAATCTCGCAATATGTCAGAAATTTGTTTGAGGTATAATATTGATTCAGTGAAGTATTTGTGAGAAGCTTTATACTGTGTTAACTGTTTAGTGTAGCTAAAAGGTTTTATGGGTTTAATCACTAATTGGTAAATGCGCCACGCCTTTGATCAGTGGAAATCATCTACCAAGTGGCAAGTGTGAGATATTTGATAGTTGGTAGAAAGTTAAGGCCTCCCCATACTCCATCAACGCTGAGCGCAAGCGTTGTCACGCTACGCTTGTCACAAAATGTACCAATGCTCTGCCGCTCATTGGGAATCTACGCCGAACGCTAGCGTTGGTCAACGCTCAACCAAATCAGCAAATGCGTCAACGCTGTGGGCGGGGCCTATGGTGTTCTGGGGAACAGACGACCAAACTACCTCACAAAACGCTGTAAATTTGTATTTCTAGCACATCACAGGCATCAACATCGCAACAAACTTGCTTAGGCCTACTGTATAATCATACCTTGACATACACAATATCATTCCATCAGCAAAAATAGTCTTATTTGCCTGGGATTTGCCTATTTCGGCTCTATTTTCATGAATGGGAACTCAAGAAAAAATATGTGACGTCAAAAGTCCGGCAAAGTGTCCTGCTTGCTGATTGGTCCGTGGACAGCGTCAACGCTACAAAGTTGACCTGAATTCAACTTCAGCGTTGGCCCGAGCGTTCGCCGCTTTCACCCAAAGCGTAGGCTGATCGAATTATCGGAAAACGCTTTCCCGATCGAGCGTTGTTTTGGTTTTGTAATGGGCACTAATACGCATGTGTCAGAGCGCAAGCGTTGCAGCGTTGGCGGAGTATGGGGAGGCCTTTAGGCTTGAATCAATGTTTGCCTTGTTTGATAATATATGAAATAGTTCAGTGTTCAATAATTGGAGGGTCCAAAACTGTGAGTAAAAATTGTATATGATTCTTTTACAAAATATACGAAATTCAATTTAGAATAAATAAATAATGAAAATCATGAAATGATTGTTCATCGTATAGAATTTAACATGAGGCCATCTAAAAGCTCTTGACCTAGTCTATTTATTTATTTATATCTGATGTCACAATCAGTAGGCGATTTGATAAAAAAAACTGTTAATTGTTCAATACCTGAGGAGTAGGATGTGGTCACCAAATAATACTTCCGGAGGATAAGTAGTCCCATAAAACCTTCTAGCTAATACTGAACTGAACACAGTGTACAATATTTGTTGCTATAACTGATATACAGTCCTCAAAATAAGTAACTGACCAGGTAATAAATATGCTCTCAACTCCAAAACTATAGCTCCTACGTAAAAATATTAGACAATAAAGTAAAAAGGAAATTTCTTGTCTTTAATTTGAGATATTACACGTGAAGATTGAATGAATATTAACTCAGTTATGTGACCTAAACCAAAACAAAGTCCGTTTTTCATTTTAACATTTCGTTCGTCTACACGCAGCCTAGGACTAGTAAAAGGCAGATTATTGATTAACTTGTAGCAACAACTCACTGGTCGATAGTAACACGGGGATTGGGGATGCATCAATTGATCAATGCAACCCATACACATACCTGTCACACTGTCCCGCGTGTTCAAATCCCAAGTGTTAAAATGTAAACTGCACTTTGTTTGATCCTTTTCAATGTCGCATTCTTAATTATTAACCGATCTCAATGAATAATGTATCAACTTAAAGAAGAGAAATTTCTTTACAACTTTATTATTTAATATTTTTATGTAGGAGCTATAGTTTTGGAGTTAAGAGTATATTTATTACCTGGTCAGTTACTTATTTTGAGGACTGTACATAAAACCCATGTTATTTCCCCCACTCCATATAGGTTACAGTACCATTTCAGTATATGTGGTTAGATGAACTCTTCTATGAGTTGGCTACCTATATGTTCTTCGCTGTTACCGCCTATAAATTTCGTCCTGGGTCAGACAATCCGTATCTCCAAGTCCCCGAGGAAGACGAGGATGATATAGAGATGGAAATGTAAGTATAGTATTCAGGGATAAAACGAGTGTATTGTATAGAGGGATAGAGACTTAGTCTAATATATTCCTGGTTCAGATAATCCGTATCTCCAAGTCCCCGAGGAAGACGAGGATGATATAGAGATGGAAATGTAAGTATAGTATTCAGGGATAAAACTAGTGTAGTGTTTAGAGGGACAGGGACTTAGTCGACTAAATATATAGAGGGATAGAGACTTAGTCTAATATATTCCTGGTTCAGATAATCCGTATCTCCAAGTCCTTTGGGAAGATGAGGATGATATAGAGATGGAAATGTAAGTATAGTATTCAGGGATAAAACTAGTGTATTGTATAGAGGGACAGGGACTTAGTCGACTAAATATATAGAGAGATAGAGACTTAGTCTAATATATTCCTGGTTCAGACAATCCGTATCTCCAAGTCCCAGAGGAAGATGAAGAGGACATAGAGATGGAAATGTAAGTAGTAGTATAAGGAGGGATTAAGTGTATTACATAGAGGGACAGGGACTTAGTTTTATTATATAGGGGAATAGAGACTTAGGCTGACATATTTTGACCAGTCCGTATCTCCTAGACCTGGAGGAAGATATAGAGATCAGGCTTTCTGCTATACCACGTTTTCGCGTCTGGGGACGCAATATTTTTGCTGAGGGCGCATAACATTTTAAATTGGACTCTTTACTTTTTGATCGGGTGTCAGCTTATCAGTTTTCGTGACGATCAAAATAAAAGTATACTTGGTAATAAAATATTGAATATTCTCGGTCTTCCTTTGTACAACTCTCGACCATCGTCCATGTTTTCACTTCATCTACAATGTTTTTGTCGTGTTCGTAGTCGTCGTTGAACGCATACAGCTTCAATACAGTATTTATACGGCCAATTTTCAAGAGAGACTAGACACGTGCGTATTGCGTAATATTTTTTCCATCTCGCTATTTTTCCTCTATTCAACAGACCAATAGTGACGCTTGATCGGTCGTTAAACACGATGTTGCGTCGATTATAATACGGGTAAGGGGAGGATTTTTTATACGAGGGCAAAGGTTGAATACATTATGATAATTGTAATTATTTCGTCTCTACGACATATCCAGTTCAGCGCTTTCATTGTTCGTTGTAATATAAAGATGTAGATGAATCAGTAATTGTTATAGCGATTACCGCATGGGTAAATATCTTGAAGGAAAACTTTGAGTCACAAAAACACATTTATATAGTTGTCTTCTTTTAATTATTTACTTATCTTTCTCTTTACAAACAACAAATAAATAGAGTAGACAATTTTTAGACATTTCAGTTCAGCGCTGTATATCTGTAGTCACAATTCGCAAATTACTCTTTGACTTAGACCCCATAATTTCTTATCGGACTTCATAATTTTGAGAATTGGTAGATTATGGGGTCCAGTGGACCCCATAATATTTTTACCTAGCGGGAACCCTGATAGAGATAGAAATGTAAGTATACAAGGTTGAAATCAGTGTATCGTATAGTGGGACCGGGATTTAGTCTTATAATCTAGAGTGACAGGGACTTCATATATTTATATATAGAGGGATAAACACTTAGTCCATATTCTTTGCCCAGATAATTTGTATCTTTTAGACCCCGGGGAAGATGAAAAGTAAAGAGGATATAGAGATAGGATGGTATGGGGTAGTATACAGGGGTATAGATGGACAGGAATTAGACTAATTATAGAGGGACTAATATTTAGACTAAAATATTCTTGCGTCTGACAATCTGTACCTCCTACCTGTTCCTGAGGAAGAGCTTCAAAGGGGAGGAATAGGCAAAGTAGAAAAAATATGGCTCTAGATTGGACATTTATTTTCTGTTTCATTGAAAGTAATCATTTTAATGCATGGCTCGTTATAAAAATTGTTAAGGGGTTAGCATGATATGGAATTTTGTTTATTTGTGTCTCCCTCACTTAAATTGATTTTAAAATTTTCTCAACCACTCCCCAGTGACCTATGCTAATCACATAATGTTTAGATATGGGTAAGTGTTAGACACATGGCAAACAAAGTACTAATCTAAACAATTGGATATGTAACATATTGCATACATAATGTAATGTTCAATTTTTACATTTTACTATTTCAATTAAGATGGTATAGCTAACTGAATGAAATTATCAAACGTCTTTAGTCTGATCAATTCCAAATCTATGACGGATGTGGACGCGCATGGAGGCAACAAGGGCACTGTGCATCATATGCGTGTCCCATGAGCGCGGCCAATACTGTGTGTGTATAGCTATTCTCACGCGTGCATACGCTTGGATTACTCTTGCGCGCAGAGAGATAAAAACCAAACATTTCTCGCCAATTTCGAACTGATTAAATTATAGTTGTGTGCACTTCATGCAGTGCAGGCGATATGCTGCTCCAATTTGTTTTCTCCATTTTGAATCAGATTATACTTCATTCATATCCAGTGTTTACAGATTCTTTAAGATTTAGCTATAGTTATTAGTATATTCAATGAAAAACAACTAAAAAATTGAAAGCATGTGGAAACTTTTAAACATTTCTGAAAATAATTTGTATTGACGGTGGTGGGTCAGCCTGCTACTGACAAGTACCTCTCTCTGCATGAATGGTAGTGGAGCTATCTGTCCTAGTGTTAATAGAAAATTTCAATAACTCTTTTGCAAAGAAACGCACATTTTCAATATATAGAGCTCGGAGATCACCATGCTTAATTACATAATAGGTAGATACAAGATCGACGGATTTCTGTTGGTTATGAGATTTCGCATACTTAGAAGATCTATACTATGTCCCCAACTAGTGTTCCATACATTCAATTGCTTTGAACAGTTAACAAATACAACATGGTTTGAGGGGAAAATAGTGCAAATTACTGGTCCGTTGGATGACAGGTGACTATAGTTTAATCAGTTTCAAATTGGCAAGAGATAATTGGTGTTTATCTCTCTTCGTGCGCAAAAGTAATCCAAACGTACGTGCGTGATTATGGCCACACGCACATGGTTTTGGCATCACGCATATGATGCACAGTATACTTGTTGCCTTCATGTGCGCCCGCGTCCATCTCTTTTCATTCCCTGCTGTAAGGAGGCTTTGTCAATTTGGAACTGATCAAACTATACCTCCCTCCGCCAGTCATCCAACACGGCGGGACCAGTAGTTTGCACTACTTTCCCAAAATGAACCATGTAGCCTATGTGGTAGTCCCGCGCCACAGTCTGCTTCAAAAAATCTCATGATTTTCCCCGGCATAGCTCACATGATCGTGCCATGTGACTGAGGAAGCATGCACTGTAATTAGTCACTATCATAATACTATGGACATAATTCAAGCTATTTCATGCGAGCGTGTTTTGTTGCTGTTCGCGAAGCTGTGTCCAGATCACATGCGCAAACAACTATGCATGCATGCATGCGCGTCACGATTGACCAATCAGGACACACGGTAATTTTTGAAAGCGCCCGATACGCACTTCTGAGTTTACGTACGTACGCACGCACGCCAAGGGCTTAGGCAGCAAGCTGTGTAGGGAGTGTTTTACACATCAACATTTGTAAATACACACCCAGTTTTTGTCCAGATGACCTATACTTGGTACACAAATTCTATAATTTACACTCCCAGGTTTGGAATTTCCATACCCACACCTTCAAATCCTGCCTAAGACCTATGAGGCACGCATTGTCGGAATTATGGCCATAGTATTTTGACGCTAACTATAGTTTCGGTACATATATTATTTCAGGTCTATGACATATACATCACCAAACTTTTGGTAAGCATTAGTACTTCCACCAATGTACAGTCATAGTTACAGAGGAGAGGTTATCACAAATGTAGTCGTAATGAACTAATCTACGTCTTTTTTGTATGTTTTCTTTTCATGTAGTGTGACAAAAACAGGTCTGACAGAGAGTGTTGTTAAAATCTCACCAGGGAACTCTACATCAGCTGTGCAGAGGGAATTGAACCACAGTGCTTAGGAAGATGCGCACCGGGGACCTCTCTTTGTCCGAGTAAGAATATGAACGAGGAGGATGTGTGTTGTGTCTGGAACAAGATGTTAATGGATATGGTTCACATTTCTCTCAAATAGAAACCAATGTCTTATTGTGTCTGAATTGGTCTCATATAATATATTAACCTATAGTTTATTGAGTTCTAAATTGGCGAGAAATATTCGTTTTTTTATCTCTCTGCGCGCAAAAGTAATCTAACCGTACGCTCGCGGTTATGGCCACATGCACACGGTTTTGGTTGCACGCATGCATCACGCATATGATGCACAGCGCCCTTGTTGCCCTTCATGCACACCTGCGTCCTTCAATCTGTATTCATTCGCTGCTGTAAAAAGGCTTCGCCAATTTGGAACTGATCAAACTGTAGGACCGTTATCAGTTATCTCATACAAAATGCAAAAACAAGGATTTATGTATCTAAAACAAGATACAAACTGGATATTGCGTTTTGTGTCTGAACAAAGGTATGATCTGATCTAAAACAAGATGAGATGTGATTCAAGGCCCTTTGGCTGTTGCCAAGAAAAAGAGAAAACTGATCAACTCACGGTTCGAAGAACATCCCTGACCCGTCCCGAAGTTTGTTCTGTTTAAACCATTCGCAACAGGACAGTGGCAGGCATTCAAAACCTCTATTGAATATACTACAAATAAGCGCAGGTCACTAACGGAGATCGTGAAAACAAGCCTGTGATGGACGTGTTATGCCACGAATGAAACGGCGTATTTGCTCAACGCAATTTTACGTGACACGTGAGTGGTTCATTCATGTGCACAATATTTGACTAGACTGATCCGACTTGTAATGGGGGGGGGGGGGGGGGGGGAATCATTGTTAAAATGATGTTAAGTGTAACTTTTTAAATAAATAATTAATAGAACAAGTCAATGTCGGTATCATTAAATGACGGTTTTGAATCAGGCTAATGACTTTGATCAGTTGTATTGTCAGTAACGCTGGAGAATCCAAACATTTTACTTTGAGAACTTGGAATTTGTCTCGGGGCTACGCCCCTCGTGCAATTGCTCGGTTTCCAAAGTGAAAATGCTTTGATTCTTCAATTACCTCTGAACAACTGATGCGTGGTCATCATCCATCTCTTAGTTATGTAACAACCGACAGTGTTTGGCCATGAAAGCCATCTTATGGGTAGGTAATGTCAGGAACATGAAATCCTGAACAAATCTCATGGGTAGGTAATGTCAGGAACATGAAATCCTGAACAAATCTCATGGGTAGGTAATGTCAGGAACATGAAATCCTGAACAAATCTCACGGGAAGGTAATGTCAGGAACATGAAATCCTGAACAAATCTCACAGGAAGGTAATGTCAGGAACATGAAATCCTGAACAAATCTCTTGGGAAGGTAATGTCAGGAACATGAAATCCTGAACAAATATTTGTTTATCTTAAGCTCGCTGACAGTTAGTATAGGCCTATACTAGGCATGTTTGAACATATTTCAATGCATTTTTCAAGGTGATTCAGAATATGGTGATGGAATTCAATACTTTTGACATTTTTGAAACATTTTGTGAAATTTTGACGCATGTGATGATTATTGGAAATGATTGATGTGCTGTGTACCAAATGTTTGTTCCGCTTAAGACGAGGAAAACACCACACCTGTTCTACAAATTTTCTGCATTTTTCAAAAACATTTATTAAGTCTAAACAAATCAAAATCAAAAATGTCCACAATATTTCGAGATTTGTCAATACAAAATAATAATAAAGAAATAAAAAAACCACCAATTGCTAAAATTCCAAAAATATAGGTCAGGCCTGCAGAACATTTATTACCCTTGGCCGTATAGGCCAAAAAATAAATGATTGTGTTGCCTTCAGCGACCGACCCTAATATTAAAAAAAAATCATTTTTTGTTGTAAGATTTAATTTGTACCCAATTTGTCAAAGATTACCATTTTCTGATTGAAATGAATAAGTTTGCTTTGATAGATTGCTTTTAAACTTTTATCACACTAGAAACTTTACTCAAATTGACATTTATCAATTTTGTCTTGTCATTATCCATGGTGTGTCAGTAGTATTTGTCAGCACAAAAAAAAAAAGAAAAAAAAAAAGAAGGAAATTCGACCGACCAACTTGACTTCAAGATTTTTGGCACTTGAGGGCAACACAACAATTTATTTTTGTTGGCCTTAAAATAGTGCTCACATTAACCTATAAAGCAAATTGGAAATTGTGTATAGCAACTCAAATTTGTAGTGCAGAGAATAGAAATGATTTAGATAACTAGATAGAAAAAGTTGTAAAAATATTTATTGATAAAATATACTAAGATTGTGTTAATAGTGTAAAAAAGGAAAATGTATATGTTTCTGTTCAGTGAGTTATCGGTTAGTTATGTCAAAAGGACTCTAAATTCTTTTGAAATGTTTTTCAAGTATTATACCAATAAATCTTTAATGTGAAATGCATTTATTATCTTTTTTGGAAGTAGTTTTTAAATAGAGATTTATTTTTTGTTTTGAAACATCTCCTTTTAAGGCCAGCAGTGTATGTACATATGAAATAGATATTCTTATATAGTGGGTGTGGTTTTGGATGTCAACAGGCAATTTGATTGGTTTTTGGCTGATTTTCAGCCGATACCCGCTATATTATGAGACGATAATATATAGTTTGGGGCAGGGCTTAATTCTTTCGAATAGTAATACCTTCAGTGCGTATGGTCATCGCGTTAAGATGTTCAAGCGTGCCCTACACAAAGTTGGGGCGTTGTGCGTATAACACAGCGTTGCCATGTGTGCCTGTGCCGAAGAACACAATTATTCAAAGCAGGAAGTGGGTAAACGGCTCGTTGGATTTTCCGATTTTATAAAGGAAGAATTTTGTTGTTGATTGATTAAAATAAATCTAACAAAAAGCGTTATTTTTATGATCAAAGATAAAAATAACCAATAAACTAAATAAGAATGCGAATAAGATATAGTTTGTAGCTGTTTTGCTATATAATGTACAGGGTGAGTCAAAAAAAAGTTTACCCTAATTGAAAAAATTGAAAAAAATATTTCTGACAACAAAATCAAGGCAAACAAAACTTTAAATGATTGCGCCATTTCTTTGCTACCATCTGGAAAATAAATAACGCTATTTGATGATACCGTTAAGTAAATATGACTATTTCTGTACAGGAGCTGTTTTTTCACCAAAAACACGGTTTTTAATTTCAAGCTTAACGAGCTTAATAATGTTTACTAGGATTATGATGTAAAGCATTACACATCTTGTTTATTAAAATAATTAAGTAGACAATAGACTTGTTCAAAATTGTCTCCTAATAGATTAAAACAATAGACAGCTTTAAGGCCTATTTATGACACAATTACCACACTTTAATCATTTCATAACAAAGGAATTGATCCTTTCGCTGTCGGTATTGTAATTTTTATTGGTCGTATCTTATGAAATATAATGGTCAAGATCTGGAAGCGTGTTCGGACGTTAAATTTGTCACTTTTATTCAAAACAGCGTAAAATAAGTTTCCTTCAACCAATCTAAACCAGATAAAATTTACATATTAAAGCTAATTAATTTGTTTTTATACCGTAGTAAATTGTTTTGAAAACAAACGAATACTTTTTTCTAAAGAAATCGCTGAAGTTGAGTAAACCTTTTTTTGACTCACCCTGTATAGGCTTTACCATATTTGTGTCGTCGTCTGGTGGCGACCATACACGACTCCAACTATGGTATACAAACTATATTTTATTCTCTAATTAATGTTTGTCATAAAAGTTATGATATTTAATCTAAATAGAGTACTTTGCAATATGACAATCCATATTTGATATTTTTTGATAGTAAATGTTGTGGATGGTAAATTTCATTGTCCCATGCTACATACGTGATATTTTCGTATTGCATTAAAATACAATATGAAAATATCACGGGTGTAAGGCCAAACAAAGAAGAAGGTCTGTCTCAGAAGCCTGCCTGCATTGGTATGTGAAATGAGCTACGGCGCGTAGGTCTATGTGCTGGGGGCTAATTTTTTATTTAAACAAAAAAATTGTGGTTATTTTTTGTTATTTTAAAAAAAAAAACTTTAAAAAAGTTCTCTGTAAGCTTGGATAAGCAAAAAAATAAATATATATAGCCCCCCCCCCCAAAAAAAAAATTGCATACCTCATAGCCTATTTTCAACACAAAAAAAAAAGTTTCTGAGACGGACTTTCTTCTTTGTTTGGCCTAACTCAAACTAGGGGTATTCTTTTATTGTGTTAACAGACAGTTGCCAACTAATTATATTGTACTCCTGCCATATGAGACCTGTCATCTGTATATAATGAGAGTTAAGTTGGAACATTATATTTTCAAATTTGTCCAAGATTCAAAATGCTCAAGGAACAAGCTTTATGTCATAATTGTTCAATGTTTTCCGTGTCAAAAATCAAATTGAAGATGCAAAATTCCTTTGCTTTCTACTGAATTTTGGCATGTTCATTTGACCATATCTCCTTATACACACTTGCGGCTTAACGCTCATTATAAGGCAGAAAAAAAAGATGTTTGGTTGCCCTCCGCGACCGGCCCAAAAATCGTGAAATTCGCCAGTCGCTTTTTTTAACACTTTTTTCCCCTTCTTTTTCTCAACACATAAAATTCAAAAATTGGGGGTTAATATTTTCTCCCAAGGATTCCTCAAAAACATTTGAGCATTTTGAAACTGTCTGAGGTGATAAACGGCATTGAAATTTGTATTTAAAAAAAATCATATTAAAAATGCCATCACTCCCTAATAAACAAAAAAACCCCTCTTTTTTGTTGGCCTTACTACAGTTGGTATATTATTGTATAACTTGATTTGTTTTTAAATTAGTATTATTGCATGCAGGGTTTATGATTTTTTAAAGTTGAATAATTGTGCTGAATTGAGATGATAGTTAACAATAAAAGCTGTAAGGGCTGCAAAACATTATTTTACACATTTTTTGCATGAGCATATTTTACTAAAGAGCCCCAAAACGATATATAACTATTTACTTTAGTGACTTTATATTTTCTTGCAACTATACTATACAGAGCTGCCAATTCCCCCTGGTCCTACAGGAGACTCTAGACTTGAACCATAGACTTTTCCCCGCTAAAGTGAGCAAGCGCGAACAAATAAAAACGCGAAAATAAATTCATTTTGTATGTAGGTCTATATGTAAGGAAGCTTCAAATTGCGAACATTAAAACAAGTAACGTTGTTTAAAATGTGCAAAGGGCAAACATTTTCACTTTTACAGTAATTACTAGGATTTCAAGAAAGACTAGCGTATGATTCCCAAAATGATATCGTTATTGTATTATACATTGGGATGAAGAATTGGCTATACCAATCTGCAATTAATACATTTTACAGGTAAAATAATTCTGGCAATTGGACATAAATTGTTACTATAGTTTGATGAAGCACAATGCCAAGGACCGTTTCAGAAAGTACGCGAAAAAATGCCCACCAAAATATAACACTAAGTGAATCGTACGGTGATGCAGTATGCGTTGAACATCACATGCGCGTCGTGTTTGTGATGTTTCGGTTCTACCTCCATGTAAGGGAATCAAGAACTAGTCTAGTGTGAAAACTTCATTCTGGGATTAAAAGCTTTATTCAGTATAATCCCTCAATGAAGTCTTTAACCTAGACTAACCCTGCCTTCCTTACATGAAGATAACACCAGGGATTCTGAATCGTGACTATAAGAATTAGGCCAACATTTTGTTGTTGTGTTGCCCCTCAGCGACCGACCCTAAAATCAGGGTCGCAATTTAGTTTAAATTTATTTTTAAAAGATTTAAATTTTACCCAATTTTTCAAAATATTACTACTGCTTGAAATGAATAAGTTTGCTTTAATAGATTGCTTTTAAACTATTATCACACTTTTACCAATTTTATCTTGTCATGAACCACGGTCTGTCAGTAATATTTGTCAGCCAAAAATAATTAAAAACAATAAAAGACATTGACCAACCTGACTTCAACATTTTGGGCACTTAAGGGCAACACAATCATTTTTGTTTTTTAGCCTTAAGGGGGGACTTAAGGAAGTTTTTGATTTGATTTTTTGAATTTTGCGAGTGCTGTAATTATTGAACTATTAATCTAATGCATATAAAAGTATACATTTTTGGAAAGAAAATGGATCAGAGAATCCAAATTTGGCGTCAATTTTGACCAAAAAAGTAGACTTTTTGAGAAAATCACAAAATTCACTTTTTTGACCCAATTTTTTTTGAACAAATTTAACAAAAATAATTTTGAGTAAAAAATGGCCAAATCACTTGATAATGATGTTAATACACTAATAAAGGGACAATTTTTTTTTTTAAAAACCTTATCTAATATTTTTGGAAATTTTGACCAAAAAGTGCCAAAAAAACGTGAAAAAAATGGATTTTTTTTTTTTTTACACTTTTTTGTCAAAATTTCAAAAAATATTGGATTAGGTTCAAAAAAAATAAATTCATCCCTTCATTAGTGTCTTTACATCATCATCAAGTGAATTGGGCATTTTTAACTCAAAATTATGTTTGTTAGCTTTGTTCAAAAAAATTGGGTCAAAAAAGTGATTTTTTGTGATTTTCTCAAAAAATCAACATTTGGTCCAAATTAATGCCATAAATGGATTCTCTGACCAAAATCCCATCCAAAATGTATACTTTTATATGCATTTGATTAATAGTTCAATAATTCAGCACTCACAAAATTCCAAAAAAACTTCCTTGAGTCCCCCCTTAAACCAGTGTGGTCTGCAGAAGCAGTGTTGATTTTTCAGTCGTGATCATTATGAACATGTTTATGTTTTGTCTTCCATTAGTGTAAATTTACTGTTTTATATTATTCATGTTAAGCATCCATGCTTTTGTTTTTGTACATGTTTTTGTTTTATCCAACATTCTAATTAAGTTGGTTGATATGCTTTACGACAGGTATTCGTAATAATAGGTAAATGCATGTGCTAATAAAACCGTTAATTCCATGTCCTTGGCTGATGGATGGCTTGTATTTGTAGTAACAGATGGAACGACCACAACGCACCAATCACTTTCTAAGTGCGTAGGATGCTTAACACGGATAATATGGTAGTCATTAATATAATAGTGTGTAATATAAAGTGTAATAGTAATATTGAGGGTTTAGTGCAACAACGGGCTATCTGCATTTCGGCTATTTTGAGAAAAAGTGAATTAAAGATTTGAACCCATCATTGTCAGCTTCTGGTTTTGACAAGTTAAAAGAAATGCTATTCAAACCTGGAACTTTGTGCATTATAAATCATTAGGACAATTAGGTGTCTGATATTGTGCGGATCATTTTGATACCAAAATCTCATTTTGGCCAAAAATGCAGATAGCCCTTTGTTGCACTAAACCCTTGATATGAATATATGAATATTTATTAGTTTGCAATTTGTATTAGTTTGCAATTTCAGGGATCAAATGAAAAGTTACCAAAAAACTGATTTGGGTTGTGCTATATAATAATAGAATTTCACCCCAAAATACAGAGAGATATCATTATCAGGTTGTAGCCATTTTCTGTGCAGGTTTGGGGGAAAAGATGTACTATGTGCTCCCAACCAAACCAGACCCCCACATACAAGTCTATTGTGGAATGAAAGTTTTTTCTAATTGCAATACCAAATTCCCAACATTCTTGCATAGACGACATGGGGTGCATTGTGCAGACCAACTGTTTTCTGTGTAAACTGAAATTGTAAAATGGTTGAATTGTATGTTATTTAGCCAATTTTAAAACATACAGTGACAGAGCCTTGTTAACATAATATTGCCTGGGCCTCCCATTTAAAGGGATACGCAGTAGTGTTGAAGAATTATTTGATAATACAATTTACTTCAGATTTCAAGATGTACATCGATAACAGTCATTTTTGTTGTTGCCAAATTCAAGAAATCATGAAAACAGCCTTATGCCCAGCATATTTTTATAGCTGGGGAGCACACATGTTTTTGAAACGCATGTGACCTTCTACCCTATAGCAAGGTCAAGCCTAGACCAACACCAAAAAAACCTCAAATGGATCCATGCTCCCCAACTACGGTGTGGAATTCTTGTCGAAGCCGTAGACCAGAATATTTGAATCAATGTTTTGTTGTACAAACAGGGCAGATTTTTCTGAATCCTTACAAGTGTAAGTTCATGCATGTTGAATAGAGTTGTAAAAATGTACAAATCCCAATTTTTATCGAAATTGAGGGCGCAGCTTCCAACGCATCACTGCATGTCCCTTTAAGTTTATGTTAAAAGGAATTTGTGCATCAGGCTATTTGTAATGTAAAATATGTGCGTAGGATTGGAAAAACACTTTGTGTCATCAGATCTTGTGTCAACAAGGTTTTACTGTATCTTTTTAAAAAAAGGCTGAAACTTTAATTGTATATAAATATTATGAATAATTGACACTTCTGCTAATTTGAAATGTTTGGGATTAGCCATGAGGAATAATATTGATATTTTGTAGTGTTTGATTGCAAACCCTCTTTTTGGTCCGCCATTTTTAAACATGGCGGTGAAATAGAGGGACGCGGAGACCCAGTCTAACCCTAACCCAATTGGTTATGGATTAGCGGCCATTTTGGTGGGAACACAAACACTCTTCAAATATCTCTCTAAAATCATACATAATTTTTCCAAGTAATCTTGACATTTCAAAACATGGTATACTAATTTGGAAGTCATTCATCAAGTTTGTATTAAAAGAGGGTTGTGGGTCTGTACTGTGTGGCAAACACTTTTATGTTCCCTTTAAAATGGCAGCTATAATCAAAACAAATAATTGCCGATCATTTCAAATCACCCCCTCCCGTACTATGCAACATCTGCACAACCACAACAACATTGGGTGCCTGTACTTTTAGAATGTAGTGGTGTCGCAAGACCGCGTTAAACCTTTGGATGAACGAGCGCTCGGAATCACGACGCTCTGATCGCCAATTATTTGTTTTGATCGTATTCCAAAACAAAGGATCTCCCTAAATGTTGACAGAGTTTTAGTTAAGGGGGGACTTAAGGAAGTTTTTGATTTGATTTTTTGTATTTTGTGAGTGCTGTAATTATTGAACTATTAATCAAATGTATATAAAAGTATACATTTTTGGAATGGAAATGGATCAGAGAATCCAAATTTGGCGTAGATTTTTTGAGAAAATCACAAAATTCACTTTTTTGACCCACATTTTTTTGAACAAAGCTAACCAAAAAAAATTTGAGTAAAAAATGGCCAAATCACTTTATAATGATGTTAAGATACTAATGAAGGGACAATTTTTTTTTTTTAAACCTTTCCTTTTTCAAAAGGTATACTTTTATATACATTTGAGTCATGGTTCAATGATTACAGCACTAACAAAATTCAACAAAAAACTTCCTTAAGTCCCCCCTTAAGTACAGTATTATAATATTTAAAAAAAATCCTGATATAGAGATATCCAACCACAAAGAATCATAAGGCCAAATTATACCGTATCAAAAGCATATTTATTTGATCTATATAAATTATACATATTTAACGGTATATTGTACAAATTGCATGTCACACAACAAATGTTTACATGCGCACACAAAATGCATGCTACTCATTCATTGCTGTATGATCTTGTTGTATTTAAAACAATTTTGATAATAAAAAGTTAGAGAAGGATATTAGTGAGTGACGGTCTTCTGAATTGCCCTGTACACCTAGAGTTGTAGTCGTCTACAGAGTAGTTCAGCACTATTTTTTGTTTGTTTCGTCTGCATTCTAAGCGTAAACACGGAAGTGAGGTAGGTGGAATTACAACGCGCATATCTGATTATATCTATGGCATCAATCAAGATGTTACAACCCGCACGCTCATTATTTTGGCAACGACACCAACTTGTTTACGCTTGGAATGCGGTCCTATCAAAAATGAGTGCTGAACTTCTTCGCAGCTTACTATATAGCATGACCAATTTTTTACACTGGATCTAAAACATTTTTTGTCATATACTTAAAAAAAGTTATAAGGTTTGCATCTTTCATTTGAAGCTCCACATTAGTCATCTTGACCTGATACTGAGTGCAATGACCCCCATATGACCCTCGGTACTGAGTCATACTGTCAATGCATCAAGGTTTAGGTATGGTTAGCCATTAGGTTGACATCATTGTCAATACATACATGTGTATGGTGGGCCTTTTGAGTCCGATCAATATCAAAATATCATGTACTGTATGTATGATGATCCACTTTGGTCACAATCCAAATCTATTAGGAAGTGACAACAGAATTGTACTGAACCGCTATTACTTTATACACCTAACACAAAAAGTCTCTGACCAGGTGCTTTGATGTTGGCTAATTCAAAATCAATAATGGTACCAAAACTCTGAGATATACATTAAATGAGCAAATTTCTTCTTCATAGTTTGATACCTCATTCATAAAAATCGAATGGATACTTTTAAAGTTATGATGATTTCAATAACCATGACTAATGACAACAAAGTTGCACTAGAATTGGTTTCCTATGGAATATCATTGATTTGTACTGTCCACTGTGTGCTATCTCAACCAGTTAGGTATCTGGGTGAATGGGTAACCGGCATCGACAGATAGAGAGTCTATACACATTTTCACTGCGTAATCACACACAAAGCAATGATATCCCATAGAAACCCAATTTTAGTGCAATAATTATTTTTGGTAGTTGTGGTCATTGAAAAATTTCAAAACTATCCACTCGATTTGTATGTATGAGGTATCAAAACTACTGAGAAGAAATTTCAAATTAAATGTTTACCTCAGATTTTTTGTACCGATTTTTGATTTTCGATTAGCCAACCTCAAAGCACCTGGTCAGGGACTTTTTGTGTTTGGTATATTGCTTTTCTTCGTGTGATTATCTACCACAAAAGGCCTGTAAAACTGGCCTCCAAGTACCTCTATTAGTAATAATTAAGCCTTTTCACATCAACCCACCGATTAGTCTTTGTACCATCAATTGTTCATTTGTATTAACAACAGTTGCGGCAATGATTGATCATCAATAAGTACCACATCTCTGTGAATACGGTTGATTGATCGGAGTTGTTTGCGGGCAATTTTACAATTGAGTTAGATTCCATTTAGATTAATTGTCTGCTTTTGTAAAAAGGCTTGATATGGATGGACATGCGATGTAGGGTAAAGTCGCCTATTTTCGGTCAGTGCCTATTTTCTGTCACTTCGCCCAAATCGTGTAATGAATATGACCTCGTCGTTATAAACTGACAGCTAAAAAGCCCCAGCACAGTTGATGCCGGTATTGCTTTTAATATGGCGACGACCGATGCAATACGATTTTTGCCAAGTGACCGAAAATAGGCACTGACTGAAAATAGGCGACTTTACCCTACCATTTTTAGAAAACTAAATTTATAGTTTTTCTCGACACTGTCCTGGAATAACCCGATGTTATATCCCATTTGTGGCAGATGGTCACATATTGATGGAATATTTGTATCCATAAATAAACCCAGAATGTCTTAATGGCGGATTCCATCATTTCTGTAACTCATCCTTAGATTTCCCCGTCATCTTTGGCATTTTGCGTTTGGATCCGTCTTCAAGTTCTTTTGCTTTGTAATAATGAGGCGCTACTTCCAACAGCCAGGAATTCTCAATCTCAACCACCTGATATTAAAAAAAAATATATATATATATATATATATATTGTTGAATAAACGCACAGTATTTACCCAGCATGCTTTGCTCTTTTACTGAAGATCTTGCACACAAATGCTATTATAATTAATTGCAGCATGTAGACTGATATTGGGTTCGATCATGTTTTAAAAATTAATTTAGATACTTTTTTTGAACCATGGTTTTTGAGCTCCGTAGCTTTTTTTGCGATAATCGCGATCCCTTCATTCAGCGTAGTGTTTACGAGGGGGAAACTAGCTGAGCCCTTGCCACCAGGTTCAAAGAACACTTGGAACCTCAAAACCAATCCTTTGACAGCTGTGGCAGAACACTCTAAAGACTCCAAACACAAAATCAAGCTATAGTTCAATCAGTTCCAAATTGGCGAGAAATATTCGGTTTTTATCTATCCGCACGCAAAAGTAATCCAAGCATATAAGCAAAAGTCACGCATACAATGACACTGTGACATTGCGCGCCATGCCAGCATATTGCGCGCACACTCTCCTGAATTCATTCGCCGCTGTAAACAGGTTTCGCCAATTTGGAACTGACTGAACTATAATAGAGGACGTCCAAGTGATAGCCAGAGAGGATCAATTTTGGAAACGTAAGATCAGAGAGGCCATCGAACTAAAGACACAGAAACCGACCCTCTACCGAGACACCAGCTACGACCTACTCGCTATCTATCTACAATGACCTGCTGTCATGTGTTCGCTCAAAAGACGGCAGTCATGTGACAAGAGGAAGGAAGTAAACACTACGCTGAATGAAGGGTTTGCGATGATCCCGCGCAAAAGCTACGGAGCTTAAAAACAATGATTCAAAAAAACGTATCTAAATTAATCTTTAAATGCAATAAACTACATTGAAAAACAGAAAAAACTTTTACGGCAAATCTTTTGTCCCATCAAGCCCAGGGCCATTGGATGTTTACCTTACTAACCTATATTGAAGGTGTTTGTTTTGTTATTGAATTTTTTTTGAAATAGTTTAAATATTTACCAACATTTTCATGAACCTTTTGGAGAAAAAAAATGGACATAACAACCGTACCTGAAAGGTTTTGAAAATGTGTAGAACATGGACGTTTTATTCATTGCCTTAGGCGACGAAAAAAAGAAACCCTGTTGTACGGGCCCGACCGACCAATTTGTTTTTAGAAATTGGTGACAAATATTTTCATGTGCAAATGAATACTGACCCAATTTTATTTTTTGCTTATCAAACAACTGCAAAATGTTTACACATGTTAACAAAAAATGTTGACAATTTCTGGTGGATTTTTACGGTCATTTTCATGGAAAATAAGAAGGAAACAAAAAGTCTGACCAACCTACCCAACCTGAGAGGTCTGTTTGCCCGTACAACAGAGTTTCCTTTTGTTTTGTCGTCGCCTTAGCGGTATTTTCATTGTTTGAGATTATGGATACTAACCTGTCTCATGAATTCTTTAGTAGTAAATACCAGCTCATGGTACAGAATCCACTTTGGTTTTTCCTCAAATAAACAGCTATTAGGATGCACCATGACCGTTTGTTGATGTTTTACTGTCTTGTATTGACCGCCTTTACTGAACTTGGCCGTGTGGTAGAAGAAACCAGCTGTAATTGCCTATAAACAAAGCAGATAAATCAGTTAGGTTTATAATATATCAAAATTGATTTGACTTACCATATTATTCCTATTAAGCGCCCATGCCCTTATAAAAGCGCCCATCCCCATTTTTCCCAATGACTACTAAAAATAATCCCTTATAAGCACCCATCTTTTCAAATAGCCACCGTGCATGCATCAAATATTTCAGTGATTTGTTACAGTAATGTTTACGTACACTGGTGCGGCCGCCATCTTTGTTTTTTATTCATGGCTTAAATACAACATTGCGCCTGCTCAAAAATATCAAGAATAAACAAAGTTTTTGGAAGGGCACTTGAAGCTTGTCGGAACATTGACGATGCCGCAATGTTGATTTCCCCCCCCAAATTTTAAACAGTTTACTTTTCGAACGCACATGGTTTGCCGCTAGTACAACCTTGCCGAATTCGACAGTGTTTACGATAAATGATTTTTAAAAAGGCAACTTAATAAGTGCCCACCCAAAATGACTTTGCTAACCACCCTGGGCGCTTAATAGGGATAATACGGTACTTGTTGATGTAGGGGGTGGTTTCTGTGAACCACAATGGCCCCGTACTCCCACAGCTGAAATTACATTGTTTTATGTTACAACAAGGTCCAATCGAACCAAATGAAGGACAATATTAGTTGTTAGACTGGATAGATATAGCCCATGGATATAACAACAAAAGTTTCAACTAGTCATCAGAGATGGGCACAGTTCCCAAGTTTCAGCAGGAATCAATTGCTACATATCCAAATCAAATGCCTTATAAGTTATAACCCTAACCCCCGAGGCACCTTTTCCAAAGATTTTTTTTTTGTGGCCAAATAGCGAGGGGGAAACAGTGCCCCCACTCCCCCAGGGCTCGAACCTCGGACCTCTGGGTTCAGAGGCAGACGATCTACCGCTAGGCCACGGGGGAAACCATACATGGCGGAGTATATTCCGCCCTGTATATACCCTGGGGCCATTATTTCTTCGAAAAACTGCTGAGCCGGGTGACACAAGCACACCG
This sequence comes from Ophiura sarsii, assembly GCA_035610835.1. Taxonomy (NCBI): domain Eukaryota; kingdom Metazoa; phylum Echinodermata; class Ophiuroidea; order Amphilepidida; family Ophiuridae; genus Ophiura; species Ophiura sarsii. The sequence continues at coordinate 65,376,530 of CM069448.1, forward strand.
CATCGTAGTAATCAAGAGTGTTAGGGTTAAAGAATATTTATACATAACATGTATACATGACATGTTTTGTCTCATTTCAAGCCTCTAGACCAGGCCTTCTCAAATGGTGGCGCGCGCGCCACTTGTGGCGCATTGCATCAGTCCAAGTGGCGCACGGAAGGACGCATGAACAAACAAAACAATAAATTGTGGGTTATATATTTCGCGATATTCGAGGTTTTTTTCGCAATAAGCATGAAGAGCCACTTCAGCCACTAACTGCAGTGGGGTAAGTCATGATTATTAGTAGTAGGCCTATTGCTTATCACTACATTTGCTACCAATTTTTGTACATTTTACCATCAACATCTCTTTATTTCTTGTACCATATTGCATGCAAATATAGCTCTCCTTAGCCTCTTAAAAGGGGGTAAACCCATGAGCTTCCAGGGAGCTTCGCCCCCTGGACCCCCACCAGGGCCCCTGGACCCCACCTGTTATTCACTACGCTCGCGGGGATAGTGGCGCTTCTAGATCATTAACATCTCAAAAGTGGTGCTTCATAAAATCTAATTGAGAAGGCCTGCTCTAGACTGCCAAATTTTACCTACACTTTTAAAACGTATAGAGACAGGCAAATAACAATCTCATTTTGAACATAACCTCTTCTTTACTCAGGCACCTCTTATTTACTCAGGCGCGTACACATAGGGGTAGGGCAAGTTATACACACAGAATATTAATTCGTCAAAATTGTGGTCTTATTTGACAAATTAAAAACTTGTCATAAGAAATGGCAGATTTGTGATTCAAGAATTTGTCTGTAATGGTGAACATTTATTTGTGATGCTACAAGAACAATTTATAGTGTTTCTAGTTAATTTTCATCGTCACAATCATTTCCTTGACTGAAATACGAGGGGGAATCAAAAAGTTTTTGAAATCACCCAGAAGTGAAGGAGCTATATCGATGAACTTTTGTCAGTGTAATCACTGGTCCTTAACAACATTATGGTGAAAAAATGGTCTCATAAGTATGTTTACTTTTTTTACAGGTGACGCTAGATGCCAAGGCCATGTAAATCGAAGACGTCTTCAAACGGTGATGTGTATATGGTAAATTATAATGGTCCAATAACTGATTCTTGTGGGACGCCTTCCAGAAGAATATTAGGCTCAGCTTTTTAATTTTTTTTTGTCATTCGTCACTTGTAGGTCTCAATTTATCTCTGTAAATGACAAAATGTCTAAGCCTCATACTCCTCTGGAAGTTCTCACAAGGATCAGTTTTTGGACCATTATCGTTTACCATGTACACAGCGCCGTTGGGAGACGTCATTGATTTACAATGTTAATAAAATAATGTTTTTTTCACTGAAAACCAAAGTGGGTCAATAACATGAAACGAGTCGATTTCGGGACGAAATAAGTAATTTGTGGTATGCAAATGAGTAATTTTGTCCGTACATCAACTCACTTCATGACATTGACCCACTTTTGTTTTGTGTGTTCTTGTACCAAATCAACGAGAAACTATATCTGTTTTACTTAGCGTAATGATTTGTTTATTGTGATGCTGTGACATACAGGGCAAATCAAAAAACATTGTGCACGATTTGAAACGACCATTAGACCTTGATGCGTGCATTGAACCATAACATTTTTGTTGTTTGTATTTAAAGCGTTGTTAATCTAGTTTATCCTCCCAAAAAATGAAAGTAATCGATTGAAAAATGAGCAAACTGCGACACGTTTTGTAAACTGTCCACGTTTTTCGCCATTCCAATGGGATTTACACAGTTAAGACATGAATATTACTGCAGCATGATGATATGGAGCACTGTTTGCAGCGCAGGGATGTCACTTCTGCTCTGACATGTGCCTCCACATCTTGAAGGTTTAGAGAATAATGAATGATTCCGAATGACCAGAGCAACAACCGAGGATTTTAAAACAAATTCACGAAAACAGTTGTTAAGCAGTCATTATTCTCATTCATTACTGAAAAAGATGCATATTTATCCAAATCATTGATTTGTACCGATATAATCTCGCTAATAATTAATACATTTTCTGTACATTTTGTCCATCCCTGCCCTTCTTAGTTATTGAAACAGTCCGAGTCGGGTCATCCCCTCATTCAACCAATCAGTAATAAGCTTTAATCGTGTTTCCTCATAACTCATTGAATATTCAGTTTAGGAGTGTGAGGCTTTAATTTGATTGGTCGGTCAATGAGCAAAACAATCGAACACTTTGGCGCAGTACTTTCGAGCAATTATTAGTAACCTGCGGCGTGCGGGTTCTCATCTAACGATTCATTTTATTGGAACGCACTTGATACGCAGCTATCGCGATTATTCATGAAGTAATGAATGACTGGCAAGTGGCGATACAGCATCACCAGTCACTGATGCAGGTATTCAGATTTGTCTTTTCATTTGACACTTCGGTATCAAAGGACTTACTGCTTATCCCAGAGTTAAAGAATTAATATTTCGGGAACATTTTGACAATTGATGTGATTATAAAGACCATTTTAGCAAAACCAATTTACTGTGTGTAAATCCCATTGGAATGGCGAAAAACGCAGTCAGCTTACAAAACTTATCCCAGTTTGCTTATTTATCAGTTGATTACTTTCATCTTTTGGGAGGATAAATTACAATGTTAGAAAAAAGTGTTCGAACACTTAGTAGGCCGAATGTAAAGTCATCCCCCTTTCCCCCTGATCAATGTTGAGTCGCCCAATTTGCCAAACATCAGCCCGTGGCCTAGCAACATTGATTGGTGGTGGGGGGGGGGGGGGGGGGGAGGGGTATATTGAAGGGAAGCTTTCAGACTAGAAAGTGCAAATTGGTATTTTCACATGACTCTAAAACTGCGTACTATATGGTAATTAAAAGGTGCAAACAAGGGTCAGTGTTCAAACACCTTTTTTCTATGATTGTGTATAAAATCTTCAGGTACAGCCTCCGTAAAACTGCCGTAACTTCTTCATTCTTCATTTAATCTATATAAAAGTATACATTTTTTTTTGCAGGAAAGGGTTTAATGAATCCAACTATGATCATGAAATTGACAATTTTGGAAAAAATTATAAAAAACATGTTTTTTGACCCATTTCAGGTTCTGCAAAGATAACTCAATATATATTTTGTCAAATTTTCTCATGCTAGTTTTATTATATTCCTCATACAATTCCTTAGGAATAGTTTTTTGTTTGTTTTGATTTTTGTTTTGTTTTGAATTATCGACAAAAAAGTGCCAACAAATGTGATTTTGTAACAAAAATGGTGATTTTCACGATTTCAATTGTGTTGTCTCCATTACATCCAAAGGGTATGAGAATTGTTGAAAACACCACCTTAAGAAAATTTTCAATGATAAGTCGTTTTCACTGAGTTTAGGAAAAAATAATACAAATTGCGCCGGCAATTAATCCACGGGGTGCGTGTTATACCTGTTTGACATAAGATTTTAACCCTAACCCCGGTTTAGGATTTTTGACCGGGATCACAATTTTCGAGGAAAAAACACCAACTAAATCTCCGGGAACCTGCCGGGATTCGATCCGGGGACCCTCCGTTCTCGAGCCCCACCTTCCTAACACTAAGCCACGGCCCTCAGCTACACATTCGTGCAGTATACTGCACTCATTATATAGGCTCGGTTGACTACGTCATCGAAAACCGACGGCGCATGCGTTTGGAGAGGGACTTTGGATTAGCATTTTTTAGCACTCAGGGGGGTTAGGGTTAATAGAACACGAAAAAAAACCTTTTTTTTTTTTACCATAACCCTAACCCCGGTTTAGGATTTTTGACCGGGATCACAATTTTCGAGGAAAAAACACCAACTAAATCTCCGGGAACCTGCCGGGATTCGATCCGGGGACCCTCCGTTCTTGAGCCCCACCTTCCTAACACTAAGCCACGGCCCTCAGCTACACATTCGTGCAGTATACTGCACTCATTATATAGGCTCGGTTGACTACGTCATCGAAAACCGACGGCGCATGCGTTTGGAGAGGGACTTTGGATTAGCATTTTTTAGCACTCAGGGGGGTTAGGGTTAACATAGCAATTGCACCTAAAAATGGGCTATACGCATGGTGTGTGTTGAGACAAACATTTGAATATAAATAACTTAATCAAAAGTTAAAATAGTAGTTAGTGAAATGAGCTGTTAAATAATGAGCCGGGCGGCCGCATTTACTGAAATCAACTACAACTGCCCTGACTATGGGCTAATTCGTCCCCGGTCTCTCCTGCAGTGTGCGTGGCCAGGGTATGCACGACTTATGAATCCCAAACATAGAATGGCCTATGACCTTGGCCTATGGTTTGCTTAATATAGATTTGATTGACACTTAGTATAAATTAATTTCAAAACACATTCTTGTTCTCATCAAGTTTTAATTATATAATAAATCAACTAGAGTCGAAAAGGTGTTTCATCTGAGACAAATGTATTCAGGTGTCATCAAAAATTGTATACTACTACTATATAACATCCGCAATTATTCAAAATCAAGGAATGAACATTTACAATGAAATACCAATGAAAAGATCTTCAAATATAGCCTTGCAATAAAACACATTATTTTGGTAAACAAAACATGCGAGTCACAACCCGGACTCACACGGGGTATTTGCTTTGCTGAAGTGCCACTCAGAACACGGGAGAAAAATCGATCGGAAACGGCGATTCCAAGGGTGCGCTATTGTGACCGCAAATTAACAGATTGATAGTGTAAATTGGTCCGGTTACAGCATTAAGTCCACCGGCGGTTGTTCAGTGTTGCATGCGTGAATATTCATATACCAGTAAATCATTTGACCTGAAAGAACCGGGCGGAACCGAGCGTAACCGGCGGTCGAGTTTTGATGTCTTCCCTAACTAGACCTTTTCATTGGGAGTACATGTAGGGCAAACAGGTACTATCATTTACATCTGAACTAAACCAATTTTACATCTGAACTAAACCAATTTTACATCTTTATATGAAGGGGGGGGGGGGGGGGGGGTGCACCTCACCATGGTGTAGTACATTTCTTAATCCTCCCCCTTTCACCTTCACCTTTACTTTCACTCAAGAAAATTCAGGTATATGGATAGGCCATTTAGCATGTATAGCAATCCAAGGTAAAGGCCGTGGCGTTCCCAAACTGGTGTGAAAAATTGAAAAATAGAGCTATCATCTTCACAATTCACTAAGCGCTGCCTAACACCAGCGAGCGTTTCATCTTCCTTCCTAAGTTTACACAAATCGTCCCTACCAGTAGACCAATTATTATCACTGACAACAGTCAGTTTCAGTTGTTTACTGTCCAAAAGAGTTTCATTCACATCCACCTCAGGCAATACCACCTACTGAACCTTATCCCTTACACCATCAACACTAACAAGATTTCTTACATGTTCACCTTGAACTATTTCACTTTCTAAATTCAACCCTACAACAGGCAATTTGCCTTCACCCCCAATTTCCCTATTTATACAAACTCTAGTTATTTTATCATCAACACAGACATCATAGTAAACCTGACAACATTCATTTGAAACCAAATCAGCTCCAATAGCTGATTGCGTATACGCAGAATCCCTTACTTTACGGACTTCCTGACCCGGTACTACCCCATCATTACACATCTTTTCCTCTATCGCCCTAGACCTACGCTTTTCTTCAATCTCCCTACGTTTTTGTGCAACCTCCCTATCAACCGCCAAGCGAGCCATCGCAATTTACTTGTGGCTCTCCACTTTCCTCATTTCAACTTCCACCTTCTTCATTTCAACTAAGTAATAGATCCACATTTCTTTTGGCGACCCTACAGGTATCCCCGTGGGATATACAGTGTCAACATGACCAGACTGAGCAGTTGACTGGCATGATGACGATTGAGATAGAAATTATATTAAAGAGATAGATATTTCTTAGCATAAATTTAATAACTTAAAAACCAAAATCTTTACTCACAAGCCAAACACCACATACCTGCGTCACAAACGCATTTAGACTATATCATTTTCGTTGTATTCCATCCACATCAGCACAGTAACCATGGTAACTCATATCTTGACCCAGCACTGGTCACAGTTCAAGATCACATACACAGCAAGTTCCAGTTCTATAATCATGATAACCACTTCCATAGAAACACATTACCTACAGCAAAAATCCACAGCAGCACAGCTAGAAGTTTTTACATCCTTTTTTCGAATATAGCCGAAGATATCACCATCATCTACACCATAGATCACCATGGTACACCAACACACCAAATATCCATCCATCCATCCATCATCGTAGACAGTACGTCATAAAATACAGCTACATATCCATCATATCATAAACAGCACAAGCGTTCAGTTGTAACACCCATACAGCACGGGTGTACACAATAAATATAGGTGTTTTATACATATTATCCATCACACTAGCACATTACAGTTTTAATGTAGATCCTTATATGGTTGAAGATCACACAATATTGTAGTCACAATCGTACGGCCAATTTTCCAGGTTTCACTCACACATCTTACATAACCACTAAAAATAGAATGTTCCCATATCATCAACTTTATCACAGCCCCTAACACTGCTATTGGTATGCTCCATCACAAGATAGCTCCCTTTAGGCCCCCCCCCCCCCCAAAAAAAGAAGTTTGTCTCAAATGACATTAGAGACTGATAATCTAATGCGGTCTGCGGATTTTTGTTGTTGTTATTATCGATAAAATAACTTTTTGGTTTCCGAATTCTGCAACTATCGTCTCAAATCAAAAACGTCAGATAAAACCTGATCAGATCGGGAATGGGAGAAATATTCCTATCAATGATGTACCCCACCAATAAATAACTTTGAAAAAGTCATTTAAAAACGTTAAACGAAGACTAAAATGAACAAATTCTGAATTAGCTTGCCGATATGGTCGCCAGCTTTTAATTGAAGAAAATCATCCTTTACGCATGCATGTGACATTGTGCTTCGGATTTATTCGATTTCCCTTCGGCCTTTTCCGAAACCCGATACGAATGACGTATTGCTACGGAAATCATCCTTACGCATGCGTGTGACAATTTGTCCAATCACACATTTTACGATGATGATTTTATAAATTTATTTAATTTTCCGGAACCGGTCCGAGTGACGCAATGCCAATACCATGTGCTCTCAACTCATCTCGAAAGGCACAATTCCACAGATGTGGATTACGCCCCTGATAGACCATTGCGCTCTATGAAAAACGTGGTTGTTTATTTATAAATACAATACGAGGGGCATTCCCCGATGGCGTTGTTATTCAGTATGAATTATTTTGATACTTGCGGTATTTGTCAGGCTTTCACCGAGGGAATGATGCACGGTATGGCCATGCGCACGGTACGGCCATGCACACGTCAATATACATTGTATCACAATTTGTAATGAATTGTAAGTGAATGGGGAATGTGCGGAAAACTTAAAAAGCATGTAAAACCCAATTATAAAATTCATGTCGTTTCGGAAACGATCGATCGGAAACGGCGATTCCAAGGGTGCGCTATTGTGACCGCAAATTAACAGATTGATAGTGTAAATTGGTCCGGTTACAGCATTAAGTCCACCGGCGGTTGTTCAGTGTTGCATGCGTGAATATTCATATACCAGTAAATCATTTGACCTGAAAGAACCGGGCGGAACCGAGCGTAACCGGCGGTCGAGTTTTGATGTCTTCCCTAACTAGACCTTTTCATTGGGAGTACATGTAGGGCAAACAGGTACTATCATTTACATCTGAACTAAACCAATTTTACATCTGAACTAAACCAATTTTACCTCTTTATATGAAGGGGGGGGGGGGTGCACCTCACCATGGTGTAGTACATTTCTTAATCCTCCCCCTTTCACCTTCACCTTTACTTTCACTCAAGAAAATTCAGGTATATGGATAGGCCATTTAGCATGTATAGCAATCCAAGGTAAAGGCCGTGGCGTTCCCAAACTGGTGTGAAAAATTGAAAAATAGAGCTATCATCTTCACAATTCACTAAGCGCTGCCTAACACCAGCGAGCGTTTCATCTTCCTTCCTAAGTTTACACAAATCGTCCCTACCAGTAGACCAATTATTATCACTGACAACAGTCAGTTTCAGTTGTTTACTGTCCAAAAGAGTTTCATTCACATCCACCTCAGGCAATACCACCTACTGAACCTTATCCCTTACACCATCAACACTAACAAGATTTCTTACATGTTCACCTTGAACTATTTCACTTTCTAAATTCAACCCTACAACAGGCAATTTGCCTTCACCCCCAATTTCCCTATTTATACAAACTCTAGTTATTTTATCATCAACACAGACATCATAGTAAACCTGACAACATTCATTTGAAACCAAATCAGCTCCAATAGCTGATTGCGTATACGCAGAATCCCTTACTTTACGGACTTCCTGACCCGGTACTACCCCATCATTACACATCTTTTCCTCTATCGCCCTAGACCTACGCTTTTCTTCAATCTCCCTACGTTTTTGTGCAACCTCCCTATCAACCGCCAAGCGAGCCATCGCAATTTACTTGTGGCTCTCCACTTTCCTCATTTCAACTTCCACCTTCTTCATTTCAACTAAGTAATAGATCCACATTTCTTTTGGCGACCCTACAGGTATCCCCGTGGGATATACAGTGTCAACATGACCAGACTGAGCAGTTGACTGGCATGATGACGATTGAGATAGAAATTATATTAAAGAGATAGATATTTCTTAGCATAAATTTAATAACTTAAAAACCAAAATCTTTACTCACAAGCCAAACACCACATACCTGCGTCACAAACGCATTTAGACTATATCATTTTCGTTGTATTCCATCCACATCAGCACAGTAACCATGGTAACTCATATCTTGACCCAGCACTGGTCACAGTTCAAGATCACATACACAGCAAGTTCCAGTTCTATAATCATGATAACCACTTCCATAGAAACACATTACCTACAGCAAAAATCCACAGCAGCACAGCTAGAAGTTTTTACATCCTTTTTTCGAATATAGCCGAAGATATCACCATCATCTACACCATAGATCACCATGGTACACCAACACACCAAATATCCATCCATCCATCCATCATCGTAGACAGTACGTCATAAAATACAGCTACATATCCATCATATCATAAACAGCACAAGCGTTCAGTTGTAACACCCATACAGCACGGGTGTACACAATAAATATAGGTGTTTTATACATATTATCCATCACACTAGCACATTACAGTTTTAATGTAGATCCTTATATGGTTGAAGATCACACAATATTGTAGTCACAATCGTACGGCCAATTTTCCAGGTTTCACTCACACATCTTACATAACCACTAAAAATAGAATGTTCCCATATCATCAACTTTATCACAGCCCCTAACACTGCTATTGGTATGCTCCATCACAAGATAGCTCCCTTTAGGCCCCCCCCCCCCCAAAAAGAAGTTTGTCTCAAATGACATTAGAGACTGATAATCTAATGCGGTCTGCGGATTTTTGTTGTTGAAAAAAACATGAAAAAAACAAACAAAAATTAAAAACAAAACAAAACAAAAACCACTAACAAAAAAAGCTAACGCGTGCGGTTTCGGGAATGCGCGCGGGTCATTTGAGGCAAACTTTTTTTTGTTGCCTTACCATGGAATGGGAACTGGGATAGGAGTTAATCAACTTAACCATGAATGTACAAATTTGTGCCTGGTGCCCAAGTCTTTTTTTAAATGGTAGATTCAATATCATGTTCCTGGTTTGATCTGGGTGTAACTGAAGTTTCCGTCTTAGGCTTTATCCGAAAAGCAACCCAAAATGCACTGCGATAATGGCGACAGCTTAACACATACAGATAGGGATTAATGATAGAATTTAGAATTAGAAATGAGTAACCAATTATTATGAGGGATCCCTTGGACTGTACATCCAGGAAATCTACTCCAAATAGGTCATACAGTAGTCCATTTAAGGAAATGATACGGTATGGCAGTTGGCATAAAAAGAAGATGACTCCGCTTGCAATCAGAGTTCTAGCTACTTGGTTGCGTATATTGATGGACCGGTTCACCTGGCTGTGTGCTTGCAGCGTGGAACTATCACGATGATGCAATTTCTGTACTATTTTAAAATACAGTACGCAATTGCCTATCAACGCTACAAAGAATACTACAACTATCAGGAGATCGATATAAACGCTCAACCATTTGAGTCTGTCATGTGGTCCGCAGGTTTGAAATGTTAAAGGAACATCTTGGTATTCTGGAGTTGGTGGCCATGTGACACAGTATTTCTCAACTTTGACAAACGCTGGTATAGTTGTCAGAGTAACGATGAAAGATAGGACCCATATCATAGTAAGTAGATTGATGTTACGCTGCCTCCCCTTTAACACGAAGTGTTTCACTGGATGACATATTGCAAGATAGCGTTCAACTGAAATAAGACTCATGATCCCAACTGATCCAAAGTACCACAATCGGGTTGTAACAATATATGATATACAGCCAAATACAGAGTTCACAGGAAGTGAGCCTACCACGGGACCCCAGCGATATTGCCAAACATAGTAGGACACGATAAACAGAATATCACACACTGATAAGTTGGCTAGATATGCACCCAAGCTAGTGCGAAGATCTTTAACACGGTATACCATCCACAAGAACGCTCCATTGCCGACAATACCCATCACAGACAGTAGCGATATGAAAATCCGGCTCACAGGGCTATGTATATCAATGTTTAGCCGTTCTGCAGCAAGGTTAGGGTCGGTTAGATTAATTGTATTACTCAATGTACAAAAAGCTGTTTCATTGATATCGTTTGTGTTATCCATTGTTGAATTGAAGATGGCACAACGGTAGGATGAAAGCTCCAATATCAAGTTATCTATCAACGTGTGAAGGTGCAGTCAATATATCTCCATTGGCACACCAGTGACTTGGGTTGGCTATCGATGAAATTATGAAATCTGGATCGCAAGTAAGAGAAATATACTCTCAAGACTCATATTCCAAATTGAAACCCATTAACTTAAAAGCTTGACCACATTACTATTTCCTATCAATTTTAACGCTAAGTAATAATACCAGTTATTATATTTTAATGCTTTAATGATGAAGTACTTTTTATATGCCAATGGACAATGCATTATAAAGACTCGTAACCAATCGGGTTGTGCGGGGGCAAGGTGGGGGGGGGGGGGGGGGGGGGTGTAACGGTACTCTAATTTTTAACTGGGGTGTGCTGGAGGTTTAAAACCCTGACCCATATTCAGGGGTTTCTCTATCTCAAAAAAATGCGGCTGATTGTACCTATTTGTTGTAGTGCTGTTATCGATACAAAATTTTGTATCGATATGTCGTCAAAGAAAACTTCCGACATGTCGATATATTATCGATAAAATAACTTTTTGGTTTCCGAATTCTGCAACTATCGTCTCAAATCAAAAACGTCAGATAAAACCTGATCAGATCGGGAATGGGAGAAATATTCCTATCAATGATGTACCCCACCAATAAATAACTTTGAAAAAGTCATTTAAAAACGTTAAACGAAGACTAAAATGAACAAATTCTGAATTAGCTTGCCGATATGGTCGCCAGCTTTTAATTGAAGAAAATCATCCTTTACGCATGCATGTGACATTGTGCTTCGGATTTATTCGATTTCCCTTCGGCCTTTTCCGAAACCCGATACGAATGACGTATTGCTACGGAAATCATCCTTACGCATGCGTGTGACAATTTGTCCAATCACACATTTTACGATGATGATTTTATAAATTTATTTAATTTTCCGGAACCGGTCCGAGTGACGCAATGCCAATACCATGTGCTCTCAACTCATCTCGAAAGGCACAATTCCACAGATGTGGATTACGCCCCTGATAGACCATTGCGCTCTATGAAAAACGTGGTTGTTTATTTATAAATACAATACGAGGGGCATTCCCCGATGGCGTTGTTATTCAGTATGAATTATTTTGATACTTGCGGTATTTGTCAGGCTTTCACCGAGGGAATGATGCACGGTACGGCCATGCGCACGGTACGGCCATGCACACGTCAATATACATTGTATCACAATTTGTAATGAATTGTAAGTGAATGGGGAATGTGCGGAAAACTTAAAAAGCATGTAAAACCCAATTATAAAATTCATGTCGTTTCTTTCCGATATACGAAAATATGTATCGACATGTCGTATCGTATGGAAAATATTGCGACATGCGACACTTCCGACAATCGATAACAACACTAATTTGTTGGGACCCATATTTAGGAATTTTGTACCACAAAAACGGCTGATTTTACTGTTTTATTTGCGAAACAGGACCCATTACAGTTCAAAAATGTACCTAATGTTTGTTAAGGAATTTCTTGCAAACAAAGTTTTAAAAAAGCGGCCTATTACGGTGTCATATCACCATATATACCTTTTATATGTAAGTACCCCCAACCCCGGCAACCAGTTTGGAAAATAAGGATCGGATTGCGTAGTACCCGTTTTCAATAGCATCTATACTACAGATGGTGAAGCACCAACACATTTTCAAACAAAGAACAGATCAATACTAGTCCTTTAGTAGCCTATGCTGGTCTGTTAGCTCTCTTGACCTTGGAGCTGACATTCTAAGATACAACACGTTTAGCTACAAAAGGTCATTTACAGGCATGTATAACTGTCATTGATTTTCATGACGAAAACAATTAACAAAAATTTGAGCATCGATGGTATTTCTTCTTGGGAGTTTGGACAGCCTGTATTCATGAAGTTTTGCATTTATTATAGATTACATATAACATAGAAATGAAGATGTGACAGTCCTATTCCTATCTTATTTAAAAAAAAGTCACGACTTGCGAATTCCCCTGAGATCAACTAAATGAGGTCAAAGGTCACATAGGGGTCATGCTCCCTCGGTGTTCATGTTTCTTTTCTCCAAGTTTGACTAGGTCAATCGGGCAACTTTTACGAGTTGACCTTTGACCTCTAAAATTATTTTTTGACATGTTCCCCCGGTGTTCATTACACGATTTAACCCCCTTGTTGACCTTTGACCTTGGATGACCTCTAATGACCGTTGACCTCGGATGACCTCTAATTTATTTTAGACATGTTCACCCGGGTGTTCATGTTTTTTTTCTCCAAGTTTGAAGTCAATCGGGGAACTTTTACAATTTGACCCCTGGATGACCTTTGACCTCAGATGACCTATGCAAAAAAATGTTCACCCGGCGTTCATGTTTCTTTTCTCCAAGTTTGAAGTCAATCAGGCAACTTTTACAATTTGACCTCTGGATGACCTTTGTCAATCCGTCCATCCGTTCAAAAGATACAGCATTCGGGGAAAGCTAACCAAAAAGGCTAACCAAAAGGCACACCCCTACATACACACATTGACATGACAAAATCCCCTTCTGGTTTTACAAACCAGGGGGATAACAATGGTAGCTTATTAATACTCCGTAACCCAGGCAACAGAACAGGATCGAGAATCGTTTGGACTGTTAATTGCAATATCTTATATGAAAATGTATTCATGAAAATAGGACAAATCAATTGAATGATCAATATACTCCCTGTATACATATAAACACAATTAGTGGTGGAGACATCGCATGTGCAATTTCTTTGATGACAAACACCATCAGTTATCTTGGTCAATACAACACATGCCTGTCCACATCAATTTAAAAACACTTATCCTAATTGCGTTGCATGATACCTTGGGGAATTCTATTAAAATGCTTTATTTGGCTATTTTATTAAATGTGTATGGTTGAACAGGAAAATTCAATTTGATAAATGCGAAGTCATTTTATAAATCTTTTCATACAAGGTGTATCAACAATCATCGCCATCATCCCGAAACATAGACAATGTTATAGCCATGTTTTGGCTATCTTGCAGTCCAATATACACCTAGCACATAAAGTCCCTGCTCAGGTGCTTTGAGGTTGACTAATTCAAAATATATAATCGGTACCAAAAATCTGAGATATACATTAAATGAGCAAATTTCTTCTCCGCAGTTTGATACCTCATTCAACAAAATCGAATGGATACTTTTAAAGTTATGGCGATTTCAATGACCGCGCATGCAACAGAAATGTTGCACTAGGTATAGGAATCATTGATTTGTGTGTGATTACTGTCATAACTGTGTGCTATCTGAACGAGACAGATGAATGGGTCTTTAGTGATAACCGCAATGTGCGGGACAAAGGGTGTATCTGGCTGTGAAGAATACAAGTCTTAGCTGATAAGCTGTGAGTTTTTCAGTGCGTAAATCCATAGACGGGTAAAACATTGATTTTTACCGTCTATGGTAAATCACACACAAATCAATGATTTCCTATACCTAGTGCAACATTTCTGTTGCATGCGCGGTCATTGAAATCGAAATAACTTTAAAAGTATCCATTCGATTTTGTTGAATGAGGTATCAAACTGCGGAGAAGAAATTTGCTAATTTAATGTATATCTCAGATTTTTGGTACCGATTATATATTTTGAATTAGTCAACCTCAAAGCACCTGAGCAGGGACTTTATGTGCTAGGTGTATGTTTATACCTGTAGCCATGTGCAACGGACTACAAAGGGGAATCGCACCCGGCCTATTCTACATTAAATTTGATTGGTCCATGGCAGTTCATTGCATGAACCATGTTACCAAATTGGACTACATATCATGAAACAGGTGTTTCTTCTTTCTCAAAACATTAATAATAACTGTGTTTAAGTAGGATGTGCCCCTTCAGGTACAGCCTCCATAAAACTGTCGTAACTTCTTCATTATTCATTTAATCTAGATAAAAGTATACATTTTTTTTGCAGGAAAGGGTTCAATGAATCCAACTATGATCATAAAATTGACCATTTTGGAGAAAATGATAAAAAACACGTTTTTTGACCCATTTTAGGTTTGGAAAAGATAACTCAAAATATATTTTGTCAAATTTTGTCATACTAGTTTTATTATATTCCTCATACAATTCCCTAGGAATCTTTTTTGTTTTGTTGAAAATCTTTATTATTTTTTGAATTATAGACCAAAATGTGCTAAAAATCGTGATTTGTTTTTACCTCCAAAATCGTGAAAATCACCATGGTTGGATTCATTGAACCCTTTCCTGCAAAAAAATGTACTTTTATATAATCTACTTTTATAAAATCTACTTTTATATAGATTAAATGAATAATGAAGAAGTTACGGCAGTTTTACGGAGGCTGTACCTGAACGTGCACATCCCCCTTAAACAGTACAGTTATTATTCCCGACAAGATGGAAACCAATCCAAACCACGCATAACCTCTATCTAAGCAATGTCGGCAAACAAAATGGGTTAATTTCAAAATCCACTTACATCGCTCTGTATAATTATTGTATTGTAAAAAAGTGTCTTCATCTCTCCCTGGGTCTTTGTAAGGGTAATGGTATGTTCCAACAGCCAAAAACTTGACAAGTCTTCCTGATGACACAAGTTAATCGGCAAGATCTAAGGAACATAAGCATACCTTACGTTAGGCAAAAAAAAAAAAAAATTGTTATGTTGTCCTCGACCGCCCGCTCGTCATTTTAGGGCCGCTCCGAATTTTTTTTTCTTTTTCAGATTTTTAAAAAATTTTAAATCATATTTTTTTCATTAAAAAAATCAGATATTTTTTTTTTTTTCAGATTTTTTTTTTTTTTTTTCAGATTTTTTTTTTTTCAGTTTTTTTTTCCAGATTTGTTTAAAAACAGTTTAAATGGCATTGAATATTAAATTAAGTGTTTATAACATATATGTGCGGCTCTTAGAGTGATTTTAACTTCTTGTTGGCTGAACTTTGAGCTTCTGCTGGTAAAATTAAATTTAAAAAAAAAAATTAAAAAAAAAAAAAAATCCGCCCGCCCGCCCCTCCTCTCTGAAAGCTGTCGAGGACAACATAACAATTTTTTCTTTTTTTGGCCTTATCATGATGGTTATTCTGGGAATAAAACACCCGGGGGGGGGGGGCACTCAACTTTTTTTTGGTAGGGGTGTGCCGCACAGGGTCTCAAAAAGGCTACAGAACTTAACTGAGTGGATTTTATGACGAAAAATAGGGTCTTAGGAACGGATTTTTTCAAAAAAGTAGGTCTTGAGAACTGGCCTATAGTTCAATTTTGATTAGCAAGAACGCAAATTTTCGAATTGGTGCTTTGGAACGCAAAATTTCGCGATTTTTGAATTTTCAAAAAAAATTGGGGTCTTAAGAATTGATGCAGGCTCAAAAGGAAGGTCATAAGAGCTAGCAGCAGATGGTGAAAAAGCTGACTAGAATGTTATCCCAATTTATTTATACAATCGGAATTGATAATTCTAAATCTCTAGATATATTGCTCAACCGATCAGAACTTGAATTAGAACCCCGCATGTCATCCCATTTATTTTGTGTATTTTTATATAATTGGAGTTGGAAATAACTTACAGACCACAATTGCATTTAAATGATTTTATTTTCATATTTCAACTAACTCTTTGCGTCAAATGCAATACTATTTTATCAAATAGTTTTTTGTCAATACATTTGTAAATTGTTATAGTTAATAGTGTCCATATGGATATGTCAGGTAAATACTAAAAATAGTAGATGTCAGTTGAAAATTTGCTATAAGAAACTCCACGAAACCCACCTCCAACAGGGTTCTAGCTACAGTGGGCGGCACTGACAATATCCGCCCAGCACTCTAAAAAAAAAAGTTATTTTATTTTATTTTTTAAAAATTTTTTAAAAACAATTTGTGGATAAAATCATTAAACTGCCTCATAAAACAAGAAATTATGTGGCAGGAACCCTAATAGTGCATTAAAAAACACCCTAAAAAGACATTAAGAAGGCCTCTGGATCCCATGCCATGATCCACTGCACTTCGTTCGTTACACTTTCTCCGTTCGCCGTCAGTAATCCTAAAATGGTCCTGGCTAGAACCCTGACCGCCAATATTAATATTTATGACGACAGTAGAGGACGAGTATTTACGCTTGAATAATAATAATAATAATAAAAACATTGTTTATATAGCGCACCGTGGATCACAATCCCTCGGAGCGCTTTACAATATGAAACATCATAAAATAATAAAAATACAAGCAAATCATACCGATCCTAACACCACACCCCTGGACGATGACAGTGTGTTACGTGCACCGTACTCCACGTGGCCCAGTATAAGCGCACGCTATGTGCCTGTACATTTCAACAGAGCCGTAACTTTTGTTATGATTGGGAGACTTTCTGGAGTTATTTAAAATAATTGATTGCCTGTGATGTGAATACAAACATGGACTTGTTCGCAACTTTATGGGATTATTTTATGACATGCAAAGATAGCTGAGATTACAAGAAAATGGTAAAGAATAAATTGCCTGCTCATGGTTAGTTTGATTGATTGAAAATAATACAGAAACGCATCATGCAATACAAACAATGTGCAATACAGGTAGGTTACTTATCGTTGCGTTTTTTTAACGAAACTAGTGAGAGACGACTAGGCCTAATATATTTTGTTCTTAAAATATCTGGAGACGACTAAGGCCTACTATAGAGTTTTATCTACTGTTTAGTTCAAGAAAATACCTGGGTGAAGCATCGTAGTACATACGAACCGTGATTTTATAATTAATGACATTGTAAACAACATTCATAATTGGGCAAATATCGTAAATTCGGCATGAATAAAGAAAAAATATGATTTTGGGATTTTTTATTTAAACGAAATATTGATGAATCGATTTTCAACAAAAAAATTGATTAAAGGTAGATGACCCGATCACATTTTCGTAACACAGAATTATTTCAAACATACGGAGATTTTCATATCATATGAAAGCTCGTTTTTTTCTCATCATCATACTGAAATTTGACGGCCTAAATCGGTATAATTACGGAGAAATCGATGAAATAACGTCGAATTACCGCGAATGGTGGTAACCACCGATATAGTTTGTGTACTACTCAATGGGGACACAGTTCACAGCATCTTGTGTGTCTAAAATAAGAACCATAGAGCTATGCAACTCAAACTTTGGAACACGACTTTTTTAAGGATGACCTTTCATGTAGAATAGAAAACTTCAAGTTGAAAATCGGAACATCTACCTTTAATCGATTGAGTAATTTAATCGCAGGAGCTTAGTATGATTTACAATATTCGAAAAAATATCATTTATAAAAAATTAAACTGAGATTAAATATTTTTTATACCTACCCCTATCATTATTTGCTTGACATATTTGAATTCCTTGTGAAATTATCCATTAGATGATATAATTGTCAGAGGTTTCTACATCTGTAAGATAATATACCGGCTAGTGAATATTTCCCATTTTTATTTTACATCTTTTTAGAATTGTCAGGATTTCTTTTTTAAGGGTGTACCCTTCCCAGATCTAAGCTGCATTACTGAATTCCTCTAGTTACAAGCTTTTCAAAATGTATCCTTTTGTGCTATAGATTGAAAACTTTTCTGGTATAGTCATTTTTATAAATCCAGTAAATTAGTAGAGTCATTTCCATGAGATCCGTGACCATTTTGAATATGAACTTATAATACACATATATACCAGAGCAGTGATTCACATTTTACATCCAACATTTCCAAATCTGGGCTGTTTTAGGCTTTATTTTACTCATTATTATGTTTTGAGGTGTCCAAGTGTGGGGTAATATTGGATCCAAAACATAATGATGATAAAATTGGATGATTTACGCCCAATATGGTTGGTCTCGCTATGAGTTTTAAAATATTTAAAAAACTCATAGCTCGACCAATACATAATGGGCTCAATCTATCCAATTTTATATCATACTTGCATGGCTCCCTGCTCCCCTGCTGACACAACTGATAGGAGTAAATAGCCTGTCCTGATAACTGATGCCTTATGTGGCACAACGTAGATACCACATGTGTGTAGTACAGTGGTCTATATACCCTAGGCATTTTAAATGATCTTTTATTAGGAGTGATAATATGTTACTTTTTTCAGTAAAAATCATAACTTTGGTTATACATTAGGATGCCTTTTTTTCTTGATGGATTTGGCAAGATGGACTAATTTGAAGAAAAGATGCACCTATACACCTCCCAAAAGTGACGGCTATCGTTATTAGAGGGCGTTTTTTCAAAATGGCCGCTATATTTCAGGACCCCTGCTTGTTTCCCCTCCTTAAATTAGCCAAACACCACATAGAACATTAAATATATCCCTGCCCCCACTTCTTAATTGACCCTATCCCCCTTAATTGACCCTGTCCCCGCCCCCTCCCCTAAACTCTGATGCTTCTGCCACCACTGTTACTAACTTGGATTGCTGAGAGAGTAGTCTTCTTTCCTCTTTCTTATTTTCTTTCATTCACTCTTTCTTTTTTCTTCATCAGGTCAGCATAGTTTGAATGATTTGATTCAGTGACTTAGCCAGAGGGGGGGGGACCACCCCCCCCCCCAATATTGACGTCGTGTTGGTTGAGATTGGCACTGTCGGTTTATTTGACCATAGGAATCATGGAATTATGATGCTCAAAAGTACACAAATGAAAATTTTTCATTTCTTGATTCACAAAGGTTGTCGGTTCATTTTCATTTCTCGCTCCCCAATATGAATAACCTACTACCTACGCCAATGATTTGATGCGAAATATTTATATTTAAATTAAATATGTAACGATATTATGTATTTATATACTTGTTGCAAATAGCGAAAACATGTAATATGCGTATTGAAAATTAATGTATGAGCGTATAACACATTTTTACGGTGTACCATGACCGCCAAAGTAAAAAAAATGGGGAAAAAATGAAAAAATTGAAGGAAAAAATTGGTAAAATAAAATTGAAAAAAAAAAAAAAAATTGTAAAAAAAAAATGAAAAAAGAAAAATGTGAAAAGAAAAAAAAATGTGAAAAAAAAAAATTGACAAAATTAAAAAATTGAAAAAAAAAGAAAATTAAAAAAAAAAAATTGAAAAAAGAAAATTAAAAAGAAAATTACTTTGGCGGTCATGGTACACCGTAAAAATGTGTTATACGCTCATACATTATACCCACACACAATAAAAATTTAAAAAACACAATTAAAATTAAAAAAAACAGGATGTTTTTTTCGGTGTCTACAAAATGTCTAGACGGTGAACTAACCAATAGCTCCTCAGAATGAAAGAACAAGTAGAGTCTTGTTACACAAAAGCTGGCTATATTCATACCACATTGTATCATATGTGAAAATATTGAAAATGTATGATATAATTATGTTGAAAATGTATGAATAATTATGTTAACATGTGTATATGAAGAGAGGATAATCAACTCACACAACAAGGTAGGTCTTACTTATGACTTTAGCAAATAAGTTTGTAATACAAAAAAAGAAGAAAAAAATGGTCAGCATAGTTATAAAATTTTCAGTAAACATTTTGGGCCGTATTCTCGTACTAAACACGGTTTTAGCTTAAAACCGTGTTTAACTAAACGCGTGTCTAACTTAAACGTGAGTTTATCCTTTAAACAACGTGTTTAACAAAACACAATTTTAAACTCTGCAAATCTCGTTCCCAGAGTGGTCCTGCGTTGATTGTATAAAGTTATTTAATTCATTGTGGCCCTAATGGGTTACAATTGATATCGACCGAATGCCTACACTATAAAGACTACACGGTCTGCACGTCAGCTTGCACCGGGCACGGTTGATTGATTATTCAACGCATACAGTTGGTGCGCGAGTTTAGTTAAACACGCATTAAACTACCCCATACCCATGTTTATAGTAAGACACATATCGGCGAGTTAGGTGCGTGTTTAGGTAAAACAAATGTACGAGAATTGCATTTAGTTAAACGCCGTGTCTAGAGTCAAAGTTAGACGCATGTTTAGCTTAGAACCGTGTTTAACTATGTACGAGAATATGGGCCTTTGAGTTTGGTCCCAAAAGGACGGGCCCAAGTTGGAACGGCAGTTTACACAAACAAATAAACAATCCAACACAGTAAAATAGCTCTGTTACCTTTCTTATGGCAATTGTGTCATGCGGATTAGATTTCATCTTGATCTCCACTCTCTCCATAAGGCCTGCTAACTGATCACGTACATCTCGGGATCGTCTCATTGACCGATGCTGGATGAAATTCTCAAAACACCACTGAGTTGAGAAGTCCGTCTCCATCCACTAGAAATAAACAAATAGAGTATTTGAACTTGACAAAAACAAATTGGTATTTACAGCAAAAAAAATCATTGAAAATATTTGCGTTTTTTCACAGTTCCCTCTTCACGAACATTGTGATGGAATATGTAGTCATAATAGATTCATAAAATATTGGCCGTTCGGTCATTTATTTAACGTTAGAGGAACCACAATGGACCAATCACAATAATATTGGCATCTTTTAGATGCTATTGGTTTTGCTGCAATATAATGGACTTCAAACTAATTTGGAATACACAACGACGCAAATATGGTACGGCCTATACATTATGAAACCAACGTATATAGCAAAACAGCTACAAACTATATTTTATTCTCATTCTTATTCTGTTTATTGGTTATTTAAATTTTTTATCATAAAAATGACTTTAATAATTATGCTTTTTGTTCATGATTTATTTTAATCAAACAACAACAAATTTCCCGTTTATAAAATCTGCAAATCCAGCAAATTGTATACCAACTTTGTGCTTCAAATGATTGCGTTCTTTAGCACAGACGGCAACTATGCGTTATACGCACAACACATACTCCGGCAACTTTGTGCTTGAACAGCTTAACGCGATTACCATATGCACTGAAGGTATTATTATTCAAATTAATTAAGCCCCGCCCTAAACTATATATTAGCGGTCTCATAATATATAGCGCATATCGGCTGTTAATCAGCCAAAAACCAATCAAATTGCCTGTTGACATCCAAAACCACACCCACTATATAAGAATTTTAAATAATAGAGTTTATGAAAGGTCTACTTTCCCAAACCAAATTATTTACTGGGGTTGTCTGTTTTCCGTATGTGACCATCCACCACAAACCCAGTGTAAAGTCGCCAGTGCCTTTTCAGAGATATGGCTTAATAAACTCAAGAAAATTCAATAAAAAAAAGAGGATTTTCAAGAGGATCTTTGGTTATTTAAGTGTTTATTCAAGCTTATTTGAAGTAGATTTGAACTAAATCAAAATTTCAATTTTGAAAAATGGTGACTTTGTCTTGGCTACCGGGTGCCGGGCCAATCAGACTCCTCGCGATTGTTGGCCTTTGTTTCCTGTTAGCGATAGGCCCAGTGGTTTTGCTTCTCCATCTTTCACTTACAACATTATATAAATTATGGTAGATCGGTGGGCGGGATTTCAATTGGGTTTAGGCAAGGGTGCATTTAAGCATATTGATTGGTCAAAATCATTGTAACCTAAAGGCAGGCAAATCATCTGACAATTGAAAGCATGCTGAAAAAAACAAACAAAAAACAGGATACAATAGCACCATTTCAACACTTATCAAGGAGTTGACATGTTTTAGTTTGTGTTATCTTTTGTAATTTTTCTGGGACCTGTGATTTTTTTCTGGGATTGACCCCGTACCTTTTCAAATATTTTCCAAAAATTGTTGCCTGTGATTTTTTTCTGGGATTGATCTTGTACCTTTTCAAATATTTTCCAACAAATTTTAAAAGAAAATCATTTTTTTTTCGTGTAAATTTTTTTTCTGGGATTTACTCTGTTCCATGGATTTTGCAGGCCTCAATCTAATATTCTTACCTGGTTAGAAATTTTAAAAGAAAATCAATTTTTGTGTGAATTTTTTCTTCTGGGATTAACCCTGTTCCAGTGGATTTGCAGGCCTCAATCTAATATTCTTACCTGATTATAGACATTCATTAATGTCAGGTGGTCGCCACCTGGCACGAAGAAGTTGACCCTGGCGTTGTCTGCGTGGACAATCTTGTCTTTGGGTCGGTAAAAGATGGAATTATTAACAGACATCATGGCAGTGATGGTCAGGATCTCTTCAGAGCACTCATATCTATGGACAGAAAAGGGATGGATCAGTTATAGGTGATGAAAAGACCCATCCATTCCTACAGGCAGACAGACCTTTAACACTTTCCATGCGGCTATTGGTTTTACCATATTCAAAACAGATTTTTCAGAAACCTTTCCTAACTTCCAAGGTCTATCTCAAGGATTACTGAACCCAATTCTATGCATGTTTGTACTTATTTCAATGCGTTTCTCATGATGATTCCAAATATGGTGATGAAAATCAATAATTTTGACATTTTTGAAACATTTTGCAACACAGATTATCTTGGGAGCTCATTAACGAAGTAAGTGGAAGGAAAACCCCTAGGACTGGAATCCTGAAATGAAAGACAAAGGAAGAACGTGTCAACAATTGGTACTGCCACTTCCAACAACTGCTAGGAAATCCACCGGTAGTGATTGACAAAGATGAAGACATCCCAAAGATTTTTGAAGAACTACCAATTAAGTGTACTGCCTTTAATAACACCGAGTACCAGAAAGCCAAGAAATCTATCAAGGAGGGGAAAAGTTTTGGAGAGGACAACATTCCACCTGAACTCCTGACAAGATGCAATCTTGATGATATAATACTGGACATCTGTAATAAGGCCCTCCTAGAAAAGCAAAAACCTGACCAGTGGGCAATATTGAACCTGATTCCAGTCCCAAAATCTGGTGACCTAACTACAGAGGCATATGTCTGAACTGCATTGTGGCCAAGACATACAACAGAATGATTCTCAACAGAATAAGACCTCACCTAGATGAATTACTTCGAACTAACCAGAATGGCTTCCGCGAGGGAAGAGGCACTACCTCACACATTCTTGGGCTCAGGAGAATCATCGAAGGTATACATTCTAATAATCTCTCTGCAGTCATTACATTCATTGACTTCAAAAAGGCATTCGACACCATACATCGTGGGAAAATGATCAAGATACTCAAAGCATACGGTATCCCACAAGTCATAACAGATGCAATTGATGAAACTTACAAAAACACAAGAGCCAAAGTGATATCACCTGATGGCGACACGGAACTGTTCGACATCCTAGCAGGAGTACTCCAAGGAGATACCCTTGCCCCCTACCTATTCATAATCATCCTTGATTATTGCTTAAGAATAGCTATCAGTGGGAGAGAAGAGGAACTAGGATTCACCATTAAGCCTAGACAAAGTCGAAGAATAGGGCCAAAGAAAGTCACGGATCTTGACTTTGCAGATGACATAGCGTTACTATCTGACACTAAGGAGCAGGCACAGAAGCTGCTGAAATATGTTGAGGAAGTAGCACTCAAAACTGGGCTCCACATGAATGCCAAGAAAACCAAATGTATGGTATTTCACCAAACCCAAGCGGTACAGCTAAAAACCTCTGATGGAAGGCCTGCAATGCTCTGAACAAAGTGTGGAAATCCAGCCTCTGTCGAAAAATAAAAATCAGACTTTTTCAAGCTACTGTTCAAAGTGTTCTACTGTATGGAGCTGAGACATGGACCATCACCAACAGACTTAAGAAATCTCTAGATGGGTGCTACACTAGAATGCTGAGAACTGCACTCAACATTAGTTGGAAAGACAAGGTTACCGAACAAATACCTGTATGGAAAATTACAAAAGGTATCAGAAAACATCACAGACCGAAGGATAAGATTTGCCGGGCATTGCATGAGAAGAGAAAATGAAATAGTGTCTGACCTTCTGCTATGGAGACCCAAGCACGGACATATATCTGTCGGACGCCCAGCCTTAACATACTTGGACGTCTTGGCGAAAGACACAGGACTGAAGGATGAGGAGATGAAAGCATGCATGAGGGACAGAGTAGTTTGGCGAGCCATCACGAGGACCGTTCGAGAACGACATAAGTAAGTAAGTAGTAAGTAGAAACATTTTGTGAAACTGCCGTCTGCAGACGCCTGCCGTGTGGAAAGTGTTAAGATAGGATCTGTAGGTGAGGCTTCTTCCTCTCCGCCCTTTTTAAAACTTTCTTGATACATTTTGGAAATTTTTCATAATTTTCCCCCAAAATTGAAAAAATTTCAAAAGATTTTCAAATATTTTCCAAAAACTTGTTGCAAATTCTATACGAAAATCAATTTTTGTGTGTGAAATTTTTCGAAAATAAATAGTATGGGTCACTTGGCGCCTGTAATTGTTTTCCTTTGCCTTATGGGAAGCTACTGTCTGCATGGACAATCTTGTTTTGGGGTTCTTAGAAAATGATTCTATTCTATCAACGGGACGGGTCTGTTATGGGAAGAAATCAACCTTGTATTAGGGTCGGTAAGTTTTCTGGTATATAAAAATATATGAAGCAAAAACAAAAATGCTAAATCCTGGTAAGATATGATTATTGCCCCCCAATACACACAAATTCTGGCAAGTGAAAATCATAGCAGCCAACAAATTCGGGTAGGTGGAAATTAATGCAGTATGAGAAAAATGTCTTGATTCTGGTGAGTGAAACATTTTGCAGCAAAAAAAGTATTTTTTCTCACTTTTTGTATACATGTACAAATTATTGCAGCACAAACCAATTTCTAGTTCAATGATAGCATTCAACCTCACTTACTTCTCCGAGGCAAGTATCATCTTTGAGAGCATAGGATCGACAGGAAACTCCGCCATACGTCTTCCAAGCTTGGTTAGTTCGCCTTTATAGTTAAGCGCCCCCAACGCGTACAACTGTTCCAGTGCGAGGACTAAGGTCTCGTGAGGAGGGGGATCCATGAAGTCAAAGTGTATGAGGTCGTTGATGCCAAGACTTTTGAGGAGCAGCACCACGTTTCCAAGATTGGTTCTTTGAATCTATAAAGAGAGGAAATAATTCATCTGAACATGTACATTCTCTAATTTGAAAATAATTTGACCTGGAAATACAATTGTATAACTTCAGTCTGCATGAATGTTGGTATTATTCCAATGATGAGAAATTATACTATGGACAACATTCAAGCTATTTCTTTGTGGGCGTTAATTGTTGTTGTTCCCGGGGCTGCGTCCAAATGCATGATATGCTTGATTACACGTGAACAACTATGCATGCATGCGTGAGATGATTTAACATTTAACTAATCAGGACGCACAGTCATTTTTTGAAAGCTTTCAGAACGTATTAGTAGAATTGTGTCCATGTAGCATTATGACGCTGACTATTTGAGATATCTTATTGTATTTTTTTTTCTTCTTTTTTCTTTTTTTTACCAATTTTTGTTCCAATTTTTT
Organism: Ophiura sarsii; assembly: GCA_035610835.1. Classification (NCBI taxonomy): domain Eukaryota; kingdom Metazoa; phylum Echinodermata; class Ophiuroidea; order Amphilepidida; family Ophiuridae; genus Ophiura; species Ophiura sarsii. The sequence continues at coordinate 65,402,814 of CM069448.1, forward strand.
AATTTTTTTTAATTTTCTCAAAAAAATCTTGCTTTTTGGCCAAACAAATGACGTTCAGGTCTAAATTGAATTTTTTTTTTAAAAATCCGCAGACCGCATTAGATTTTCAGACTCTCATGTCATTTGAGACCAACTTTTGTTTTTTGCCTTATGCCACTTTAGACTAAAATCTAGAGCATCTGGCAATGTGGAGTTAATTTCCATCTCCAACTTTAAAGGTGCGAGTTCTAGCACTTTTTCCTTACCTCTGGTATTGAGTCATCTTCCAGTTCATTTTTGAAAGCCCAGGCCGTGTACAATCTAAAACATTTCCCAGCCGCTACACGACCGGCCCTACCTGCTCTCTGATTGGCTGAAGCCTAAGCGAAGAAAAATAAGATTGAAATCAAATTTATTCATGAAACAAATTTGTCATAGTTTGAAAAAATGTCATTGCATCATCAATCATAATATCAATTGTGTATACCTCTGTCACATTAGAATTGAATCTGTAAGATAACTTAAGTTTTGTCCACTATGACACCCTGTATATTTACATTATACAGTCTGGAAAATACATACCAGTACATAGTGCACAAAATCTGGAAACACTGGCTTTCTAGAATAACCCAAGCTATCCACAACACCTGGGTATAGTCACTGGTATTGGTAAACAATAGGTGAACCAACTTATGCAGGGCACCCTTTGTATGATTCCATTCAATAAATGTATGTGTGCAGACATCCTTTTGTAATGCAGCAAAATTATGCGAGAGTTACCTAGGGATATTTTGACCAGGGAGATGGGCGAGGTCCTAGTCATTCCACCTTCAACCATCATAGGTGCGGGTCATTTCAGTTTTTCTGTTATGATGTTTTCTTCCTAAGTTGCAGTGCTACGATTAGTCAATTATACTTGAATTTTCATCTATGGAGTGCAAATAAGTCTAATATTTATACATAAACTATTAGCCGGGAGCCTCTATAATTGAGGTGAAATTCTGTCTGGCTACAAGTGTGTTAAGCCGACGGTAATGACTATTTTGTGAACGACGTGACGGTTCCAAATTCTGACAGCCAGCGGGGCGTGCCGGGGTATGAAATACACTCCGGACGACTGAAGTGCTATCGTGTAGCCTGCCTGGAAAATTTCACAAGAGTGAACAACACCACAAAAACCATTGTAAGTTGATTTAATTAAGACTATGTTTATAATGGTAATAATGTATTAAATATTATAACCTAAGTTTGGGAATTTTGCAAGTACAAAATATTATCGTTCAGCGGAGCAAATTGATAGTGCTTGACAGAAGTTAAAACTGTAAACTGTGATAATGTAAAGGCAGCAACAGACAGTTTACTAAGGCAGTAACAAAATTGTTTTAATGCCAGAGAAATTATCGATAGCTACAAACCAAAAAGACATGTAACTATCCTGCTAGAAATTGTAATGATTATAATAATTTCAAGTGGCCTACAACGTGATGCCACGCCTTAATTTCTGTTGTAATAATATTCTCACTTTTGGAGTTGATAAAAGCATTGATACATTCAACACAAATGTTTATCATACCAATCTATTGGTACATTCAACTCAAATGTTATTTTACCAATTTAAATAGTTGTTGTGCAGAGCAGACAAAATTTAGGCAAAATATTATTTTGGTTTTCGGGTTTTACTTTATTATCCCATGCAGTGTCACTTTACCAAATGTATGGTGTGAATACGTACATGCCGAAAGTCCTAAACTACAAAAGGGGAGACATAAAGATTGACGCCAATATTGACCGAGTAGACAAACCAGGGTTTCTACGGGAGCTACCATTAAAGATCGACACCGGGAAACCATCGAAGACTTAACTGGGAGAAGATAACTGTCAGCCAATTATATGAATGCTAAGACTATTTTATAGAGACTCTAAATAACTATATGGTTAAGGACAACTCTGTACATCCTAAAAACCGGATAAACTGGTAAAGGTATAAAACTATGACATCTATAAAGAGGTACGTAACAAATAACGTTAAAATATCCAAGACCTCAATATAAATGAATACCAGCCATCTACATATCCTTTAGAGAATTAGTCGACATTTGGCAATCATATATAACTTAATAATAACAGGATCCCATATCAAAGTCTGCAGTGGAAAATATTATTTATTATAATTATATAAAATTGCTGCCGTTGTCAGAGCAGGAACGTTTTATTTGAGAAAGAATAATCACATGAGGAAATAAATTATTGTTATCAATTATATTATAACGTAAAAGAACTGTTGTCAGACAATATTTATTGGATGCCTCTATTGATGTTGGATAGCCACTAGATAAACGTGTCGCTTGTTAAATATGCCCAGGTATGCTTGACAATTAATGGGGGCTTGTCCGGGAGCTATCCAGCACTATAGAGCTATCTAATAGACTTAAATATTGTAGAAATATCAGTATTGCATTTGCATTGCATTGTACTTAATATATTTGTAACCATTTTATTCTCAGGTGGGTTCCACGACAACAGCACCAGATGGTTAGTCGATCGAAGTGTATTTCTGAACCGGTGGTTTCGTTGGCGGTCCGTTCAAGAACAGATGTAGGCACTATCTCTAACGTAGTGGTGTCTCGTGAGTAAAATAGTTTTAAAAAGTTTGCCTGCACTATTGTCGCCAAATATATAGAATTCCACAATGCTCCACACGATAACATTGTAATTGTATGCTATATTCAGACTTGCATTCCATACGATAAAATTCTCGTCGGTTATTGTGCACACAGGCGCGCGATCAAAATTTTGGCCACCATCGTTCACAATTCACACAACACTATATCACTACTGGTTGTTCTGTATCATAATCATGGCTAGTCAACTTGAACTTGAAAAACTCATTGCAATGGGTAAAGATTTAGATTTGAATGGTACAGAGTTACGTGACTGGGTTAGTGAACAAAGGGATATACTAAAACAAGAAAGAGATAACGAGAGAGAGGTTAGAGCTGAACAAAGAGCTATTGAAACAAAAATTAAAGAGGAAGAGAAAGCTAGTCTAGAATATATCAGACAGAGAGAGCGGGAAGACATGGAAAGAATAGAACGAGAAAAGGTAAAACAACTTGAACTGCAGATAGAAATAGAAGAAATTAAGAGAGCTACCGCTGAAGTAACAGCACAGGCAGGTAATCATGGTGGACATGCTCATGGACATAAAAGTAGAGCACCAAAACTACCTCCCTTTAGACAAGATGTAGATGATATAGACTCGTATATCAGTAGGTTTGAGAGATATGCATTATCTCAGGGATGGGATAAAAATACTGAGTGGGCAAACAGCCTGGCAACTCTGATACAAGGTAATGGTTTATTTGAATACTCTACACTATCAGTTGAGGAATCACAAGACTATGAAAGGGTAAAACATACCGTATTGAGTGCGTACAATTTAACCGCAGATGGGTTTAGAAAGAAATTTCGTGAAACTAAACCAGCACAAGAAGACACAGGAAGTAAATTTGTCACTAAATTGGGCAACTATCTACAGAGATGGATGGAATTAGAAGAGGTAGGAAATTTAGAACAAGTACAAGACCTGTTACTCAGGGAACAATTCCTCAATTCATGTACCAGGGATCATGCCACATTCCTAAAAGAGAGAAATCCAAAAAACATTAGAGAAATGGGACAATATGCGGATCAGTATGTCGAAGCTCATGGAGGATGGCACACCAGCCATACTAGCCATACTAGCCACCCTAAAGGTAAGAATAATAGATCTAGAAATTATTCAAAGGACCAGAATCAAATCAAGACAGGAAAATCACCTCAAGATTTCAAAGGTAAACAATCATCAACCAATAAGTCTAGTGATGAGAGAAGATGTTTTCTTTGTAATAAACCTGGACACTTTGCAAGGGACTGTAGAAGTAAAAACACCATGGCTTTTATGACAGAAGTATTTGATGAAATAGTAGAAAGACGTACACAGGTATCTACAGATCGTCAATGTGACGAAACAGAAAAGACTGAAACCAAAGCAGACTTTGGATCGTGTATGATGGTAATAAAACCAGACCACCATCTATTCCAAGCAAGTAAGAAAGGGTTCTTTACACTAGATTGTGGTCACAAAATGACTGTTTTGAACCAGGTAACAGCAGCATGTAAGCCTAGGAATCTGAATGATGCAGTCATGCCTGTCCAGAATGGTAAGATAGGGGATCAAGTAGTGAAAGTACTACGCGATAGTGGATGTAGCGGAGTAGTGGTAAGATCAGAATATGTAAAGCCCAATCAGATGACAGGAGAATTGAAAACGTGTATACTAATCGATGGTACGGTAAGACAATTTCCTGTAGCCAACATATATGTCAATACACCTTACTACAAAGGATTTGTCTCAGCCTTATGCATGAAAGATCCAGTGTATGACCTCATACTAGGAAATGTACCAGGCGTACGAGAACCTATGAATCCAGATTCAATGTGGGGAAAGTCTTGTGAAATAACAAGACAAGAACAAGTAAGAGAGGGTAGGCCTACAACAAATAATGATAATGATGAAACGCATTCAGAAGAAGATAAATCAGATACACTCGCCGCAGTACAGACAAGAAGTCAAATCAAAGTAAAGGACAAACCCTTTAAGAAACTAAAGGTAAGTTCTCCTATAGGAGAAGCAGTATCGGCCAAGATGCTACATCAGAAGCAACAAGAAGATCCCACACTAAACAAACTCAGACAACTAGCGCTGACAGGTGAGGAAAAGGTGAGTAAATATGGAAGTAATCACAAATACATCACAGACAATGACATTCTATATAGGGAATACAGTTCTCCCAAGATAGAATTTGGGAATGTATTTAGGCAAGTTGTAGTTCCAATAGACTACAGAAAATATGTCATGAAACTGGCCCATGAATCAATCTTAGGCGGACATCAAGGATCCAAAAAGACAAAAGACAAAGTAATGAGTGACTTCACATGGCCAGGGATGCAAGCTGACATCACCAGGTATTGTCAGTCATGTGACATTTGTCAAAGAACCATCCCCAAAGGTAGAGTTACTAAAGTTCCATTGGGAGATGTTCCAATAATTGATACACCATTTCAAAGAGTGGCGATAGACTTAGTGGGACCAATTAAACCAATGACTGAACGTGGACACAGGTATATATTGGTATTAGTCGATTATGCGACAAGATACCCGGAAGCTGTACCAATGAAGACGATAGAGGCAGAAGCAGTAGCTGAAGCACTCTTAGGGATCTACTCCAGATTAGGCTTTCCTAAAGAGGTGTTAACAGACCAAGGCTCACAATTTGTTTCGGGCGTTATGAGAGAGGTAAGCCGACTACTGAGTATTCGCCGTTTGACCACTACACCGTACCATGCCATGTGTAATGGACTTTGCGAGAAGTTCAATGGCACGCTGAAAGCAATGCTGAAGAAAATGTGCGACGAGAAACCGAATGACTGGGATAGATACATTGGACCCCTTTTATTCGCCTACAGGGAAGTTCCCCAGGAGAGCACAGGATTTTCACCTTTCGAGCTATTGTACGGACGGACGGTACGTGGACCTATGAGAATACTTAAGGAACTATGGACGGGTAAATCAGAGTTGGATGAAACAAAAACAGTTTACCAATATGTGATAGATCTACAAGAACGTCTCGAGCAGACGTGCCAACTAGCTCGAGAAGAGTTAAAGAAATCTAGACAACGGTATAAAACTTACTACAACAAGAAGTCACGGGTGAGAGACATGAAGGTCGGAGATGAGGTTCTTCTCCTTCTACCCACAGACAACAACAAACTCCTTATGCAATGGAAGGGTCCATTTCCTATAGTAGAGAAAGTAAGTTCGATGAACTACAAGATAGATTTCGGTCACAGAGTCAAAACCTTTCACGCCAATCTATTGAAGAAGTATATTAGACGTGAAGTGAATGCTTCAATGATAGAAACACCCATACGTAACGTGTATGAGACAGCATGCACATCTGTACTTGAAGATGAACCTCAGGAAGAAGTAAGCGTATCAGAACTTAAATCGTTCTCTACAGAAGATTTGATACATCTTCCACAGATGGTCCAAAAAGAGGGGATCACTGATGTGAATATCAGTGAACGACTAAGTAAAGCTCAGGTACAACAGGTGCAACAGACTCTAGCAGAATATGAGAATACTCTAACAGATATCCCAGGGAGGACAACACTTGGGAAACATGTCATCAAAATACGGGATACTGAACCTATAAGAAGCCGACCGTATCCAATACCCCATGCACTCAGAAGTGAGATTCGGAAAGAAGTTGAAAACATGCTTCGGATGGGGATAATATCTCACAGCAAGAGTCCGTACGCTTGCCCGCTGGTAGCAGTGAAGAAGCCAGACGGATCACTTCGGGCATGCTGTGACACAAGGAAGATTAATCAGATTACAACCTTTGACGCTGAACCGGTACCGGATCAAGATGAAATATTTGCCCAGTTAGCAGGAGAAAGATATTTCAGTAAGATTGATCTAAGTAAAGGGTACTACCAAATTCCCATGGCAACAGAGTCCAAACATCTTACAGCCTTCGTAACGCACGACGGATTGTACGAGTTCAATATGATGCCGTTTGGATTGGTTAATTCAGGGGCGACATTCAGCAGAATGATGAGAAAACTTCTAAAAGGTATCAAGAATGTCCACAATTATATAGATGACATACTCATACACACGAAAACATGGGAAGAACATATCCAGAGAGTAAGAGAAGTATTCATGAGGCTAAAGAAAGCTAACTTAACAGCTAGGCCCACAAAATGTTTCATCGGGTATGATGAAGTTGAATTTTTGGGTCACGTGGTAGGACAAGGTATAGTAAAACCAAAACCAGACAAAGCAGAAGCTATTCAGCAGGCTAAGAGGCCAACTACAAAGACACAGGTAAGATCGTTTCTCGGCTTGGTAGGCTACTACCGCAAGTTTATACCAAACTTTGCGGCAGTAGCAGTGCCATTAACCAATTGTACGAAGAAGGGAGAGCCGAAGGTGATACGCTGGGGAGATAGCCAGGAACAGTCATTTCAGACTTTAAAAGGTAAGCTGGCAAGTTCACCAATTCTGCAGCTCCCTGACCTTAACAAGAGTTTCACCTTGCGGACTGACGCGTCCGACACAGGAGTGGGTGCAGTTCTTCTTCAGGAGATAGCTGGAGAAATGTTCCCTGTGGCCTATGCTAGTAAAAAGCTGAATAAGAGTCAATGTAGGTATTCAGTGATGGAGCGGGAATGCTTGGCGGTGGTTTGGGCCGTGCTCAAGTTCGAACCGTACCTGTATGGTAAAGAGTTTGTAATAGAGACGGATCACCAACCACTAACATGCATCCGCAAATCCAAAGTGGCAAATGGGAGGATTATGAGATGGGCGCTCGCCTTACAGCCATATCGGTATCGCCTGCAAGTTATTAAGGGAACCGATAACGTAGGGGCCGACTACTTGAGTCGAAGTACCGAGGCAGTAAAAGCCAGTTTCTTGTCCTTCGTAAGTGGGAAATTATAATTAAGCATTTCTCGTTAGGGAGAAGAAGTGCATTTATTGGAGTGGTGAGAGACACTTCAATCAGAGGAATGAATAGAAGAGTATTGTATTCTAATGCAAGATATGCATAAATGTGAGTACATTTAGTTAAAGCGGGGAGTAAATTGTCACATTAGAATTGAATCTGTAAGATAACTTAAGTTTTGTCCACTATGACACCCTGTATATTTACATTATACAGTCTGGAAAATACATACCAGTACATAGTGCACAAAATCTGGAAACACTGGCTTTCTAGAACAACCCAAGCTATCCACAACACCTGGGTATAGTCACTGGTATTGGTAAACAATAGGTGAACCAACTTATGCAGGGCACCCTTTGTATGATTCCATTCAATAAATGTATGTGTGCAGACATCCTTTTGTAATGCAGCAAAATTATGCGAGAGTTACCTAGGGATATTTTGACCAGGGAGATGGGCGAGGTCCTAGTCATTCCACCTTCAACCATCATAGGTGCGGGTCATTTCAGTTTTTCTGTTATGATGTTTTCTTCCTAAGTTGCAGTGCTACGATTAGTCAATTATACTTGAATTTTCATCTATGGAGTGCAAATAAGTCTAATATTTATACATAAACTATTAGCCGGGAGCCTCTATAATTGAGGTGAAATTCTGTCTGGCTACAAGTGTGTTAAGCCGACGGTAATGACTATTTTGTGAACGACGTGACGGTTCCAAATTCTGACAGCCAGCGGGGCGTGCCGGGGTATGAAATACACTCCGGACGACTGAAGTGCTATCGTGTAGCCTGCCTGGAAAATTTCACAAGAGTGAACAACACCACAAAAACCATTGTAAGTTGATTTAATTAAGACTATGTTTATAATGGTAATAATGTATTAAATATTATAACCTAAGTTTGGGAATTTTGCAAGTACAAAATATTATCGTTCAGCGGAGCAAATTGATAGTGCTTGACAGAAGTTAAAACTGTAAACTGTGATAATGTAAAGGCAGCAACAGACAGTTTACTAAGGCAGTAACAAAATTGTTTTAATGCCAGAGAAATTATCGATAGCTACAAACCAAAAAGACATGTAACTATCCTGCTAGAAATTGTAATGATTATAATAATTTCAAGTGGCCTACAACGTGATGCCACGCCTTAATTTCTGTTGTAATAATATTCTCACTTTTGGAGTTGATAAAAGCATTGATACATTCAACACAAATGTTTATCATACCAATCTATTGGTACATTCAACTCAAATGTTATTTTACCAATTTAAATAGTTGTTGTGCAGAGCAGACAAAATTTAGGCAAAATATTATTTTGGTTTTCGGGTTTTACTTTATTATCCCATGCAGTGTCACTTTACCAAATGTATGGTGTGAATACGTACATGCCGAAAGTCCTAAACTACAAAAGGGGAGACATAAAGATTGACGCCAATATTGACCGAGTAGACAAACCAGGGTTTCTACGGGAGCTACCATTAAAGATCGACACCGGGAAACCATCGAAGACTTAACTGGGAGAAGATAACTGTCAGCCAATTATATGAATGCTAAGACTATTTTATAGAGACTCTAAATAACTATATGGTTAAGGACAACTCTGTACATCCTAAAAACCGGATAAACTGGTAAAGGTATAAAACTATGACATCTATAAAGAGGTACGTAACAAATAACGTTAAAATATCCAAGACCTCAATATAAATGAATACCAGCCATCTACATATCCTTTAGAGAATTAGTCGACATTTGGCAATCATATATAACTTAATAATAACAGGATCCCATATCAAAGTCTGCAGTGGAAAATATTATTTATTATAATTATATAAAATTGCTGCCGTTGTCAGAGCAGGAACGTTTTATTTGAGAAAGAATAATCACATGAGGAAATAAATTATTGTTATCAATTATATTATAACGTAAAAGAACTGTTGTCAGACAATATTTATTGGATGCCTCTATTGATGTTGGATAGCCACTAGATAAACGTGTCGCTTGTTAAATATGCCCAGGTATGCTTGACAACCTCCTCAAAATGCGATGGTTATACACACACTTATCCTCCATCGAGGGCTGTGCCCTCGTCCCGATACAGAATCCTCGACTAGATATAATCCGTATCCGACCCAACCTCACCTAATAACTAATAATCCCTACATTCACCCCTATACAAAGATAGAATACATTCAATATGTAAATTTGAAGGTTTTATTACTCAAAAGTAAAAACTAACACGTAATATATACGCTTATCTCCAAATCTATAGACCATTTCAAATTAAGCTCAGAAATCTTCGGAAAAACAGGTCACTTGGAGTAGGTGCATTGTGCGTTCTTCGCAACAGTTGATCGCATTCACAGCATTGTCCTAGTTGGTTGTCCGCCTAGTGCAGTGGTTCCCAACCTATGGGGCGCGACCCCAGTTGGGGTCGCGACGCACTTTTTGTGGGGTCGCGGACTAGCCTAATTTAACAAAAAATAAGATGTTATGTTTTTGTACTGTACTGTACAAATATCAAATATCAAATATCACGGTAGCACATTTCAAAAAGGTTAAAATTTGATCAAATTTGACCATTTTAGCATACAATTTTGGCGCGCTGCGCGCACATTTATCACCATATTAGGTATAATAAGACCAAATAATGCAATTTGCTTACCAAATTAGTTAAAATTAGCCAAATTTGACAGTTTTAGCGTAAAATGGCAAAACAAATTGCGCGAATTTTTCAATTAGTTGCCCCCACCTAAATTGTTTCTTGCCCCCTCCCCCACCCAATTTATTATGCTGGTGCCGCCACTGGTGACTTTGTTCTGTGAGGGGTCGCGTTCTGATGCTGGTTTCTGAAATGGGGTCACCACCAGAAAAAGGTTGGGAACCACTGGCCTAGTGATTAGCTATGTTTACATACAGGCGTGCATGTGAGAAGTAAAACGTGGAACGAAACTATTTTGTTTTTTATCAACAAAGGCGTTGACCGGCAAATTCCAAATGTAGTTGAGCAGACGGTAAAAAGTGAAAATATTACCACAAATCTCTTTCATCTCACCGTTTTTGTTACTGAAATGCCGCAACATCAACTTTGTGAGGGATACAATCTATCACCAACACCAGCACAATCTACCACATGGGCAGACGTGTGAAAAACACGTTTGTTTTTCTCCGGCACATGGACATGACCTGTGAGCTGACAGGTCATGTAACCGAGCGTCAAATCACTCGGCTAATCGGAAGCATTCGGAACCGATCGTATATTTTCGGATTTGAAATGGTCTATAGCTCCAATGTATACATATTAAATCATTCGATCCTGAATGTGTTTTTCTCATTAATTTATGCCACTGCACCATACAAAATCATGGCAGCCAAGAACTATCTCCACATGCATGCTCTGGCATTGATTGGATGACGGCATTGATTGGTGACGTCATCATCTGAGCTGATAAGTGGGTACGAAATCGCATTTGTCTCAGACTCATGCAATATTTTTATAGCTTGTGCAATATATTCTTGTATCACCCTAAAAGCCATTCAATATCATATGAATGTATTTGTGCAATATCGAGAGAAAGCAAATTGGAATCAAATTAAGGTGGCTAACTCGGCTACGGTGACAAGCATTGATTTGCTTCAAAATATCAGAGGATGTGTATATCGATATTACGATATCCCAAGTTTAATTTTGTTACAAAAAGTTTTTTTTTTTTAATTTACATTTTTTGTAAAGTTATATGAAATTATTGACTTACTTCAGGAGACATTACCAAATTCCCAGCTGTTGTCAAACTTCAGAGAACACTTAGTTTTTATAATTTGTTGTTTTCTCTTCTTTGAAATTAATGTATGCTATAAAGATGTTTATTTTATTTTGTTGCCAAAATATCAAGGTATTATACACAAACAATTATCTCCCACAGCTCAGTGATGATGGATGGTATTTTATAGGAATGTTAGTACTTTTCAACTATTTTCTAGAAACACTGTATTGCCAAATGTTGTGAATTTCTAGAGACAAAAAGTGCATGTTCAATTTTTACAAACAAGGTCTCATATAAAGAGTAATTAAGTTTAGACAATTCTTTTGTGCAGTATCCCTTAAATACTTACCTTTGAGATCGGAGTAACCACCAGCGATTCCATTCCCGTCCTCGCGTTATAACTCTTCTGTTTACAGAACCCCGGATCGATGACATACACGATACCGTCTATGGTGAGAGAGGTCTCGGCGATATTGGTGGCGAGCACTACTTTACGTGCATTGGGCGGCGTGGGCTCAAAAATCTTGCTCTGCATCTCCGACGGCAGATTGGCGTAGATGGGAAGGACGAGCAGCTCGCGAATTTTACTTCCAAGTTTTCTTGTTCTTTCCTGAAATTTTGATGGGATTCAATGAGATGGTTAGTATCATTTTTTCTTGAGTAAAGATGGAATAAATTGATTTCCTGATCCCATCCCATCTACCTATGGAGAGGAAGGAGCCCATCAGAACACCAAATCCAGTGGCGTAGCTAAGATTTCTTTCAGGGGGGCAAGATCAGAAATTTTGGGTGCCCCCCCCAAAAAAGGGTGCCCAAATATTTTTGTCATTCAGCTCAGAAAACTCGAGGGGGTGGGGGGGGGGGGCATGTTGTACACCAAACGCCTGCAAAAAAAGGTCCTTGTAAATTGTCATAATGCATATACACACTACATCCGGAGACTGGGGCGGGGCATAAATAGATCTGGGGGCGGGGGCACAAAGGGCTTTTTCGGTCAGATCAAAATTAAAAATTAAATTAAAAAATAGTATATACAGTTTATAAACTGTATATACTATTTTTTAATTTAATTTTTAATTTTGTGATTATTTGTTAAAATGTTCCTATTGTTTAATTTTTACTTATTTTAATTTTTAATTTAATTTAATTTTTTTAACCTTTTCCAATTTTCAAAGACTATCTCAAGGATTACTGAACCAATACTAGGTATGTTAGTACTTATTTCAATGCATTTCTCATGGTGATTCCAAATATGGTAATGAAATTCAATAATGTTGACATCTTTGACACATTTCGTGAAATATTGGAATGTCGTCTGCAGACACCTGCTGTGTGGAAAGTGTTAAAACAATGCATGTTGATTGGACCACGCAACAGATGTAATAGTAATAAACGCTCAGTCAACAGCTGGAAAAGGATACCTGTTGTTGGTGGTTTCCTAGTCTGAAATTTGACACACACACATAGGAACATTACGCAGGTTCTACGACTTTACTTTGGACTTCTCTGAATGTGTCATACAGACTCTCATAAAAGGGTAACTTTGATGAATATCCTTCGAAACTGCTAAGTAAAATTGGCATATGAGGCCTCATTGCTTATTACTTTCATATTTACGATTGGTTTATATCAAATAAGACACCCTTGAAACTCCTGTCTAGGTATACACCCAGTAGGGCTTGATTTAATTGAAGGCACCAAATGCAAAGGCAAAACGGAAGTGCAATTAAATTTGATCGGTTATATACACTGCCACTACTGTACATGGTTAAATAAAACTAGCTGATGAACCTAGCTAAACCTAACTCAATGTAACCATCTAAACCATATATCTGTATTGAATAACATGGAGCCTTAAAACACACAAAACCATGTAAAACTTTATAAGTATGGTCCTAAAACCAGGGATGCAAGTGGGAGATTGATCCATTTCCTGAACTTTTTACACGAGCTTGGCCAGATGGCTCGAGCGTTAGCGAGCGGCATCAAACTTTTATGGGGGCTCGTCTGGAGAATAGGCTACAGGGTATTATCCTCCCCCCAAAAGAAAACCATGTTTGCCACTTTTTATGCGGAAATATCATCATCTCATTCCGGAAATGCAAAACAAATGACAAATTTAAAAAATATATAAAAAAATCTTTCTTCCAAAAATCCAGATATTTCCGGAAGTCTTGCATCCCTGCAAAACACTGTAGTTACAGATGGAATAGCTTAACTAAATCTTACCTGCAGCATTTCTTGACAGGTTTCAATTTCTTCTTGTCCAGTGAGAAACACCAAGACATCACCTAGTGGTTGGGTCAGGTGCATTTGTAATACAGACACTACACAGGCATCTAGATAATCAGCTTCAGGGGCCTAGAAAGAGATAAATGAATACCAAGAGACAAACGTGTATTACTATGATTCACAGAATGGTTGGGTTAGGTGCATTTGTAATACAGACACTGCACAGGCATCTAGATAATCAGCTTCAGGGGCCTAGAATGAGATAAATGAATACCAAGACAAGGGACAAACGCTTATTACTACGATTTCACTGTATGGTTGGGTTAGGCGCACTTGTAATACAGATAAGACGTAGGCATCAGGATAATAATAAATACAATTTATCAAGCGCCTTATGTTGTAAACAACCTCAAGGCGCCTTGCAAAAATGTGATATATAAAACTTAAATTACAATGCATACAAACTAATTAAAATCAATTAATATATGATAAAACACAATAGTTATTATACAAATATAAAAAAGTACAACAACAACAAAATCCGGATACAAAGATCAAGCATTGTCGGCTTCATATCACAAAAATATATTTTAATGGTAAATTAAGGCCAAAAACAATTGTTGTTTTATTGTTGTAACATGTCATTGAAAATTAGGGTAGGGCGCCTTTTTTAATTTTTAATATTTTGAATTGTATTATACTATAAATTACTAAATTTGATTTCACAGAGTCAAATTAATCACAAAATATCATGAGGCCATTTGATGTGTACCATATCCCTTTTTGATGAGGAGCACAAAAGATTATCTTTTTTAAATATTTTAAAATCTTTCTTCTGTAAAAAAAAGTTGGGTGGGGGGGGGGGGGGTAAATTAGGGTCGGGGTTACGCCAATACAAAATAAAATGTCACCTAATGTTTGTAGCAGGGGCATTTGCAATACAGACACTATGCACATGCCTCAGAAAAGTCATAAATCCAAGACAAGGTTAGGTCTCGCATAGATTCTTTCAAACAAACCTAGATTCTCGGAACATTTCAATTGTCATACCAAGTTATATGGAGTGAATCAATTTATTCTTAATGTATTTATTTCCACAATTGGGTTCTTGAAAATTGTGACCAAATTCTAATTCTTTTTGTGATACATAGATATTAAGTTACATTACACATGTACATTCATTGTTTAATCCTAAAATAATGATCTGTTGTTTGTTGGGTAGAATAGAAAGAATTGATTTTCATCATTCGAAATTTGTAAAGAGTTATATTAACCCTTAGAACCCCAAACATCACATAAGCACATTAAAAGCTATACTAGTATCTCAAACTCACTATAAGTCTATACCCCTAGAAGAACACGCTGGGCAAGGTTTTCAGACAGTAAAGTTGGTTCGAGAAGTATGATCCCCCTAATTCACTGGACCAGGACATGTAATTCCATGCTAGAGGTCCTGGGTTTGAATCCCAGCACTCCTGGCAAGGTCAGTTTTCTTCTCACCATTCTTACCATTTCCCCCTGGTAGTTTTATTCCCCAATTCCACCCTGGGGTTGTTTCAGGATTAAGATCATCATGATGCATAAAAAGATTAAGAACTTACTTTGGTATAGAAAATATCCACCGGGAACCGTCTGCCAGGTATTCTAAATATGGGCGCATCATCAAAAAACTGCAATACAACAAATTGAAAAGTTGTTTAAATGTAAAATGAGAGAAAAGTTCATTGTATCTAATCCAATTTCCACTTACTTTTTATTGTGGACGTTTCGGCAAACACTGTTGCTTTTATCAACACATGATAGGTAGTGAGCGATAAACTACTGCTATCGACGCTAATTGGTTGCTTAGCGACGACTCTGGAGTTTCTAGATGTTTTTTCTCCAGATAGCAATAGTTCATCAAACAATCAGCTCTAACTTGAAGTATCCCATACGTCCTTATGTATATGAGATTTACAGAAGTTATTCTCAAGACAAATCCGCAAAACATATTAAAATTTCAGCATCAAGCGTTTGACTAGATTTTTCAGTATTAGGCGATGAAAATGTTGTAGTGATTTCGGCACTTTATTTACACCTCAAAACTCAAGACAGACCATACACATTTTCAGTTGTCAAATCATTGCCAGTTCTTATTAAATTTCACTTTTACACACTCATAATAATGTCTACTACCCAAAATCAATCAATAGAATTGAAAAAACTAGCGGCGTACCCGCTAGATGGTTATGCCACATTACCTACCTCTGAAACCACATAAACCCCCTGCACCCCCACAACCAAGTTAATATATGTGACATGTTCTACCAAAACCAGACGGAATTGGACAGAGCTCCAAACTGAGTAATAGCCCAAAACATAATTGTGGGTGATTTTTGGGGGAATTTGAGTTTCTGGTAAATAATTAATCTTCAGAGTGTGTATAATAATATTGAGAAAGATTCAGATTAAAAAATCATCCTAAATGTTTGTTTCAGTGATTTAAAAAAGCCTAGTTCTAGTAAGAAGCCTAGTTCTAGTAACTTTAAAGGGCGATATCTTAGTTTGGAGTTTTCATAAAGACCGTAAAAGACGAACTTGAAAACTCCACTTTGGAAAGTCCGATTAAAAAAAGAGAGGTACCACTGTAAAGCTGAAGAGCTCTACTTTAATAATCAATTACTAACTTAATTTTGATATCTTGCCCAATTGTGTCTGGTTTCGGTAGAGCACGTCACATACAACCATATCCCTCCTAAACCATTTACCTGGTTTCCCATGGCTATTTCATTAACCCTCGGTCCCTTAAGATTGTTTGGCATGCCAACTTAAAGTAAAGAAACCAGGTTGCTTCATTAACCCCCGCAAAACGCTACTTGTACCATAAATAACCTAGACCTATCTTAAACCATTTCCCGTTGTGTTACCCGCCCCCCACCCGACAATGCACCAAATACCCTAGGCCTATAACCATTTCCTGTGTGGCTTGGCTTCTGCGCCATGTGTAGGGGTGCGTGTGCCGTGGTAGTGAGCCCTTGCGCAAACATGCACGCGTTGCATTGCCACGGTATGATTACGCGGTGGTACGCGCAATGCACAATGTTGTTCAATTCTAATGGCATTTTTGAGCCAAATCTGAGAGGTTTTTTTGCTGTTTTTGGAGCCAATTGTTAACCAATTTCAGTGGAATAAACTTTAACAGACTTCCCGTTATTTCCTCTATCTTTCACGCAAATTATGCGCCACTTTGATCACAACTAACGGAGAAATAAGGATAACAAACACACAAACAAACACCCCGACAAGCAAACATACACTGTTTCCAGATTTATAGTAAGATACTATCAAGACCTCTGAAATAGTGTAACGAAAGAAGGAACTATTGCTGTGATAAACGTTTACCGGATGTACACCCTTGATCTAGCAATGTGTCATGTGTCCTAATGTGTCCTAATCCTTTGGATTTTGTTCATAAATAAATGACTTACCGCTGAGAATTTTTCTGTATCTAATGTAGCACTCGATATGAGTAGTTTCAGATCTGGTCTAAATCTGGCAATATCCTTGACCAAACCGAATAAAATATCTGTATGTAGCGTCCTCTCGTGAGCCTCGTCTACGATGATTACCCTGTAAAGAAAAGCAAAACACACAACGATTGTAAGGCAAGAAAAAAGAGTTTGTTTTCAGTAGCAAGCCTGAAAATACAAATGCAAAATGCATTTTTTTTCTTCCTTCTTCTTCTTCAATCTGTGCATTTTTGTTACTGTTATGTTCGCTAAAATGTGATTTTCACGGCGGATTTTCACTTCCGTGTCTGTGTTTTTTGTTTGGCGCGGCCCAAGTAACAAAGAATAAAAATAAATATATACCAATTTGGTGCGGGGAAACAAACGATAACAAGGGATAACGAAAGCAGTATAATATACTAAGGCACGTATATTGGCCATAGGGGTATGTGCGGCTGGCAAGGACCTATTTTCACGCCTTTCGGCCGCTCCTTAAGACCCCTTTTTATCCACTGGCACTTCCATAAGACCCCTTTTCATCCATTGGCAGTTCCCTTAGACCCCAAATTCAACCAAAAATCATAAAATGTGTGAAAAAATCTTATGAATTTTAGTTATGTAGCCTCAAATTTGGCCTAAATTCAGTTCATAAGGCAACATCTTGCCTAAAATTCAGTTTATAAGACACAATTTTGCATAAGAATTCAGTTCTCTAAGACCCCAATTTCGGCGACCGTTCAGTTCGGTAAGCCCCTGTTTTGGTGCCTGTTCAGTTTGTCCTGTTTTCAGACTGCCCAGCCGAACACCCCTACCCTATTCACTATTCGAGTACCCTCCCTGGGAGAAGACCGATGTTTCAAGTGAATAAACCACCCTTCATCAGAGTAAAACCTAAGCTATTTACTTACTTATAACCGGACATATCCGGTTCAGACAAAAACTCTCTTAGCAGCATACCGTCCGTCATGTATTTCAGTATTGTTCTCTCTGAAGTGCAGTCTTCAAATCGAATGCTGTAACCAACCTATAAGATAAATTGATAAGTTAGACTAATACTGGAACTTACTTTTTACAACTGCTACTTTGTGCGTGTGAAACCATCACACTTCATCAAGGGTCATATGATAGATGAAGAATTAGGAAATAGAATGCTTGGAATGAATCATGTCACAAGTTGATGCAACCTGTCATACCTCACATGGCCAAAAAGTCAAAGTTAAACGCATGTTTAGCTTAAAACCGTGTTTAAATATGTACGAGAATACGAGCCAATATATCTTGAAGAATGGACCAAATTTTCTGCATTGTTGACCATTTTCATCCCATGCAATAAATAGGATTTGGTTTTCGATGCATCAACGCCAGGGTAAGGCGGGCATCAAAAGCAGCAATGTACTACCAATGTATAGCCGAGATTCAGAGCTTTGTTCATAGAAAACTTCAAATAGCTAGCTTATGTAGTAGCAAGGAAAAGAGGGAGGAGTTAGAACTTCTTCAAAGAATTCAAAATTGTGCACCTCGTCTGATCGTTAAGAAAAGAAAGTATGACCACATAACACCCATTCTCATCAAGCTTCACTGGTTGAATTTGGCATCCAATTTAAGCGGGCTGTTTTGGTTTACTGTCACTTTGATGGTTCTCTACCCCTATCTTTCGCCTGTGCTTTGCACTTACAAACCTTCACGTTCGCTTCGATCTTCCACAGAAAAATTGCTCATAACTCCGCGCGTCAATCTCAAGTCAGCCGGTGAACCCTCATTTCGTTTTGCTGCGTCGGCTGTCTGGAATTCGCTTCCAGACCACCTTTGCAACATCCCTAAAGTCTCTCGGTTCAAAAGCCATCTAAAAACTAATTTCTTCCGCCAGGCGTTTCCTGATTCACAGAATTAATTGTTCTTTGTTGTTGTTTGTTTTGCATGCTCTAAGTTCCTTGGAAGATTTGTTTGTGCCTTTTAAGAACTATCTATCATTATTATTATTAACTTATTGAATAACCCTCGTACTTATAACATCAACTTCAGGAACACCACCTACCTCGTTTCCTAGTTTGACACCCATCTCTTCAGCGACTCTAGCTGCTACACTCATGGCAGCAACTCTTCTGGGCTGGGTGCATCCTATCTTCAACTTGTTCCCATCCTCCCCTCTGTTGACACCCTTAGACAAATAGGATTAACAAGTTAAGACTGACAACTATCTCTTCCACGACTCTCGCTGCTACATTGTTGTGCTGTGCTGGGTACGACCTTTTTTAATTTGGTTAAAATCTTCTACAGAACATTTTTGGACTCATATAGAACTCTCTTCATTATCATCACATATTTTTGTCATTTACTGTACCAAAATGTACAAGGTTTTAATTAAGTATTCAAAACTGTCATTACTGTACAGTTCCTACTCCAAACAAGGTAAACAAGATGAACAAAAAACCCCAAAACAAACAAAATGAGTGTTCCCACATGCTTCAAAAATCATAAATTTTGAAGGACAAATATTCAACAAAAATGTACAAGGTTTTAAAACTGTAATTACTGTACAGTTCCTAAACCAAACAAGGTTAACAAGTTGAACAAAAACAAACAAACTAAAAGTAGTGTCTCAGGTGCTTCAAAATCACAAATTTTGAAAAACAAATATTTAACAAAAAATTTACAAGAACAAATATTCCACAAAAATTTACAAGGTATCAATTTTTTTTTAAAAGTAATCAAAATTATTTTCATTAGTTGAAACAAAAAATAACTTGAATTTTCAATTCTTTATGTTGGCTAACAGTTTTTTTTTTAAAGGTTTTGTTTGCGCTCACCACGAAGAAACCTGTATGTCGATCTCATTGTGGATAAATTATGCTACTTCAGCTACACACAACACTCCACTACTACTGCGCCGGTGCAGCTACCTCATTACCTGATATCATGGCCGTGCTCGCTTAGAATTTTGCTTGTGTCCATCTGACTTTGGCGAACAGAGCTTCAACTTTCTTAGTGTTTTTTCTGAACCTTCTGAGCATGCGTTACGACCTTTTCTTGGTCACGTGTCAAGAATAAAAATAGCTTCCCAATTCATAAAAAAATGTGGATAAATCGGTGGAGTTTTAGGGAAGATTTTCACTTTTTGTGTAACAGTTTCGATTCACTGCATGCTTTGTTTCAGAATTATGTCGGTCCATCATGCGATGGAATGTTACACCAAATCAAGTTTTAAAACAGTTTTGAGCGTTACGAACCTGAATATACGTACAATGATGTGTAGTAACTGAAGTTATGAACGAATCAGCAGGGCTGGGACCGAGTGGAAACATTCGGGAGTCAAGCGTTATGCATATCATATTTTGGTTCGTTTTTTGGAAGAAAAAAATGTGCTTGTGAAATAGTGTAACGTATGGCTCATGCATTTTCTGATGTGAGTGTGGGGTGTTGATTAATCTCACTGCCTTGCACGAAGTGTACGATAGCGCTGTGTGCTGGGTGCTAGCACGTCCATGCTTGAAATTCAAGGTCGGGGTTCTGACAAAACTGTGCATAGGTGTAGCGAGTGATAGTGAGTCAGTAGCCTCGCTTTGGTTGCCGATCGGCTCAGACACAGTAACATATAGTAATCTTTCTACGTGCTCACCTCTTCCATAATATACTGCGCTATCTGCGTCGTCTTTCCCGACCCTGTTTCTCCCTCTATGATGAGGACCTGATGCTCTTCAATGGCTTGAAGAAGATCCTCTCGGAACGGGAATATAGGGAGGCTTTCCCTGGTCTCCTTCATGGTCATCCGTTTCCTCTCCGCCTCGGATATCTGGGGCCTGTCATCCTGAATCAGGTCAGATAAATTTATACGAGGTAAGTATTGGGTTTTTATATACTTACTAAAAAAAAATGACCAAAATATGGAAGTCAGCTCTCGTTCGGAAATTCAAACTTCGCCTATTTGCCTCTACAGTAAAGTCGGTTCTGTTATATGGTTGCGAAGCTTGGATTATCACTCCCAAGTTACAGAAAGAGCTCGATGGCTGCTACACCAGAATGCTGAGAGCTGTACTCAATGTCAACTGGAAACAACACATACCAAATACCCAGTTGTATGGTGATCTCCCCAAAATAAGCCAGAAGATTCAGAAGAGGGGACAAGGTTTGCTGGCTACTGATACAGAAGTGAAGAGCCAGTCTCCAAACTGGTGCACTGGACCCCCTAACATGGCAAAAGAAAGCCGGGAAGATCTGCTCTGACATTCGTTGACTTACTCAAGCAAGATACAGGATTGGAGACAAGTAACATAAAGACAGCAATGAAGGACCGAAAAGTGTGGAGAGCCATCATAGATCGAGGACACCAACTGAGTTAATCAAGTAAAAGTAAGTATATACTTTTCTGTGGGTTTAAATGCAGTGCCTCAAGGACGGTTTACAACGTAGGGCGCTCAATAAGTCTCATGTATTATTACTATTATAGTCACTGTCATAATGCTATGGACGAAATTCAAGCTATTTTATGCGAGCGTTACTTGTTGTTGTTCCCTGGGCTGCGTCCAAATGCATGATTATCACGCATGGACAACTATGCATATATGCGCGGTGCATGGCGACCAATCAGGACACACAATCATTTTTGAAAGCCTGCTGTACGCGCAGCGACGTTACATATACGCATTTCAGGGTTTACGCACGTACGCACCCATTGGTGGAATTTTGTCCATAGCATTATGACGCTGTCTATTGAGGTTTCTTGCAGTACTTAAATAAACGTTGCAAAGTATATGAGTCAATTATGTTGATTCATACAAAATCCTTGTCTGTGAATCAAATAAACCTCACAAAATGACCCTTTGGCCAAAATCTGATAACAGGCAGAGTGTAGCATTCACAATCAAGATATGAGACCAATAATACCTTTTCCCCTGCCACTACTAGGTATCTGTATAGCATTCACAATCAGAAGATGAGACTATTAATACTTTTAATCTTCTCCCCTGTGCTACCAGGCACTAGATCTAAAGTAGATCTTCTGTTTACACCAATCTCTGACTACCCCAATCCAGTGTCCATTTAAAGCAGCTTGCTGCCGAAGTGACCAACTAACTCTAGGCCCAATGCATTGTCCATGATGCAATAACACAGTGGTGTACTAGTACAGTATGATAATACAATGTCTTGGATAATGTAAGCCATTTCTTAGGCTGGTCAGGAGGATGTATAAATACATCTACCAGGCACATGTTTTATATAAACACAGCCCCTGTGAGGTTTTTTAATGTGAAGACTGACAGAATACAGGTTTAAAACTGCGCGCTGATTAGATCAGCACATGAATAAACATGAGCTAATTCATGCACCATCAGGCCACATTGAGTTGGTGGTTTCACGCGGCACTGTACATTGCATGACGCGAAGGGGTGTGCGATTTACATCCCACTATTTGACGTGACGATTGTTTGACGCACTGCAGATTGAATTGGATCAAACAGTTGGTTCCCTGTTGTTGCTATGGGCACAACTGCGCATGCTCAGTCGTCGTGGAATTCCATGTGTTTTTTCACAGTCCCTCAATTTGGTCCGCAATTTTCAAAGATGGTGGCATGCGGGACATGGTGGCGTGGGGGGACATGTTGGCGTGAGAGACATGGGGACCAGTCTATAGTCTATCACGAGACAGTGACGTAACTACACAGGCACAACATTTATGCACACGTAGGTGTCTTCAGGCTTTCTACCCGTGAGTGTATACGCCAGCGCTACGCATTTATGTACTGCAATTAGTGAATGATGCAATTACGTCACTGTCTCATGATGGACAAATAGACTATAGTACCAGGCATCTGTTTTATATAGCATTCATCAGCAGAAGATGATACTAGACTTTTAATACTTACATTATCTCCCCTACCGCTTCCAGGCATCTGCATTGCACTGACAAAGTCTATCTCTCCTAACTCATCAACTACTAGCTCGTATTCCTTTTCCTATTTCAAAATGAAAATAGAAACAATCAATTTAGTTAGTTTGTTTGTTTGTTGTTTATTTGGCAAATTGACAAAACAATACAAAAAATTACAAAGCAATCAATACACAAAGAGCAAATATATAATAAGTACACACAAAAATAGACAACCAAATCAATATGCCAGGATAGCCCATAAAGTTGGCTAAATATGCCAACTTATTTCCAATGGGGTCCAGTAAAGAAAAAGGAGCCTGCAAAAGTGTGAAAAAACAAAGCAAGACAGGACAAAAGAAGAGGACCAATAGAAATAAGTTTAAGCATACTCAGCCAACTCCCGGTTCAACGAACTTTGAGACAAGTGTGCTTTGACATGGGCTTTGAAGGCATGTTTAACAGGGATGGATTTAACATGGTTAGGTAAAGAATTCCAGTCAATGATACCATTGTAAAAAAAGGTATCAGCAGCAAGGCCTTTGTGATGTGGAACATGAAAGTTATAGGATCTTGAACGAGTGCCATGGGAGTGAACATTGGACACTTTGGAGAAAAACTGCTGTAAATAGGATGGACCGGATGCATGGAAGACATTGAACACATGATTGAGGCGCAACTGTTTGACTCTATCCTGGATGTCAAGTATGTTGATAGAGTTCAAGTGAACCTGACCAATATGCTCTCTAGGAGGTAAATTCAGAATAAAACGAACCATTTTGTTCTGGAACGTTTTCAGTTTCTTTTGTTTAGTGGAAGTGAGACCAGAAAACCATGAGGTGCAGCAGTAATCAATGTGACACTGAATAAGAGCCGAACATAAGTTTTTGCGCAATTTCTGGTTGAAATATTGAGAGTGTCTGTAGAGAAATTTTAGCCTGCCATTGACTTTGCTCATGATGGAATTAAACATATTGTCACCAGAGAGACATTGGTCTAGCGTCACACCCAAATATTTGATGGAATCCTGGCTTTTGATAATTTGATCGTTATAAGAAATATTAAAATCACCTGTTTGGCCAAGTTTGATTTTTGTTCCAAAAAGGATACATTCAGTTTTGCCAACATGGAGGGAAAGTTTGTTAGCAATCAACCAATCATTGCATGATTTTATTGCATTGCATGAGTTATTCATTTATTTGTTTTAGTAGATTTTTATGGATTTCAATTATATCTATAACACCACCAAGGTGAAAACAACACCAAATTGGAATTCTTATATTTAAAAAAAAATTGAAACTAAGATTGTAAACAAATTTTAATTTGTTTAAAATATTTAGTTTCAATTAAAAAAAAAAAAAAAATGGGGGACAAAATCCAAAACAGCCAGACTGAACAACTTTTTCAGAAGTGTGTCCGCCAGTAATAAAAGAATTATTTTTAGTCACCTAAACCAATTTTTATATTCCAGCTTGTGAGTTAAAACAATAAAAGATGTAAATTGTAGTTTGGTTGCCAAACTACAACTCTCTTTCTCATGCATATAATTTTTGGTCTCACTCTGCCTCGTCCCATCTGATGACATGGTTGGAGTCCACTACATGGTCTGTTATTGCTGATTTGTTTGCTGAAGAGATCCTTTATCTGAAACGTACACGTGAGTACCTTTACACTGGATCAGTAAAGTGAACATTTCATACCAGATTCTAGTCAACGATCCTTATGAATCTATTTGGTAATATCTACAACTCATAAACAGCATCTCATCCGTTTGTACATTAAACAATTCCATAAGCCATAAGTTGTTCACTTTTTAAGCATGTGCACAGTTGTTTGCGCTCTGCCAAACAGGCACGTATGGGCACTTTGAAGTGAATGTTGAATGTAGAATAATGCGATTGCGCATTACGATGTAATTGCTATTCACCATGGCTTGGTAATTTACATATTCAGCCCCTCCCACTTCATATGAATAATCGACAAATGATAAAAGATTCACACTTGCCTTGTGTTTGCTCTTTGCATCTCGTGCCCCAAAGTGCATTGACCCCTTCTTGACATGTTCCTCCTCCCATCTCTGTTGCTCAGATCTTGGTCCGAGTTCATCCTCTAAAGGTTCAATGTACTTGTCTTCTGGTTTCTGTTGATGGAAAAATGTTTATTATTATCATTATTATTCACGGTATGATTTATTGTCATCGCAGCCAAACGGCTGAATTGGCACAATATTACAATTACAAGTATTACAATATACTTTATTATTATATTATTATTCATGGTATGATTCATTGTCATCGCAGCCAACCGGCTGAATTGGCACAATATTAGGGACACACCATTAGATTTTCAGGGGGTGGTAGGAAATTGGGTTTGGGGGGAAATTTATTTGTTTGGGCCGCCGTTGAAGGGGATTTTTTTGTGTTTTTTTGCGCTGCCGAAGGCGGCAATTCTTTTTTATTAATGTATTCCTTCATAGTTGAGTTGGGTGGGCTAGAGGTTTTTATTTAATTTTTTACTCATCAGGGGAGTATTTTTATTTTTTGCCTGCATAGAGGGGGAATTTTCTTCTTCTTCAAAAACCTTCTACCCCTGAAAATCTAATGGTGCATCCCTTACAATTACAAGTATTGCAATATACATTCAAAATGCAGGAAGTATACATGCAAAAATATACATTAAAACTGTTTACATGTACATTTAATGTATTTGTTATTTGTTTCATAACATCCTTCTTATAACTAACTTCTCCTAACTTTGTGGAGGGTGGGGGTGATTGGGTGATTATTATTATGGGTGGGAGCGAGTCCTGGGAAAATCGAGTCCCGCCCGAAAAACAGCTAAATCACTCTTATTTAATGCAAATTTATAGTGGAGATTCACTTTAAATTGGTTTATTTTATTGGGTCAAATCTGTGCATTTTCTTACACTTATGCTTGGTAAAATGTGATTTTCACTGCAGGTTTTCACTTCCAGTTTAACCGGCCGCCATCTTGGTTATAAGATGGGACACGTTGGACAAAATTTCGACAAAAGATGGCGCCCTAACAATCAGCCTAGAGTATGTTTGGAGAAATCCTGGGTCCCGACCGAACAATTAAATCGAGTCCCGGGAGCACAATTTCCGAAAATCCCAGCCTTAATTATTATACAGCCCTAAAAAAGTAACTTACCAGGTAAATATGCTCATAACTTCAAAACTATAACTCCTACGCAAAAATATTAAATATAAATTTGTAAAGACATTTCTCCTCTTTAATTTAAGATACATGTGAAGATAGACTGAATATTAACAGAGCTATGTGTCCAATACGAGGGCGCGGACATACGGGAACTTGAGTTATTTTTAGCAAATTTGCTTGGCAACCAGTGTTTCAGAAACAAAACATTCCATGCACGCACTCAACGCTGAGCGTTACGCACTTGATCCGCAGTAGGCGCAATGTGCGGTTGCCTTAATTGATTGATCTGCGCAAGTTGTTTTTGTTTTTGTTTTCACCGGCGTTGATTTGTTTTCACCGGCGTGACGTAGGTCCGCCCCAACCTATACCAAAAGAAAGTCTGTTTTTCATTTTACCATTTGGGTCTTCAAAACGCAGCCTCAAGGTAGCAATATAGGCAGATTAGGCCAACAAAAAAAAAGAAGTTGACTTGCCCTTTCAGGGTCAAAGTCAGGGTAGGACGGTCAGATTTTTTTTGTTGTTGAAAATTTGTGAAAATTTACTGCACAAATAGACGTTTTAAAGATTTGTTTTTGATTTGTTTTTTTGATTTTTAAACAAGCAGATACTACTCAAAAACACGTTTCCATCTTTCTTTATTGTTATGTGCTTCTTTCAAATTTTTTCAATTTTTCTTTTTTCATTTTCATTTTTCTTTTTTATTTCTTTTTTCTTTTTTGAAAAAATAAAATAAAATAAAAATAATAGCAACCCTAGATTTCCGAAAATTCGGGTCGGTCGGAAAGGGCAAGTCAACTCTTTTTTGTAGTTGGCCTTATTGATTGACTGGTATCAATAATATCAATATATACTCATCACAAAAAGTATCAAGACACTTAACAAATGAGCCAATAATAATTAACGGCCCCAAAGGGTATGGATTAATCGAAGGAAATATCCCAGTGCATAATTTTGTTCTGCATACTTTGACACATCGATTGTTGAGATGCGATAATGCAGAGCGGAGTTATTGTCATTTCAATGGTCGTAGGTCCAGTTTCAAAAGTAACAATCATCCCTATAGAAGCATTTTTGTACCCACGTGTAAAGCATAAACCTGATTATTCTCTATAGGGCTGATTGTCACTTTTGAAACTGGACTTTTGAAATGACAATAACTCCGCTCTGCATCATCGCATCTCAACAATCGATGTGTCAAAATACGCAGAACAAAATTATGCACTGGGTTATTTGCTTCGATTAATCCATACCCTTTCGGGCCGTTAATTATTGGCTCATTTTTAAGTGTCTCGATACTTTTTGTGAGGAGTTTATATTGGTTTACCACACTTACCTCATCATCTTTTGGCATATAGTATCTACCCTCTTTCTCACGTTCCCCTGCAGTCTTGTGACCCTTGGCCAATTTTAACACCGTCTTTTTGTACTCAAGTTCCTTCTTTTCTCGGCGAGTTAACCTGGAATCAAAGAAAAGATGAAAGCATGCTAAAATAACAGGGTCAGAAATTCGAGCAGAATCCATTCTCGCAAAGATTCTCCCTGGTAAAGTTGCGAGAACCAGTGTTGATGCTCGTAGATAATCTGTCTAACACACTATTTGAATGAAGGAGAATCCATAGATTCTCGCCAAAATCCTTTACAAGAATCTAAATGGATTCTCGCAACCGATGACAAACTTCTGACCCTGGTGCTATATACAGGGTGTCCCTAAAAAAAGGGTGCACATGTTTGCGCAACTTGTTGACCATGAATTTCTAGAGTATGATGAAATATGGTAATACACATGGAATGAAAAGACACTCAGCTTTCAGATGCCGTTTATTTGATCTGATTTGGATTTGTCAATCCTGAGATATACCCAGTTTATCAAAGCTACCCAAAATCGACGTTGTGCCACTTTTAGAGAAAGAATAATTATGAGCGTCAAAACGATACTAACATTGGTCTATCCAAGGGCATCAATCGTCTTGAAACATTGGGGTGCGCATTTGACCAGAATTGTTTAAAAGAGGCCGAGGAACAAAAATGATGTCCTTGGCATAATTATGTGGTAAGGGATTTCTACGAGCAGATATTCTGGGATCCCTCTGAAGTGCACGCCACACGTTTTCAATGTGTTACTGTGTCCTGCCACTTTTTATATCTTAGTCTTCCAAAATGTTCTTTATTCATATTGGTGCTTGTACCATCTACCAAGTATTTCCAATACTCCTTTGTATAGGTGTATTCCTAGATGGTACGTGAGTGTTTGGGAAATGAATGGCAAACTCTCTGGTGACTTCTGCTGGACTTCTCGTTTCATGATATTTTAAGACCATGAACACCCTCTTCTAATGAATGGAGGCCGCACCCAGCCATATAGACGTCTGTCTTGTTTTGAAAATGTAGGCCCAATAAACATTTTGTGAAACCTCGTCAAAAGGACTGGTTCGAATCATGTAACAAACATCTTTATTATTCAGTTCTGCGTGGATACACAGGCACTCATTCTATTATTTAAACCTATTTAATCTCAATACAAAAATGTTATTTTGCATAACACTGGTGAAGGGCAATCGTACAAGTGGAAGTTGTATCTTAGGAGTAACCCTTTTAAATTTTAAGGTGGCACAACATCGATTCTGGATAGCTCTAGTTAATTGTCCATATCTCAGGATTGACAAATCCGAATCAGATGAAATAAGCAGCATCTGAAAGCCAGGTGTTTGGTCTTTCAATATATGTAAACATCTTACACCAAATGTTAGAACTTCATGGTCAACAAGTTGGGTAAACACGTGCACCCTTTTTTTAGGGACACCCGGTATATTATCAGTGACCAGATGGAAACTGGACCAGAGGTCAAATTGAGCCATAGTTTTAGTCAGCTGCAAAGAAGTTCAGCACTTTTTTTCTGTAACTACCAAGCACCAAGCAACGAAACACCCCCACCAAAATCTGCAAAAATCAGGATTTCTTTTTAAAAATGTGTGAACAAATTTTGTCGACAGATTTTCGGCCAAATTTGTAAAAACAATTGGGGAAAATATGTTTTCGACAGATTTTCATATTTGTTTCATATCATGGTCACTTAGCGAGTCTGATCGAGTTATGAAGTCAAAGGTCAAAACGTGCTACCCTGTTCCTTAACGTATTAATCAAATACCCATGAATTTAAGCTCTTAATTTTCCTTCACGTAGCTATAAAAGTGATACATAATCTTCACAGTAGCAAACATAAGACACATTTTGAGGAATTTACCATTACAAATTTAATGAAAATTGATATTTATAATCAAAAACAAGTAAAACGCTAATTGAGGGTATCGCGGAATATGGTAACGGTTGTTTATCATTTTGACAGTAAGCTGTTGTACAATTGGTATAGCACACCGACACACACACTAGCACTGGAAGAACTCACAAATTCAAGATTCTGGCGTAAAAACATTTTCTGTAAGATTTTGACGGGTGTTTTTACTTTCTTAAAACCTTTAAAAAACAAACAAATTTTCGAGAAAAGTCGAAGGATCCTTACCCTGCCGGCTCGGAACTTGCCTTTTGGGCTCACTGCTGACGAGGGTCCTTTTCAACAGACTAACCTATAGGGGCAATAAGACAGGCTCACTTACTCTGATGTTGAAAACAGATACTCCTCATCAACAATATCCATCTCTAACTCGTCCAGTTTATCCCCTTCTCGTTTTTTGAGATAATCTCGCCTGGAACCTTTCCTCAAGTCTGGAATCATTTTCCTCCTGTCTCTCTCTGCCATTTCAAGTCTTCTCCTGGCTTCTGCATAGGCCTGTATAACATGAGATGGGTTTTCATTAGAATATGTTTGCAAATCGTATCCATCTGAAAACAATAAATGATCAAAATGACCCTTGACCCTTCTTTGCAAAGTTTGCCTAATTAAATATCAAGGTTTCAAGGTTGCATCTTTGACCCAAGATTGGTTGCAACAGGTCTTTAAGTGAAAGAGTAGTGAACAAAACTAAAAAGTGTATTCTAACATTTCTATGCAAACGACTATGGCCCAGCATCGGGCTTTATTTTTCAGAAGCACTACAAAAACAAAGACAAGGACGCTTCCAGGGCTGGAACTTCAGACAAAAAACACCTGCCCGTCAAAAATTCCACCAGCCAGTGTAACTCATTTACACTGTGAGTTTGAAAATGTTTACCCGCCAGTCGGGCAGTAACTATTGTGTATTCACCCGCCCGACGCAAAAGTTACCCGCTTATGGGCAGGTGGGCGGGTGGTAATTTCAAACCTGGACGCCTCTATATACCACTGGACTGAGTGCTTCTTTAATTTATGTGTCACTTTCATATTACCTTTGACCCTTTAAACTTGACCTACCTTTTTATTTCCTTTGTCTCCGACTTTCTTCGTCTTCTCTTTGTCTCTGTTCTTTAACCGTTCCGCAAATTCATCTCTCTCTTCCAGATCTCGCCTCCTCTCTTTCTCGTCATCTTCTTCGGAATCTGAGGAGGGCGCTTCTCTCGCATGTTTGACCGGCTCAGGCTCACTCTCACTGCTGCTGCTACTCTCCTGCCTCTTGCGTCGTAGGTGCTTTCGTTTGTCCTTCTTTTCCTTTTTGTCCTGTGAACATATTTGGCAGTAATTTGAATCGGTATTGGGTTTTTAATGACACATATAAACACCACATCTTAAAAAGCAAGGACATGAGCCGGAGCGGGACTCAAACCGGTGACCTTCCGAACAGTACAATGATAGTTTGAGTTCTTATATAATGCTTATGCAAGGGCAGCAAAAGATAAGATCTCTGATAGATAAACAGACACATCTTCATCCTGCTTTGTAGTACAGTATGGTCTATGAATATTGAATGCCTTAGAATGTGATAGTAAAACTATATCACACGGACGCAATTCGGCTTTTCCACTACAAGAGGCAGAGCCGAGTGAAATGGAACAATCTAAATTGGACCAAGTGACATAGTTTTATCATAATAATGATAGGCTTGATTTCAGTCATGTGTTAGTTATTACATTTTAACTATCACATGGTGTGAAATTGAATGTGTGATATCATTATTAAAAACAGTTATTGCATGCCTTGTGTAATAGAAAAGTCCCAATTTGACCATGTGATATTGTTTGGTTTTACTATCCAACTCTCAGGCATTCAATGTTTGTATACTATTGCACAAGCAAACGGCATTCAAGTTTTGTTGTATCATGAGATCTGCCTTATTTTCATCTGATATCTGGTAGTGTTTCCGTTTCAAGCACCTAACCATCTGACGTTTTCTACACGGCAGAATCTGCCCCTAAGGCCACAAAAAACACTCAACCCAGTTCTACGGGCAAACGGACCTCTCAGGTATGGTCGGTCCTTCTGCCGTTTTGGTTTTTTCCCCCTCCGTTAACATTTTGGGCTCCATCATCAACAATAAAGGTGACTGCTCCCAAGAGATCAGGCGCAGATTTGCAATCGCTCGTGGTGTGGTACAAAGCATGACCAAGCTGTGGAAGAGTAAACTTCCGTCCTCCCTCAAGGTGCGGCTACTAAGATCAACAGCCTTTGCTGTAGCATCATATGGCTCCGAATCTTGGACAATGAAGTCAGCGGACAAGAAAAGGTTGGATTCTTTTGAGATTTGGTGCTACCGCAGAATCCTGAGGATATCGTGGACCGAAAAGAAAACAAATGAATGGGTACTCAAGGAGCTTGGCGTCAAGAAAACCCTACGGGCTGATATTACTGCCAGAAAGCTGTCCTATTTTGGTCATGTCACAAGACATAATTGCCTTCAGAACACAATTATCCAAGGCAAGATTGACGGAAAGAGGAAGAAAGGTAGACCTGCGACAAGCTGGCTTGATGAAATCAAACAGCTCAGAGGAGCAAGCATCACAAAGGCAACAAGAACTGCTGGTGACCGCAGACAATGGCGTTCTTTCATTCGAACCACACCGGCATTGCTGTATGCTACGTGACTAAAGAGAGAGAGTTAACATTTTGTTGAATTTTCAAAAATTGTCAATTTGTTTTTTAATACAACATTTTCCCAAAATATTTGAAAATTTAAAAAGAAAACAAATTGGGTCAGTCGGGCCTGTAGAACAGTGCTTCCCCCCGATGCCTGATCCATCCGATGCCATCATGTACGATTTCTCTTTTGGTAATGCCACTTCGCCATGTTGATTTCTTACCTTTGACTTTTTCACCACAACAGGTTCCTCCTCCTCCTCCTCACCGTCTGACACCAGCTGATAACTCTGGTAATGTTTCTGTGTTGCTATCGCCTCCCTCTCCTGGGCTCTGGCTGGCTTCTCTTTGACCTGCTTACCGGGAAGCTGATAATGAACAAAGTATAGACAGTTGATAAGTATATCGTTGCTGGACTCTCTTGGTCTGTCAGAACCTCGTATCTCTGTCTGGCCATTCAGCATCTATAAAGTTATACTTCATATGTATTTATCGTTTTTGGACAGTCTGCTCTAAAACATGGTAAAGGGCCAAAAAACACACCTACATGTATGTCGCACCTCTTTTTCCAATAATAATATTTGAAAAATACAATTATGACTTATGACAAATACGGTTCTAAACTAACCTTTGTTACCAATTCACTGGCAAACTTTGTGATACCATCATTGATATCTATGGTACCCGTTTTCTGTATTCTTTGCACAAGATCTGCTCCGCTAGTTGATTTGCCGGCCAGACTGATGAAGTACTCGGCAATGTATTTATCACTGATGCCCAAGATGTCGTGGAGCCGGTCCTGAACCCAGATTTCAACATCTTTGTTGGCCGACATGGTGACGGTTTGTTTCAATTTTACAGAATGATACCTATGGCAAATGAAAAATATAAAACAATTGTTGGGGGATGTCAGGGCAGTTTTGAATTGGGCAGGGTCAGTGTGGATGACAGTCTCTGGTTGAAGCTGGTTCCAGTCACGCACTGTTCTCATGAAGTAGGAGTTTGCAAATGTGTCTGTCCTAGAGTGGGTTTGTTGGAATTGGTTGTTATGTCCTTTTCGTGCTGTGGTTGGTTTAGGTTGGGTGTAGTGTTCATGTTTTATGTCCAGGTGACCGTTTATCATCTTGTGGAGACAAGTGAGACGATGTTGTTTGCGCCTGTCTTGTAATGATGGCCAGCCAAGTGAGGCGAGGACAGTTCACACAAAACCTGGCCAAAGTTGCCAAGGCAGTATCAGAGATACTGGCCAATTAAGTTGCCAAAATAAATTCAAAACAAACATATAAGAATTTTCAAATGAAATATCAATGTTTGAAGTACAAAATCATTTAATTTCTGATATGTGATACAAAAATATTAAGCTTGTAAATCAGCAATTCAAATCTGGAATACAATCCGAAATATTTTTTCCAAACCTGGTTTCACCGGAACAGGTCTCATTTATAAAAGTTATAGTCTAACATTTATAATTGGCAGGGGAGAAAAATGTGTCAATTTTTTTGGGAAAAATCAGGCCGTGTCAGTGCAGATGGGGATCTTACCTGGGACATCTGACTGAAGATTCTTACGATTTCCCCAGAGTCACCATTTAATAGCCTGCCTGATCATGCCACGAGATCGACTGAGGAAGCGCGTGCTACCAGCAACTAGTAGTGTAGCATTAACCCTTACAGCCCCACACCCCATGAAATCCCATTTCCCAGCCTGTCGGTTCCACCTGCCGCTGAGGTTTTTGGGTGAAATAATGGCCCCGGGCTACATAGCTGGGCGAATACACTCGCCCAGCATAGCTCCCCCCGTGGCTCACTTGGTAGAGCGTTCGACTTGTAACCGAGAGGTCGTGGGTTCAAACCCCGGGGCGTGGCACCTCCTGTTGTGTGTGTTTTTTTTGCTTGAAAAAAATTTCGTTGGAAAATCCACCGGGAGTGTTAGGGTTATTGAACGATTTTTTTTCTTCTTTTTAATTTTCACTTTTTTTCTCTAATTTCGCCTTGATTAACCCTTACAGCCCCACACCCCATGAAATCCCATTTCCCAGCCTGTCGGTTCCACCTGCCGCTGAGGTTTTTGGGTGAAATAATGGCCCCGGGCTACATAGCTGGGCGAATACACTCGCCCAGCATAGCTCCCCCCGTGGCTCACTTGGTAGAGCGTTCGACTTGTAACCGAGAGGTCGTGGGTTCAAACCCCGGGGCGTGGCACCTCCTGTTGTGTGTGTTTTTTTTGCTTGAAAAAAATTTCGTTGGAAAATCCACCGGGAGTGTTAGGGTTATAGAAGGTTAGGGTTTCAATACATGCAAACGCTTGAACATTCTGATATCATCGCTAGCTTTAATACGTTATGAAAATTGGTTCAATTTTGAGCAATATTGCAATATATTGCTGTAAATTTAGCGCCCTGGCGTACATGCTGACTGAATATTTAGTCAGGGATAAGCGTTCAATAGGGTGATCGCAGTATAGGCCGACACGGCCATATATATATATATGGCGATCTTCAGCTTGAAAATGATATACATGTTTTTGGTTTAAACGTCAGATTTAGAGAATAAAGGTATTGTTTTTAGACCGTACCTGTGTTATATTGTCTGACATAAATGCGGACGATAGTATTATTTTAAGTAGAACAATGACGCCGCTTCTACGCAAAAAATAATACTAAACCATTCCCTTTATTCTCATTCTTAAACAATCATACTTCAGACATTTATCAAAGAAATAAGTACATTTTATTGTCCTCATTTGACAACTTTTACCCCTGCTTGGATCGAATAACTCTCAAACATTCCATCCAATCACATGCAATGAGTAAACCATGCTTAAGCGTCGAGGCGCCGGCATAAACGCAGGAAAAGCGCTAAAGACGCACTGCAGGAGTGCGCGTTATGGAGCAAACCACGCATTGTGAAGGTCGGGGGCACTTTTAAAACGTAAGCTCCACCTCCCCATGTTAAGTTAGTCTCATCTAGATGTCGCCGATTTCTCTCAGAAATTTCTTGGCTGTTTAAGAATACAGTATGTATAAATGATGCTAACTTTTTAATTGATCAGTATTGTTTTTAAATTCAGAGTCTAAAAGGTGAAAAACTGAGAGGAAAAGTCGCTCGATTACATTACAATTAGTGAGTGACCAATGGCCATATTGCTTAAACTGTGCAAGCCCACACGTGCAGAACATTGGGACTTTACGTAGAGGTTCATCCATATCACCTCATTTTGTAACCTTCCTTTTGGATAATTTTAACAGTTTTTAATCCATTTGTATCCTTGATGAGGTAATATTTTACCCATAATCCCGAGCGAGTAGATTCATCATCCATTTTCTGGACTCTTTTAAAGATGGAAAATTGGGGAAATACACACTGCCTCTGTCATTATCACAAGTTTGTTCTATTGTCTGGAGATACAAACTTGTTTTTACATCAGTGCGTTTTCAATCACTTTGACTTTGATCGATCAAATATCGACTAACGTAACGTTAGCCTAGTCGATATTTGATCAATACGTTACGTAACAACTTGGTCGGTTGGAGAACAATATCCGGTGTGTTAGAAGATCGAAGTGATTTGGCCTGATTCCATCAATCAAAATTCACCATTTTTATGATTTTATAAATTTTATGTATGCCAACCATAAAATGGTAAAAGTTTACCTTCATCCCGGGGGGGGGGGGGGGGGGATATATTGGCCCTACGGGTATGTGCGGCAGCCAAGGACCCCTTTTCACGCCTTTCGGCCGCTCCTTAAGGTTGGTGTCAACCCTGTTTGGGCCAAATTTATCAAGCATTGTAACTTTTAAATTATAAATGTGATGTACATAAAAGTATACATTTTTTGTAATGAAATAAGTCAGAGAATCCATTTTTGGTATCAAATGTTACTAAAATTAGTGATTTTTACATTTTTGCCCAAAAATCACCTTTTTGGCACCAAACATTTTCAGACAACCTAACAATATCAGTTTTTGATTAAAAATTCCAAAATTTCACCAAAATCATCTAAAGTCAATTATCTAGGAGCGAAATTTTTTTTTTGGCTTAAAATTTGTTTGTTTTGAAAATATTGACATAAAAGTGCCAAAAATGAGATTTTTGAGAAAAAAACATTTTTTTGGCACTTTTTAAGCCAAAAAAAAAAATTCGCTCCTAGATAATTGATTTTAGATGATTTTGGTGAAATTTTGGAATTTTTAATCAAAAACTGATATTGTTAGGTTGTCTGAAAAATTTTGGCGCCAAAAAGGTGATTTTTGGGCAAAAATATAAAAATCACTAATTTTAGTAAAATTTGATACCAAAAATGGATTCTCTGACTCATTTCATTACAAAAAATGTATACTTTTATGTACATCACATTTATAATTTAAAAGTTACAGTGCTTGATAAATTTGGCGCCAAACAGGGTTGACACCAACCTTAAGACCCCCTTTTCATCCACTGGTAGTTCCATAAGACCCCCTTTCCATCCATTGGCAGTTCCCTTAGACCCCAAATTCAACCAAAAATCATAAAATGTGTGAAAATCTTATGAATTTGAGTTATGTAGCCTCAAATTTAGCATAAATTCAGTTCATAAGGCAAAAGTTTGCTTAAAATTCAGTTTATAAGACACAATTTTGTATAAGAATTCAGTTCTCTAAGACCCCAATTTCAGCGTGTCAGTTCGGTAAGCCCCTGGGCAATGTCTTGCTAGACGTCCCGTAACTCAAGTGCGCATGCTCAAACCAATTAAAATACGTTGTAGCTATACACGGTTTATTCCGTACGGGACGTGAGGCAAGATATAGCCAGCCCCTGTTTTGGTGCCCGTTCAGATCGGTAAGCCCCTGTTTTCAGACTGCCCAGCCGCACACCCCTACCCTCTTCAAATTTGAGTACCCCCCCTTCATGTTTTAGAGGGCTTCAACTTGCATGACTTGAGCTCGAACGGGAGCTGCTATAGGGAGTAAACAAGCAACAAGCAACTGCCTATATAAAGCTTACACCACTTTTAAATAACTGGAATGGTTCCAAATTCAACAGCCATGACACAGTATTGACTGACATTCATAATTTTGACAAGCTTACTTTTAATTTTTTTAAGTTAGGCTATTTCTTTTTTCGCTTCATGGAGCTACTCTTTGAAGTGTTTGCATTACTTGGTTAACGGTCTATTCAACGTTACTTACGGAGGTGGTCAAATTATTATTTCATAAAACCTGCACAACGTAAAACTTGATCAAAACGCAACAAAAACGACAACAAAACATTTTCAACTGGGCGCCGCCATGACAGTCTAAATTTGTGAGGAAAACGTCATCGTACCAGATCGTACCCCAACAAAATACGATGACGTACCGAGTGTTGCCTGGAATTACGTGACGTTTTACGCATAACAAATCACTGGCGGTCGATTGATAAAAACGGACGAAAGGAAATTTAAAGTTACTTTTCTGTTAATTGTATGCTTAATTCAGTGATCAAAGTGTACTGCGTATTTCAAAAATGACACAGCAAGGTGCAGCGTTACAGAGCTACAACAATGAGCTCGTGAAATGTAAGTGAATGGAGTTTTTGTTCAAGCTTTTACAAACTTGCGCAGAATTCGTCACCCCAGCATTAGCAAATTTATCAATCCTGTATTTTAAGGAAATTAGGGGGTTAAATTAATTGGTCCTGTATGAAATTACAGCAGCACGTTTCTCCTGAATTTTTAGGAGTTTTAATAATAATAACTAACCTTAGCCGGGCCTAACCCATGCTGACACAGGATGGGGAGATCACAAGGCTTTATTCAGTGGCGTAGCTCGGGGGGGGGGGGGGGGGGGGGGGGGGGGGGGGGGGGGGGGGGGGGGGGGGGGGGGCGTACAACAAATCATACTTAGGGATATTTGTCATCAGTTGGTATTATTCATCATAGGGTATTTTGCATGTTTCACTATCTGTCCCCATCCTAAGTATGACTCCTTCTAAATATGATTTTCGTGTTAATTTCTGTATCGCTTACCAGAGCTCAAAAACACATTTCTTTGTGCTTGTTCTTATCTACTCTTTCTCATCTATCTTGCCATTCGTTTAACATTTTGTACAAATGCACTATTCCCTTGAAATTTAAAGCGAAATTCTAATCCCATTCACTTTACGGCACTCGCGATGTTTATCGAAATCGGCGCCATGTTTGATTTAAATGAATAGTCTCATATTAATGTTTTCGTTAGTTCGTAATGGTGTGCGTAACGTATAGGGAGCACATACCTAAATAGGTATCGCGACACGCTATCGTCGCGATCAATCAAAGTTGAGTACGACAATAGTTCCTATTTGGCGGGAAAGAGAGTTATTTTTTGACGGTTTATGATTTATAATTTTTCACTAATATGTTGTGTTTGAAATGTGTAGTTGATGTTCTGACATTTCATCTAGGTGATTTGAGGTCAATTTCAATTTCACGGACCGATTTACACATGCGGTAATATCCAGACCGGAGACCGAATTTAGGTAGGCATATCACTACGTTGTTATGCGGCGGCTTATATCAAAAAAAGTGCATGGTGATGTCTACTTCATATTCAGATATGTTGTAGAATACCCTTGTGAGTAAAACATATCAAAATTTCATTGAACCAAACGCACTAATATAGAAACTAGATCCATTTAAGAAAGCCTTTCCTTACAGTAAAGTCTATGGAGAGCGTCTTGGTGCTGTGCTCCCTATATAGATGTTTGTTATTTTGCGGTGGGGTATGAGACTAATCTGGACCGCGGTACGATCCCGAAATGTCTAAAGAAAATTCTGCCATTGCATTTACACGGCGGAGAATTATGATTAAATAACGGAATAATTTAGCATTTTCATGTTTTAAAAAGTGGCTGGAAAGAAAGATGAGGACTTTATGAAGGTGCGTAGCTAGTATGAAAATCAACGGAAAAAGCAGTTTTGCTGTAATTCACCCACAACTCATTTGAGTTGCACTCCATTCACTTCATACAGCAAATTAAATTGACAGTTTCTCGCAATACAATTTCCCCATACGTTGGTAGGGAAGAAAAAAAACAGAAAAAAACCCACCAACGTATGGGTTTCCTGTACTAGGGGGGGGGGGGCAAATGCCCCCCCTGACGGAAAAAACCCATTTGTGCCCCCGCCCCCAGCCCCTCTAAAAAAAATAATAAAGAAGGAAAAAAAAGAAAATAGGAAAATAATGATAAAAGACCGAGATGGCGGGCGGTTATGTGTGGGTATATTCAGCCCAAATAGTCAAATAAGGCAAAATAGTATATGCAGTACATGTACTGTGCGATTTTTTTTTGACCGTGCAAAATTTTTTGAACCTCAACCCCCCCCCCCCCCACTTACGTGAAATTCACGAGTTTGTGACTGGGAAAAAATTTGGGGCAACCTTTTACGAAAATTTCAGAAATCTTGCCCCCCCTGAAAAAAATCCCAGCTACGCCACTGGCTTTATTTCATTTTCATCATCATCAAATTCAAACAGCATCATCAATCAATGATAATTGATATAATCATGATCATCATCTTCCTATAGTATGATAGGCTACTGTGCACTTATAAAACTCGCCCATTGCTTGTGTGGTGGATTTGGATCACGACAGGAGCATGCGCAGATGCGATTTTTGTGTAAGTGGTCTGTGATTTTGTCAATATTATATTTTTACTGTGATTTGTCGATCTGCATTAAATGCAAAAAGTAACAACGCCCCCGGCTGGACTCGAACCACCAACCTTTCGGTTAACAGCCGAACGCGCTAACCAATTGCGCCACGGAGGTGATTATTTACTAGGCTGTTTTTGTTTGTCATGTTCTCCCGTACACTTCCCCGTACACTTTCTTGCAAAGTCGGGCATCGTTTTTTCTCAAATGTTGCTTGCATATTGCCGTTGCTGTCGCCTTTAATACATGTGCTGTCAGTTGAACTTGGAACCAACGTTTAATTTGAACTGTCTATTTTCAATAAAAAAATACTCCAATACGGGAAAAAAATCAGAAAAGCTCACAGACAACAAATAAGAACATCATTTTACTCGACCTAGAATTTCAATCAACAGATTTCAATCATCGGGAAAACCCGATGATGCGAGTGACGTCATTTAATGAGCTCATTAGCATAATTTATGTCCGTGAAATGTACAATAGAGTTTTATAAGTGCTGTGCAGAAACCTCTGTAAAAGAGTATACTCGCACATGTGTTGATGAGGTGCATCCAGGTTTGGAGTAGACATAAAACTCCACAGGTATAAAAATAGTATATACAAGTTAAAAATGTTGTTGTCGGGGCGAAAGGTGAAATACTGGACGTCGCAGAAAGGTGAAAGACTGGACGTTGCAGACCGGGTCTTGAAGACGTCTAGTGATGGAGAGTCCACGACTTGCTGGGGTAGTAGATTCCACAGACGGATGGTGTCAGGAAAATACGAGCCTTTCAATTTCATCAAGTTGGTGCGGGTGGTAGGAATGGTGAATTTCTTGTTGTGGCCTCTTGTCATTCTGTTGACTGGGGCGAGTTGATCATCAGGGATGTCTATGAGCTTGTTGGTAATACGGTACATCATGGTAACTTTTGCGACTGCTCTTAGATGTTGGAGAGAGTTCCATCCATCCTAGGTCATTGAGCATGTTGGTGACGCTAGTATTTTCACGTGAGTAATTGTTCATGACAAACAGTGCTGCACTACGCTGGGTGGTTTCAACTTTGGCGATGCCTTTCTTGGTAGATGGAGACCATACACAACTGGCATACTCTGTGATTGGACGCACAAATGTGTTGTAACATATTATTTAGGTACATTAAAGGTAGATGACCCGATCACATTTTCGTAACACAGAATTATTTCAACATACGGAGATTTTCATATCATATGAAAGCTCGTATTTTTCTCATCATCATACTGAAATTTGACGGCCTAAATCGGTATAATTACGGAGAAATCGATGAAATAACGTCGAATTACAGCGAATGGTGGTAACCACCGATATAGTTTGTGTACTACTCAATGGGTACAGTTCACAGCATCTTGTGCGTCTAAAATAAGAACCATTAGAGCTATGCAACTCAAACTTTGGAACACGACTTTTTTAAGGATGACCTTTCATGTAGAATAGAAAACTTCAAGTTGAAAATCGGAACATCTACCTTTAACATAGCGCTATAAATTCAACTGTACTCTTGCAGGTTGGGATTGGTATCAAATTAAAGAGCTCATTAAAACTAAGAAAATGTATTTTAAATAAAGTCAAACAGACATTACGTTGCAGAGATTCAGTCATTTGAATGTTGAGGAAATTCAGCCATAGGCCTATTTTAGGAGTGAAAAAGATGACTGGACTGCACAAAGTAAATTTAGGCAACACTGAGTGGTAAATGGCCTATTTGATCTGTTTTTGTTAGTGTATCTTATTTGTAAATGCATTAAATATGGCAGAATACACATTTTCATCAACAGACCAACTTTGAATTGTGTTTAATTAATATTTAAACAAAAAATGTGTATTTTTACTAAAAAATGCTCCCTCCCATAGTAAAACCATTCAAAAGATGAAAAAGCACCCAAGTTGGTCAAAAAAGAGCCCAATTTATCGGCAAATTTCATACGACAACCAAAACATCTGTAAAGATCAATCATTGGAACACCATGTAGTTCATGATACATGGAAATCACCTACTTTGACCATTATACCTTCATCATTATCATTAACACAACCCTCACTTTGACTTTGAACCGCACCAATAAAGCACCAAATATGTGCACAAAAACTCAAAATTGAATCCACCTTGTCTTCGTGAACCTTTTTTTCTGACTTAACCCTTTGAACCCTGAGTTATTATAAGGGTTCGGTACACCCACCCTGACTTCTCCGGGGGTAAAATGCTAAATATGTTTCTGCCCTCTATCATCGGTAATATATGTTAACGATGACAGAGGGCAGTCCGCATCATGCCAATCTACTCAGACGTATAATCATTGATAATGTTATAACATAAACATCCGTTTTTATCGCAAAAATTGCAATTCATAACCGTTCTACAATGCATTACTGTCTACCTGAGAATTTTCTGCGCAAGCATATTCATTCCATTTCGTGCTATTTTCGATAGTTTTCATCAGCAAATGACATCAAAACACAACATAAACCTATGGAACAAGGTATCTAACATCGGGTAAACATCCAGTGGCGGATACGGGGGGGGGGGGGGCTTTGGGGGCAATTTTACAAATACCTTTTTTGTGTACGCGCCCCGCGTAAAATTTTACAATTTTACAATATATACCTTTTTTTGTGTACCACTCACAGAATTATAAAGGAGAAACCAGATGACTTTTTTTGCCCTATCTCTTTACGTGTAACGGTCGCCATTTTGGATTCCCACCATGGGGGGAAAATTGGAGGTATGTCGGTATTTTTCGGAACTGCACGGAAAAGAACGAATGCAGCATCGTGCGTGTACATGAGCCGTGACTTTCTCCGCGTAAAACGCAATCGTCGCGTGTGTTTTCGCGCCAGGCTACTTCGCGCGTACCACTGCGTACTTTTCGTGAATGTCACACCGAAAACGCCATTATTTGAACCAGGGTAAATACCGCGCTACACGGGCGGTGAGACTGTGGTCCGATGCTGTTTTATTCAAAAGGTAACTTGCTTGAAATAATTGGTTCCGTATTTTGTTGAATCTTCACATAGACAACAGACAATGATCGTTTTGAAAGTTTATTTTCAATTATACCGCAGCAGTATAAAATTAAAATGTTGACGGTCCAAAGCCGCCAGAGAAACCGTCACTCAGGCTCATCGATTTACGCTTCGTAGTTCAAATCACTCTCCTCATTGCGCTTTGATTATTTAAATATTGATGCTTTAGCATATTTTTCATATGTTTTAAACAAAATGCATTTTGCTTATATTCATACCGTTCAAATAGGTTTCATGATTATCGTAATAACTCAAGTTGTATTAATCTCAAGCAGACCAACCAAATAAGTGCCGCGCTCTCTTGAAGTCCATTTTTGTCAAAACATTGGTAGTACTATTATGTTGAATTTTATTTAATGACGATAACTGTCCGGGATAACTGTCTTTGGCTTAATCATGTTAAATTGTTAATATACATGCATAATAATAATCTTCAGTAAGGTAGCTATCATCGCTAGCTAAGGTTATTTTAAAGATATATTATAGCATATAACTAGCAAGCTCTGATCCATGATTATATTTTGAGGTGGGTGCACAATAATATTTGAATATTTGTTTTTTTATGAATGCTAAGGCTAGATAGGTGTTTTTTTTGTTATATGTAAGAAATAATTCGTGCATACTGATATTTTCCTGATTTAAGTAGGCCTATAGATGGTTGAACTTGTTATGCTGAAAAACAGGTTCCATAAATGGGTTGTTTGAAAAATAGGTTCCCCATTTACCCCCGGGTCGCGGGATAACGGCAAATGGAAGATTGTTTTGAAAATAAATCGTTATCACGTTTTGAGGGGAGGAGGCCCAACATTTTTAGCTTAAGTTCTTTTTAGCTATTTTCCCTTCAAATTCTGAGTCTGAGGCCTTTTACTTTAAATGTCATGTTAATCACTAACACTAGGAGAGATCATTTTGACACTTTCATGTACTTTCGTTTGG
The DNA here is from genome assembly GCA_035610835.1 of Ophiura sarsii. Lineage (NCBI taxonomy): Eukaryota > Metazoa > Echinodermata > Ophiuroidea > Amphilepidida > Ophiuridae > Ophiura > Ophiura sarsii. The sequence continues at coordinate 65,446,432 of CM069448.1, forward strand.
TAATGATATCATATAGGCCTAGTATTACAAATACAAAGAAAGAAAAAATATTGTTTTTTATAATATATTTGAATATTGGCAAAAGTGTAGCGCGTACGTGGCGGGAGAGTATGATAAATGTATAGATAATATCATTATTATTTATTCGGCTTCTCATACATCACAGTAATTTCATAATAGTATTATCGCTGTACAAACGGTAGGCCTACCGCGAATATATGACCCGAGCAGAAAATAATACTATAGGCCTTTCTAAACTTATTTTGCGACACGCGACTTTTAGCTAATTTTGACACAGTTGAAAAATAGCCAAATTGCGACACACGACATCTCGCGAAGACAAGCCGACAGTCGTTTTATTTTGTCAACCCATGACCATGTGACATGTAGACGGTAGACCCCTTTACTCGGGGCAAATATACCCTTCCCCCCCCCCACCCCCATCCCACTCCTTCTCTTCTCCCTTTCTCTCTTTTTTAAATTGTAATGGGGTGGGGGGGGGGGGGGCGAGGGGAGGCCTGAGATCAGGGGGCATTAGACATGTAAGATATCACTAATTAAAACAAAATAGCGGCAATGTATAATACAGTTAGGGGCTAAGGCCTACACATCCAATCAGCAAGGAGTGCAGTGGATCAAGTCTTTCCGCCTTTGGAAATTCTAAGTAAATATTTATGGTAGGCCTATTTGGGTTTGGTAAGACTCGAGATCTGAATGTATTTCATTCTCGTCTATACCTGTTTTGTTAACAACATGAATGACATTATTTTGAACTTGGGATTTTTCGCGATTGATAATCGGGAATGGTTGTCTACAGTGTTTGAACACTTTCCACGCGGCTATTGGTTTAACCACTACAAAACAGATTTTTCAGAAACCTTTCCTTACTTTCATGTGTATCCCAAGGATAATTGAACAAATAATAGGCACGTTTGTACTTTTGAATGCATTTCACATGGTTATTCCAAATATGGAAAATGACATTCAATAATGTTGACATTTTTAAAACATTTTATGCTATTTTGGATTGTCGTCTGCAGACGCCTGCCACGTGGAAATCGTTAAAAGGGATAAAATGTTTCAGGTGAATGTAATATTAAGGGGCGGCCTAATCAACAATTTTAATGGGCTTTGTCATGAAACCTTTGGCCCGTTGTAACGTAAAATAGTCATTGCATTTTGGGATTGCATTTCGGTACATCTCGAATGTGTGTATGATATTTTGAAACATAAATCATATGGCGATTGATAAATAATTCCGATTTTTGTTTTGTTTTTTTTGCGCAGTTTGTCCTTGATTAGCTTTAACCCTGTTGTGTGTGGCGTTTTTCGTGTCTCGACTGAAAGGATATATCCTGTCAGATCAAAGACAGTAAAATGACCGTATTTGGTCAGATAGAGAGTGTTTAGTTGCGGACGCGCTCACTCTTCCGGCTAGGGTCTCCTTCGACGGCGCAAAATTCAATATTTTTACTAGAAAAACGTTTTCCATATCCAGACCCATAATGTGTTTAGCAACTTGGGTCTTCATCCTGATCATGTAGGCCTATTTCGGTAAGATAAGCTTAAAAAAGGGACTTATCATTATCTTTGGTTACTGGACTAAAAGTTCGCTTCTTAATACTAATAGTCTTTCCCTCATAATTTCATTGACCGCTTTTAAAGAACGACCCATCATGTACTTAGGACATATTTGTTCGTCATTATGGTCATGTTAAGAACGACATATTTGGTTACTGGACTAAAAGTATATTCTTTATATCATAATCTCGTTGGCCGAACGACCTATCAGTATGGGCAACTTTGGCCGCTCTTTTGTCATAATTTCCCTTGCTGCTTGTTTTTAGAAACTATTTCGGGTAGGCCTAATAATAATTTGGAGATAATTCACCATGTTGTATTGAATGACCCGAAATTCTTTTGTGTCCCTCTATACATTTATATACTACAGTTCACATGGCAGCTAATCTGAAAACACGGTACTTCTCTCTAAAGTTCACACTCATCATCACTGTAATATAAATTGTACGGTCCTGGGCCGCACAATGGTTTTTCAATCATTTGATAGCTTACTCGCGTATAGTGACATAATGCAAGGTTAACTAAGACCTGCGTAATATTAAACTTGGCCTATTGGCACCGTTGCAAGGTAATTTCTCGGTTTGCGTGCCTATCGTGCGTGCAGAAAACCGAAGTGAAGCGTCGGACCGTTGATCGCGCAACTCAATAAATCTCCGCGTTATTTTTGGCAGTGACTGCGTACGCGTTGGACCATGGTTTGAAATACGCGGAAAGAATGGCACTTTCCGAATGCTGACGAGCATTTACGGAAAATACCGACATACCTCCAATTTGGTCCCCATAGTGGTTTCAAAATGGCGGCGGCATACTGGATCTCTATTTTTAAATCTATGGTACCACTTTACCTTTTTCAGAGACATAGGTAGGTTTCGTCTGTACATTTGCCACTTGCACTCTGCGATTTTTTTTGTTGCCGGTTTTGGGACAACCACATCACTACCCCCCCCCCCCCCCCCCCCCCCCCCCCCCCACTTAGCAGAATTTCACGAGCTGACGGGGAAAAAAATTGGGACCCTTTTACGATTTTTTTGGAGTCAGCCCCCCGTAAATTTTAATCCTGGATCCGCCACTCCCATCACATGATTTGAAAGTCATATGACCACTAAAAATCATGTGATCAATGTGTCACATGTTCCAAGGCCGATTTATCGGCCTATCGGGTCACAGCGCGTTCTTAAATAGGCCGATTTTTCGGCCTTTCGGGTTCAAAGGGTTAAGGCCAAAATTGGTCTTGTCACGATTAATTTATTTAGGTTGACAACTTAATAATCTTTCTATGCCCCCAAAAAAGTTTTTTAAATGTCACCCTGCCAGTTTGTGTACCGTAAAACGGGGTGAATAGGGACATAGGACCCCCAGGTCCCTATTCACCCTGTTTTACGGTACACAAACTAGCCGGGTAGGGTTGACATTTAAAAAACTTTCCCATTTTTGTCCCTATTCAACCCGTTTAACAGTACCGATTTTGTTGAATACTTCCATTGCTCTTTATTGTTTTGCTTCCTGTCCTTTGTTTTCTTTGTCCTTCTTGTTGAAGTTGTTGGTACCAGCGAGATGGACTTCATCTCGCTGGATCTACGATTCAGCGAGATGAAAGACATTCTGTGCAACAGAACTATGTTGTTGTTTTTTACACAAGAAAAAACTTTACACATTTAACAGTGAACAGCTACGTGTTTGCAAATATGTTTCATAGTAGTACAATATATAACCGTTTTCAATATGTTACCTTATTTCACAAAATATGAAGTGAATTGGGTGAAATTTCCCTTGTTTTGTGTGTCAATTGTGTGACCATGTGAAAATAACACGTTTAACAGGTGCTGCTTGACGATGATATATGAATTAAAGGGACATTAAGTGGTGTTGAAAATTTTAAATGTTTAAAAATTTACTTCAGAATGCAAGATGAACATTAAAAATTGCCATTATTGTTGTTTCTACTAACAAAAACACAGCAAAACTTGATTAAAACAATATTATCGCTATTTATTGAAAAACGCCCTCTATGCAAATATGGTTCGCGTTATATGTATCACACGTACTGCAGGGGGATACTGTCGGACGTAAAATGCTCGTCCCGGCTGTACGAGCATTTTTGAATCGACGTTTACTTGTACAAAGAGAGCTGATTTTTCTTAATCCTTATAGTAGGGGGGTCAAAGGAAAATTTCAAAATGCTTTTTGGGGCCTCATTCTGTTTTCTTTGGTTAAAACTTGTGCAGAAATGAAAAATACTGTTTAAATCGTCAAAATCGGAGCATTATTTCTTGCGTTGTGACCAAAAATGTGTTTCGGAAAATGACCCAATTTCTTGCGAAAAAGGGCCAATTTTGGCAGTTTTGCAGATTTTGATTTTTTAAAATGTCATAAAATCAAGTCTTGGTACCCTACAAGTCTGAAAATAACTTATTTTAGGAGTATAACTTGGATATTCTACATTTCTACTTACATGAAAGGTTGAAATTACAGTGTTTTTGTGTGAGAGCATGTCAAAAAAGCCCCAAAATGTCCGAAAATGCCTCTGTCAACCAACATTCCTCCAATAAATTTGAATAAGTCCAGCTCATTAAATATGCGAAGGCTATATTTCATACAAAATCAGGGAATTGAAACATATCCCTGACCCATATAAGGTTTTTTTGGGTGTAGAATTCATTTTTAAGGTCAAAATAGTGCTTATTCTTCGGTAAATGCACCTTTCAGATTTTCGCATATTTAATTAGCCTAATTTGCATAATGAAATAGTAAAAGCCTTATAATGGCGATAGTTAACAGATTTGAGCTGTGTAAATTACCCTTTTAATGTGTTTTTTGACGTAGAATTCATTTTTTCAATCAAAATTCAGATGGGTCTGTGGCAAATACCAGTTTATAGTAAAATTGAATAATTTTGCATTATATTTGCATATTTCTGGCATGTAGCCTTTACAATTAGGTGATTTTTTTTGTTTCCAATACAATGGTAATATATCAAGCTTCGAAATTATACAAATCTGCCAAACTTGGTATCTTCAAAACATTGATATTAAGTGAGTTAAAACTTTAATTTTAGCATAACCTTGTTATAAAGGAGTGTGACCCCCTGGAGATAAATCTCAAAATATAGATCTGCTTTGTACAAACACTTTTCATATTGACAACAAAGTCCCAAATAGTAGTGCTATGGGCCTTAAATCAATTTGAAGAAGGCTGTTTATAGACATTACATTGACAATATTGGTATAGTAATTGTGTACAGTAACTTGCAAGAATGTAAAGAGCAATGTTGTGACCCCCCTACTTATAGGTGTAAGTTCATACATGTATGTAATACAATTATAAAAATATACTAATCTCAGTTTTTATCATAATTGAGGGCGCAGCCTCCAACACATCTCTTAGTGCCCCTTTAAGTTGTTTACGTACGTCACATTTGCAATCACTTGCAATGAACTGGCAACCTTCGAGACGGGGTCATGCGCTAAAATCATTAACCTCGGAATATCTGTACCAGTACGGGCTGTTACATGTAGGTCATAATCCAATAAAAGAAGTTCTTATTTTATCATTGGTTATCATAGTATTTCTGCCATTGACACTCATGTTTAAAGGTTTATCTAGTGATGTCTTGGAGGCTGCGCCCTTTATTGATAGAAACTTAGATTTGCACATTTTATAATTACTAGCGGCGTACCCTCGCTCCGCTCGGGTCCCCGCTAGATGGGTATGCCACATTACCTACCTCTGAAACCACATAAACCCCCTACAACCCCCACCCCCAATTTGGTTGATTTATAATCAATCATATCCCTCCTAACTATTTACCGTGGCTACTTTATTAACCCCTACCTCTCAAACCGCATCAAGTTGACCCTCCATACTTTTAAAACCACATAAACCCCCTACAACCACCCCCACTGTAACTACACCAACCAGGTGGATTTATAATAATCATAACCCTCATAACCATTTCCCGTGGCGACTTCATTAACTCTTAACCCTATCCTAAAACATTTCCCGTGTTTTTACCCCCCCCCCCCATACAAACACCCAAACCAGGTTGATTATACCCTCCCTAAACCATTTCCTATTGCTTCTTCATTAGCCCTCGGTCCCTTAGATTGTTTGGCATGCCAACCCCTGCAAAGCCTGTGGTTTTACACCGCCCCACCCCTCCCCGGCCCCACGCACACCCAACATGACACCAAATACCCTACCAACAGGCCTATAACCATTTCCCGTGTGGCTTCTGCGCCATGTGTGGGAGTGCGTGTGCCGCGGCAGTGAGCCCTTGCGCAAAACATGCACGCGACGCGTTACCACGGTAAGATTACGCTGTGTAGTACGCGCAACGCACAATGTTGTTCAATTCTAGTGGCATTTATGAGCCAAATCTGAGAGGTTTTTTGCTGTTTTTGGAGCCAATTGTTAACCAATTTCACTGAAATAAACTTTAACACCCTTCCCGTTATTTCCTCTATCTTTTATGCAAATTAGGCGCCACTTTTATCACAACTAATGGAGAAATAAGGATAACAAACACACACATAAACACACAAACACACACCGTTTCCAGATTTATAGTAAGATTATTGTGTGTATACACTTACTTATGGATTCAGACAAATGAGCCCTCTTTTTCAGATTTTTATAAACTTAAAAAAAAAAAAATCAGTACAGAACTTATCTGGCAGATTTTGAATGTTTGGATGACCGAGTTTTCCATTCATTCATTTGTTTAAAACACATTTGAATCAAACGTTGTCTAATGTCTTACACAGAAACTAAGTTTTTGTTTGATTGATTGATTGATTGATTGATTGATTGATTGATTAAATCAATCAAACTATCAATCAATTGAAGAAATGTAGATGACCATCGCCCAAAAGTCCAAACAATACTTGACTTATCTTTTGTGTTTTATTGTGATATTTAAAACAGGTATTGAAGAATTGTGCGGTAAACGTGACGATCTACAAAAGCAGATATTGACAGAGGAGGAGGAAAAACAGAAACTTCAGCATGACATCAGAATTCTAACGGAAAAACTAGCCAAAGTCAATGAGAGTTTAGCCAAGAAGGTAGCAACACGAACTGAATATGACAAAACGATAGCAGAAACAGAGGCAGCCTATATGAAGGTGAGAACCTCCACATAATAATGTGATGCAGCACATTAAGAGGGAGGACTTTGCAGTCATGTTTTTTCTCAAGATATAGATGTAAACAGACAGAAAAATAAAGAAAATAGTAAGCATTTAGGAGTCATTTTCACTCGTAAAAAACTGAATGCCTTGATAATTTTAAGACATTTGGTGTCATTTAAAGCTTAGCAAATGCTCGGAGAGCACACATAATACACTAAAAATTGACTTTACCTGCAAAGTCGTCCCCCCCCCCCCCCCCGTTTGATATGCTGAATCAGTTCACATATTTTAACTAGGCCAAATTAAAGGTGTATGTTCCCATCACTTTTTGGGGGCTATGATTTCTTTTTCACATCAAGATATTTTTATATCAGAAGAATCCTCATATTTTTTCCTTATGTCTGTAGAATCTTAGGGGCCAGAAATGTTCCATTTAGAAATCAATAGGCTAACATGTGGTGAATTACTGCCAAAGGTGGTTAACCACCAGCCAGTTTGCATACTACATGTACTCAATGGGCAAATTTCTTGTGACCTGGTGCTTCTAAAATAAGAACCAGTGAAGTTATGCATCTCAAACTTTGGAATGTGACAATTTTAAAGATGACCTTTTATGTAAAATAGGAAACATCAATTGAAAATCGGGCCAGCAATCAGAACATCTAAAATGATAGACGATTTAGAAGTTGACCAGATGAATTCTTTTTTCTCCTCCAAAGTATGAAAGATGAAGCACTATAATTTATTAGTATTGGAAATGCTTAAGGGTTGACTCATCATTCTTGTATATATACTCATTGGTCTAAACACCATTGAGCACTTTTTGACAAGAGTTTTGCCAACTCTACTATTAATTAAACATACAGACTATACAGTACATATTTTTTCTCGCTAAAATTGGCAAGATAAGAGCTATCAGCCTCAATACTTTTTTCCAACTTACAATGGTGAAAAGAACTTAGCAAAGATAACAAGTTAAAGGTATATTATGTGATCTTTTCAAGGGAATGCCCTCAATCATACATTCCAAGTTACAGGGCGATACAATTCTTAATTACTTCAAAATCATGGTTTAAAGAGTGAAAATAAACTGTCAGGTCTGCGCGACAACTCATGTTTCACTCTAAATTCACTCTAAAACCATGATTTTGAAGTAATTTGGAAACGCATCGCTCTGTAACTCAGACTTTATTTATGATTTATGATCAGAAACGTAAATCTGCAAGAAAATCTACTTTCTAAAATTAAAAATCATGAATAGAGGGCGCTCCCTGGAAAAGATCACATAACACGCCTTTATGTGTCATACAATCAACAGGATAACTTCATTAAATGTGTCTGTTTTTTCTTCTTCACATTTCAGATTATAGAAAGTTCCCACTCTCTTCTGAATGTCTTACAGCGGGAAGCATCTGTGCTCAAAGACAAAGGAGTACCAGGATTTGTGAATGCATCATCAACTTCATAGACACTAATGTACATGATGAATGGACTAACACGACATGTATAGTTTTCTAGGCCTGGCTCACACAATCAGGAAAAAAAGAAGAAGTTTGGTACCAAATTGTGCCTAAAAGATTCATCCAACTGTCTATCTAGCCCGTTTGGTCAAAACATAATTGGAAGTCACTCTATAGGACATATAACTGTATGGCTTTCTTTTATGGAGTATTTTATTATGTGGAGTACCTTTTTCATTTTAGATTTTCACCATTCCTTGTCAGAATTCAGTGTATGATTTTTAGACCTGCAGTCCTGGAGCTGACCCATCTACATAAAAGTCAAATTCCAGAGAATAATGTTATCAGGAATCCAAGGAAACATAATAATAAGATTTCATCGATATAATTCCAAAATTGAACTTACTGTTCCAGACAGTTTCGACATCCGATCTGATGTCTTTATCAATGATGTAGGATTCAGAAAACGTCAACAAATTCATCTTGTGACGTCACCAGAGAGTCAATTCCTTATCGCAACCTTTGATCAACGGTCATGCACCATTGAGAAAGACATCCGATCGGACGTCGAAACTGTCTGGAACAGTAAGATCAATTTTGGAATTATATCGATGAAATCTTATTATTAAAATTCCAGTACAGTATTGTGATATGTTATTAATTCAAAGTTAAATTTTTCGATCTCAACACCACTCCCAGGTAAAAATTACCTGGAATTTTCAGGTGTTGCTACACCTTTCAAACAGGGAAAAAATAGTTCCAGTGGTTCTTTAGATATATAGAAGCAAAAATGTACTTCTCAATTTTGATGGGAAGAAGTGAATTAGATCGAGATCGGGTCTCACACCTTCAAGAAAAAGAGAAAGGTGTCTGATTCTGAATGTATAATCTTGAAACAATAAAGGTCTTTCCATTAGCATAAACATTTTCAACTTCTAGGTTACCATGGAAACATTCCAAACACTTATAATGTGTATCTCGACTTGAGTAATAATTATATAATTCTCAACAGATCAAACCAAGGAAAATACCAACCATGATTGCAACATTTTGTTAATGTTTATTTTTTATTTTTTTTGGTCTCAAACTTTGTATGTACCATGACACTATTGGGCATTGTAATGAACAATGTAATTTGATATGTACATAATGATGAATTGTTTGATATAGCAAACCTTGTAATAAAATACATGTAGATATATTTAAAATGTAAACGGCTGGTAGTATGCTTCCATGCTAATGTTAGGCAAAGTAACACAAACAGGTTTAGCGTCAGTGGCGTAGCTGGGATTTTTTTCAGGGGGGGGGCAAGATTTCTGAAATTGTCGTAAAAGGTTGCCCCAAATTTTTTCCCAGTCACCAACTCGTGAATTTCACGTAAGTGGGGGGGTTGAGGTTCAAAAAAATTCGCACGGTCAAAAAAAAAATCGCACATGTACTATTTTGCCTTATTTGACTGAATATACCCACACATAACCGCCCGCCATCTCGGTCTTTTATCATTATTTTCCTATTTTCTTTTTTTTCATCCTTTTTTATTTTTTTAAGAGGGGCTGGGGGCGGGGGCACAAATGGGTTTTTTTCCGTCAGGGGGGCATTTGCCCCCCCTGAGCTACGCCACTGTTTAGCGTCCTGATGTTTTCAAAAAAAGAAGGGAGGAGGTCCTCCCCCCCTTTTAAAAACTGTTTGCGATAAACTTTGCGAACCTTGAAGAGGAGGAGGCATCTTTAAATTGTTTTTATTTCATGGTTCTGAAATGCTTATAAGAAAGAAGCAAAGCTGTTACAAACATCTCAAACTCTGAAACACCCAAAGTTGCAAGACATATAAGGCCAAATAAAAAAATAACATGTTTAGCGATTTCAAACAAAATGCATTCATAACTTTTTTGTTCGGGCCTGAACAAAAAAGTTATGAATGCATTTTGTTTGAAAAAAAACCCCAAAAGGAGGCGGGAAGGGTCGCTAAACATATTGTTTTTTATTTGGCCTTATGTCTTGCTTGCTCCATTATCCATTGATTGATCAAAACACACTAGGTCTAGTGTAAACCAGTGAGATTTAAGTTCGTGGGGTCAGTAAGCTTGCGTGACCACTGATTTTCTGACACCCTAAATGCATATTTACCATAATAAGGTTTTGTGTGTTTTTCTGTGAGTAATTTGATTCCCCTAAACGAGTACAATAGTGACAGGATTTTGAAAAATAAGCAATACAAATAAATACAGAGTAAAATTAGCAATACAAATAAATACAGAGTAAAATTAGCAATACAAATAAATACAGAGTAAAATAAGCAATAGAAATAAATAAAGAGTAAGATTAGCAATACAAAGACAAAGCAAAATATATGACAAAACAGAAAAATCCAAGGCGTCGTTGAAAAACCCTCATGAAGAGAACACATGTCAACGACCTCTTAAAATGGTATTATGGGTAATAATTATTGCGCGGGTTGCCACCACTACTCGTCTTGGCTCCATTCCATGTATTTCTATGCGGGGAACCAGCGTATTGTGTCATGAACACTAAATTGCATCTGTGATCGTTGTGGAGTATATTTAGGCTGTAACCGTTCTTCCTTTGACAGCCCTGTTTAACTCTGCACACCTCTTTTGCGCTTTGGTAGCACCGCAAAGCACAAAATGTATCAACAAATCTATGGGTTTTAACAGAATTTTTGCCTATTTTATTTTTGTTGAGAAACGTTGGAAATCGCCTTAATCGATCACCCATAACGGTCATATCCCTGTTCAGCGCTCCCTTAAAAGATCACTTATTCGAGCGTTCCATTATAGAAATACAAATCATCCTCTCAAGTCAGTCAAAAGCATCTCACTCACCCTACAATGTGAGTTTCCCTGTTCGAGCTCTTCCTATTAAGATCAGTGATAACGAAGGCTTTCCTGATCTAGGGCTCCCTTTAAAGAGGATCAGATTTTTGAAGGTGTTGGAAGTACCAGCTATTTCGATAATAAATTGATAGAAAATCCTTAATTTCCATCCATATCTCAGTAGAGTCTGCAGTGGTTGGGGTGTGTACAAAAAATTATTTCCAGCTAATTTGCATGAAATTTGCATAATTGTTAGTCCAACACCAGAATGTATCATTGTTGTTATAACATAAAAGGTAGAATAGGTATTGATGCCAGATTTGGGCAAATGTTAGTACACACATTTTGCCAGGCAGACATATAAACATCTGAGTCATACAAATTAAAACAATAGGTTTAGTTAAGCATAATTTATGCAAATATTTAAATTTTGAAAGTTTCACCATTTTTCGTTTCGTTTAAAATATTAATATACCCATGCTGGAAACAACATTTGCATGTTATGCATAGAAAATATTGTTGCGCTTCAATTTTGTGAACATTTTAACTACGTAGCGGGATCAATATTATAATTATGTAGCGAATAGTATTACATTGATTATACCAATATCAGTCTTTTCAACAAGTCGCGCTGTGGATCAGAAATGCACATGGAACCAATCCAAGTTCGGTACTTTATCATCATCATCAGTACGCTTTTCGTCCTAAATTGGACATCGCGTGCTCCACCAGCTCAATCCATCCCCCTATCACTAGCCGAATTAATCATATTGCATAAATCAGTGTTTAAAATGTGTGTTTTTTTAGGTCTTTCTTAATTGTTGACCACCAAGAGGTCAGAGGCCGTCCTGGGTCCCTAAGTGTTGGGTTGAAATACTCTGTTAATGCTTTCCGAGCTGGAGTATCAGCATTGAGTCGGAGCAGGTGACCTAGAAAACGTAGTCTTCGTCGTTTTATGATTTTACTCCAGGACTGTGTCTCTGTTCTTTCGTACAAGTCTGAGTTCTTTATTTTGTCCAGTTTTGTCACATTCAAAAGCTGTCTTAAAAATATTCGCTGTGTAACATCTACTTTATTTTTCATTTTTGAAGTCATTGTCCATAGTTCTGAGTTGTAGAGAAATATTGTGCTGACAAAAGCATTGAATCTTTTGATTTTGTTTTGAAGACTTGAGTTTTTGTTTGTTAGGAATCTCTTGATCTTGTTAAAGGCATCAAATGCAAGACCCTTTCTTCTTGTAATGTCTTGTTCAGTGTCCAGCCTGGAACCTAGGTATTTACAGGTTTTCTAGGCTGTAGGACCATTTTTTTCTGATGACCATTTTTTTCTGATTTTTTCTGATGAAAATTCTCGCTGACAAAGCAATATCTTCGTCGGACTATGAAATCAATATTCTACTTCTCGATATGTCGAAAGCTTTTGACACTATTGAAACAAGTTCTTGACATGGATGAACTGCATATGTTCTATATTCTATTAAAAGATGTAGAAATAGAAGTCAAAGTTGACGACCCGTAATTGAATCTGGGGCAGGATACATGTAGAGGCTTATCGTAGAGCCTTGATCACAGTTGGTTAATTACCTTTTTGAAAACTATAACAATGTTCTTGTATTTTGAATAGGAATAATGATGGATTTTAAATATAGCTTTAAAACTATATTCAGTGGAGCATGATTAGGGAGAAAAAATGTTTCTGTCATAGTCGTCAGTTTATAATTAATATCCAATTTTATATTGCAATTAGGCCTATATTCCGTTCATTAATTCATCATGATTTCGCTTACAATATTGCACATAATGACGACCAGCATTTTACAGAGTTTCACAGTATCAGAAAACATCGGAAACAAATGTCTGAATATTATGTTCACTTGTAAACACAACACCAAAAGTAAGTCCCCCTCTCAAAATCTCGTCATAACATCGTAAGGTAACAACATTTACAAATAACACTTAGTTAGAAATAATCCTATGACTGTTTCATAAGTGGTGTTTGAAAATGAAAGTTGTCCATGACTTCATGGCTGAATGAGCTCAAATGAAAGACAAAAACTGCCCTTCTCAAAAGTCACAACTCACTGTGCTAATATCTGAGCCAAGAAGTGGATTTACATGGCTGAATGATCATGAATTGATTACACATTACAGTAATATTCGCTCAACCACGGGTGTTTTTCCATTAGTAAGAAGCAATTCATAAACTTTTGTGACTTTTGAGAAGGGTAGTTTTTGTCTTTCATTTGAGCTCATTCAGCCATGAAGTCATGGACATCTTTCATTTTCAAACATCACTTAGGAAACAGTTATAGGATTATTTCTACCTAAGTTTGATTGGTAATATGTTTTACCTGACGATGTTATGACGACATTTTGAGAGGGGGACTTACTTTTGGTCCGGGCTTTTGGTGTTGTGTTTATATAGTACTAGAATTCGCGGTTCGTGGGTTGGGCGGTTCTCGGGTTGGGGGTTCATGGGGCGTGTACTTTTACTCTTAAAATCCAGTTATCACAGGTGCCCTTAATATTCCAGATAGGCCTACCCCATGATAATGGAACCCCATGTGCCCTTAAACCCAGGTAGGCTACCTCATGCCTCACATTGATATGGTATACGTATGTGCCTCCCTTTTGGGGTGCCTTTTCGCAAAAATTGGTATAGCGATGGGGTGGTTTTCATCACAGACCAAAGCGCCCAATTGGCATAAATTGGGTGTATTTTGAGGCATTCCTCCATAGGCATGCCTAAACGTATAATGTATTAATGCTTACACCGATATCCATGTAACATTCCCATTTATATATATAACAGACATCCCATGATTGGCCTAAGGCCTATCCGAAATGCTATAGTGTTAAACTACAACACTACACACTTGCACGCTCACGATGTGGGTTTGATCCGCGCGGCCCCTCCATTTTACCCTTTTCATCCTGATCATATACATAGTATAACTCATACCAAAACACGCCCGGGAGTTAAAGTTAATTGGAGTCCTCTCTCTATCTTGGCTGTATGATTGACTTTAAGTTCTCGTTAGTCGTGCGCCGTTTTGTAGGTCTACTGAACGGATTTGCACTGCGAAGACACACGGCCCGTTCCTATCTCAGTCAGCAGAGAGGTCACGCTGCATGTCGGATTTTGTTGAACACAAGAAAACAATGGAATCTCAGTGAATGCAATATTTGCTAGAAATAGCTTCGGGAAATGGTCTATTTGGGCATCTCAAAAACTGAGAAACGTGTTATAAATCGTGTAGAATTTTAGAGGAAGGTCAATAACATCTGCAGAACGGTAAAATGTATAGTATTAAACACGTTTTGTGACCAAATTTATGTCGTAAAATGTTGGAAAATTCACGTTTTGAAAATCTGTGGTCTTCGAAATTACAGGAATCCTAACCCCGATCCTAACTCATTATAAACCTCATCAAATCATGAAATGAACCCTCGTCTACAAAAAAGTCTATGCACGTATTGCTCTACCTGCTTGGAGATAGCGAAGACCACGGAAACTTCACAGCTTCATACTACGGAATGAAATCCGCCATAGAAATTACATGGCGAACATCGTACAGATTTGCACTGCAGTCCTCTGTGTAGGGAGTGTTGACAATAGCAAGGCCGTTTGACTATTGTGTTTGTTCATGTTTGTGACGACTGACCCGGCCCCGTTTAATTATCTTCATAGATAGCTTTCATGGGGCTTGGGTGACCTAACTATTGACTGATCTATTCTATCTATCCCGTAGTCTTGTCGACTTTCGTGACTGTTGCGTGGCACTGGTTGCTACGTGGGGCGAAGATCCCTGCGCATAGAGATTGCACGGACAGATGGGCAGGAATCTACACTCGGAGTCATTGGATAGACAGAATCGGCACAAATAGTATTTACAGGGTGTCCCAAAAGTCTATGCACGAGTTTGAAGCTTTGTAGTTCACAAAATATAAGTCGTATTGAAAATATGAATACATATTTAGAAAGAGGAGATGTGGAACAGGCTCTCGTGTCGAAATGGACCCCAAAAAGTCCGGATTCTTCATGATTCCCAAATAATGTCAGAATTTTTTGTTGTTCAACATTAAAGAAAAAACAAGGACATTTGAGGCTAGAAAGAGAAAAAAGGAAGGGAAAGAAAGTAGTCATCCTGGTTTAGCCCCCCCCCCCCCGCATTCCCCGTAGCATTGGTGTGTGTATGTGGGGGGGGGGGGGGGCTTTAATGCATGCCCTATCCCAGTGTCATGAATTAAAATAGAGAAAATTAAATTATTACATGCAAGGAATAAATTGCCTGAATCAAGTCATTATATTTGTTGCCTTCCTATCCCATACATTCTGGCACGCGTGTCAATATAAATAAAGATGAGGGCGCACCACCAAATTACTCCGCATATGTAATAACGAAATTCGGTTCAAACAAGTAGATTTTTAACATTGAAGTCACAATTTTAATAAGAAGATAGGCTTGAAATTGCACGATATTCGGCAATATGATTGAGATATATGTCAAGATTATATAACCAACAAATCATACTATTTTGAAAAGGGTAAGCAAAAATAGGCACGCGGATGTACATGACAGCATCCAAATATGAGTGATGTGTATTCGGTCGTCAGTAACTTTCGACGAATAGGGAAATGAGTGTTGCGAGACTCGGTGAAATAAGGTGGGAATTTCATCTTGGAAAACGAATAATATTTTTTTCTTACCAAATCTATGTTAAAATAACCCATTGCATTACAGGCATTGCCGAATTTGAGTAATAAGCTTATTTCTGTTTTTTTCTCAAATCTGGCCCGTAGGCCGTATTAATAAATGGACTGCGCGAGTCCGACTCCAGAGCCCGACTCCCGAGCCCAGCAAAATACTCGAGTAGTTCTCTGTGATCTAAGTTTGATCAAATCTGAAATCTGGGCCCAAGCATACTAGTTCTTTCAACGCTGAGGATTTATTTTATTACACCTCAGTACAGCTTGAATTGGGCTAGAGGCAAAATAAAAATAAAAACATGTTTAGCATCAGGTTTTTTTTTCAAAAAAGGAAGGAAGAGGCCCTTTTGTCTTATTTCCCCCCCACTTTACGTACAAAACCGCCCTGGTAAGCGATAAACATTGCGAACCTGAAAAAGTTTTGACTGAAATAAAGAGAAAAAAGAGAAAAAAGAAAAGAAAATTGAAGCGGACCCCAAAAAAGGAAGCGGGAGGGGACGCTAAACAGGTTTATTTTTTATTTTGCCTTGCCCTTAGTCTAGTGTACAACCAAAATCACTATGAAGACAATGCGATGATAGTGCGATGCAGCGCATTGATCGCGATTGGCACATTTACAACACAAGGTTTATCGCAAATAGAAAAAAAAGCCATTGATTATCCTTATCTGTTGCATTGTGGGATCACAAATGGGGCAACCTGTTGACCTTCGCTGACATCACACAAGCAGTAACTTCCACATACAAATGGTCTGCGACAAGCCTGGGCAATTCATGGGTACCACTGACCAGACCCCCACCCCCCCAAAAAAGAAACCCCTCCCTGGCCCTTTTCCACTGCGCCCTCCCTGTCCTTCGCTGGATCAGCAATGCAACGGGTCCTCACGCATCTATAGGTTATTTCTCTTCCTCGAAGCAGTGATTTCACTGCATCATCCACTTACTGATCGCCAGTGACGTACCCAGCTTTTGGAAACGGGGGTGGGGGGGGGGGGGGCAGGCAGGCAGGCAGGCAGGCAGGCAGGCAGGCACGACCATAGTTGTACCGACGAAAGGCATGGTACCGACAATTTTTTCGTAAAACTTGCACAATATTTTCCCCGTCAGCAGCTGAAATCTTGATGGGTGGGGGGGGGGGGGGGTGGGGGATGGGGGTGGGGGAGCGATAAAGTTGCCCGCGTAACCAGTCAAAAAAATTGCATGGTCAAAATCGCACCGAGATATTTTTTTGGGGGGTGGCACCGGCCCCCCTGGGTACGCCACTACTGATCGCACTGAATCCCCCCCCCCCCGACCCCGGTGACGTACACCCCACACATATCAAAATGAGTAATGCATAAACGTGCGTAATTTAAAAAAATAGGGACATGTAATGATATAGCTAGCTTGCCTGCTATAGTTCTATAGCCAGCCAGCCAGCCAGCCAGCTTGCTTTCTATAGCTAGCTGTTATATAATGTTATATAATACAGGGACTACTAGCTGGTATTGTATACAAATCTGTTTTTAAAGAGGTCAAACACACACACACACAGCAGAACTTGAGGTTGCCAGTTTATAAAAATTATACTTATAGCCCAATTGTGTCATCAGTTTGAATTAGAGCTTTATTTATCATTGTCTTAGAAAATAGTTGGGCTACAAATTAACTCTTGTTGGGTGGGTGCATTATGTATATCATGGAAACATGAAATGAAGAACAAATAAGCAAGCAGCCTGCCTTACTTGAAACAGACAGATATAACACCATTGGTATTAGAATGTTCTATGTGGCTACTGGCTACAACGTTACTCTATGGACTATGCAGCGGAATAAAACGCAAAATCTTGCGTGTCTCGGAGACAGGAACGCGTTGCATCACCAAACTTTATTTGGACCAATGTCTTCGGCTTCTTGAAATGTTTACATTGAATGAAAGAAAACAGATGTTTGTGCATTGATTGCATTTGTTTTGTTCTGTGCTGGACTACTGGTACTGCATGCATAGACTTGCCACAGACATTTCAACATTACGCACACTTTCGCATACATCTCCGAGACATGAAAGCGTACATACATTGCATGACAAAACTGTATGTGGACCTACACGTAAACCGCTTGAAATAGTGCGCTAATATTGAATGGAAGTAAAACATGTGGGTTTTTTTTGCCTGGCATTGTTGTTGTTTTGGCCCATTTGGGCTTGTAATTAAAAACCTTGGCAAAACTGTAAGCCCAACTGGCAACACCTGGAATGATAATCACCCTCTCTACACACGTTTTGTATAGGGGAAGTGGCCTCAAATGTTCTGTCTTCCAATTGTGTGTGATGTGTGTGTGCACTCAATTTCCAAAAACAAAAAAAAATTGAAGAGGGAAAATTTGAAAATTAATTTGGAAGACAAAAAATTGGACTATCAGAATCCAGATTGACAAAATATCCTGTTGCTGAAACACACATGCAGTGAGTGACTCAATTGCCATCTTCAAAAGGTAATTGTAGTGTACCTGTATAGGAAAGAAGAATGATTATCTTTCTTAACTGGGGTTACAGCTTGAAATCCACAAGCTCCTAAAAACCCACATCTAAAAAAAATAAATAAAAAAAAAAAAAAAAAAAAATGGAAGAAAAAAAAAGTTTTTTTTTTCCACAAACAATTTTTTTTACAAATTTTCAAATATGTATTTTAAAACTTTTTTTCATTTGTAGTGAAGGAGCTGTGGATTTCAAGCTGTATAATCCCATTATAAAGGTGATAATCATTCTTTCTTCCATTACATGCACACTAAAATTACCTTCTGAAGTCATTGCGTGGGGTGTTTGTGCACAAGCCTGAAACACACATGCAGTGAGTGACTCAATTGCCATCTTCAAAAGGTAATTGTAGTGTACCTGTATAGGAAAGAAGAATGATTATCTTTCTTAACTGGGGTTACAGCTTGAAATCCACAAGCTCCTAAAAACCCACATCTAAAAAAAATAAATAAAAAAAAAAAAAAAAAAAAATGGAAGAAAAAAAAAGTTTTTTTTTTCCACAAACAATTTTTTTTACAAATTTTCAAATATGTATTTTAAAACTTTTTTTCATTTGTAGTGAAGGAGCTGTGGATTTCAAGCTGTATAATCCCATTATAAAGGTGATAATCATTCTTTCTTCCATTACATGCACACTAAAATTACCTTCTGAAGTCATTGCGTGGGGTGTTTGTGCACATAACAGGCTCTCGTGTCGAAATGGACCCCAAAAAGTCCGGATTCTTCATGATTCCCAAATAATGTCAGAATTTTTTGTTGTTCAACATTAAAGAAAAAACAAGGACATTTGAGGCTAGAAAGAGAAAAAAGGAAGGGAAAGAAAGTAGTCATCCTGGTTTAGCCCCCCCCCCCCCGCATTCCCCGTAGCATTGGTGTGTGTATGTGGGGGGGGGGGGGGGGGGGCTTTAATGCATGCCCTATCCCAGTGTCATGAATTAAAATAGAGAAAATTAAATTATTACATGCAAGGAATAAATTGCCTGAATCAAGTCATTATATTTGTTGCCTTCCTATCCCATACATTCTGGCACGCGTGTCAATATAAATAAAGATGAGGGCGCACCACCAAATTACTCCGCATATGTAATAACGAAATTCGGTTCAAACAAGTAGATTTTTAACATTGAAGTCACAATTTTAATAAGAAGATAGGCTTGAAATTGCACGATATTCGGCAATATGATTGAGATATATGTCAAGATTATATAACCAACAAATCATACTATTTTGAAAAGGGTAAGCAAAAATAGGCACGCGGATGTACATGACAGCATCCAAATATGAGTGATGTGTATTCGGTCGTCAGTAACTTTCGACGAATAGGGAAATGAGTGTTGCGAGACTCGGTGAAATAAGGTGGGAATTTCATCTTGGAAAACGAATAATATTTTTTTCTTACCAAATCTATGTTAAAATAACCCATTGCATTACAGGCATTGCCGAATTTGAGTAATAAGCTTATTTCTGTTTTTTTCTCAAATCTGGCCCGTAGGCCGTATTAATAAATGGACTGCGCGAGTCCGACTCCAGAGCCCGACTCCCGAGCCCAGCAAAATACTCGAGTAGTTCTCTGTGATCTAAGTTTGATCAAATCTGAAATCTGGGCCCAAGCATACTAGTTCTTTCAACGCTGAGGATTTATTTTATTACACCTCAGTACAGCTTGAATTGGGCTAGAGGCAAAATAAAAATAAAAACATGTTTAGCATCAGGTTTTTTTTTCAAAAAAGGAAGGAAGAGGCCCTTTTGTCTTATTTCCCCCCCACTTTACGTACAAAACCGCCCTGGTAAGCGATAAACATTGCGAACCTGAAAAAGTTTTGACTGAAATAAAGAGAAAAAAGAGAAAAAAGAAAAGAAAATTGAAGCGGACCCCAAAAAAGGAAGCGGGAGGGGACGCTAAACAGGTTTATTTTTTATTTTGCCTTGCCCTTAGTCTAGTGTACAACCAAAATCACTATGAAGACAATGCGATGATAGTGCGATGCAGCGCATTGATCGCGATTGGCACATTTACAACACAAGGTTTATCGCAAATAGAAAAAAAAGCCATTGATTATCCTTATCTGTTGCATTGTGGGATCACAAATGGGGCAACCTGTTGACCTTCGCTGACATCACACAAGCAGTAACTTCCACATACAAATGGTCTGCGACAAGCCTGGGCAATTCATGGGTACCACTGACCAGACCCCCACCCCCCCAAAAAAGAAACCCCTCCCTGGCCCTTTTCCACTGCGCCCTCCCTGTCCTTCGCTGGATCAGCAATGCAACGGGTCCTCACGCATCTATAGGTTATTTCTCTTCCTCGAAGCAGTGATTTCACTGCATCATCCACTTACTGATCGCCAGTGACGTACCCAGCTTTTGGAAACGGGGGTGGGGGGGGGGGCAGGCAGGCAGGCAGGCAGGCAGGCAGGCAGGCACGACCATAGTTGTACCGACGAAAGGCATGGTACCGACAATTTTTTCGTAAAACTTGCACAATATTTTCCCCGTCAGCAGCTGAAATCTTGATGGGTGGGGGGGGGGGGGGGGGTGGGGGATGGGGGTGGGGGAGCGATAAAGTTGCCCGCGTAACCAGTCAAAAAAATTGCATGGTCAAAATCGCACCGAGATATTTTTTTGGGGGGTGGCACCGGCCCCCCTGGGTACGCCACTACTGATCGCACTGAATCCCCCCCCCCCCCGACCCCGGTGACGTACACCCCACACATATCAAAATGAGTAATGCATAAACGTGCGTAATTTAAAAAAATAGGGACATGTAATGATATAGCTAGCTTGCCTGCTATAGTTCTATAGCCAGCCAGCCAGCCAGCCAGCTTGCTTTCTATAGCTAGCTGTTATATAATGTTATATAATACAGGGACTACTAGCTGGTATTGTATACAAATCTGTTTTTAAAGAGGTCAAACACACACACACACAGCAGAACTTGAGGTTGCCAGTTTATAAAAATTATACTTATAGCCCAATTGTGTCATCAGTTTGAATTAGAGCTTTATTTATCATTGTCTTAGAAAATAGTTGGGCTACAAATTAACTCTTGTTGGGTGGGTGCATTATGTATATCATGGAAACATGAAATGAAGAACAAATAAGCAAGCAGCCTGCCTTACTTGAAACAGACAGATATAACACCATTGGTATTAGAATGTTCTATGTGGCTACTGGCTACAACGTTACTCTATGGACTATGCAGCGGAATAAAACGCAAAATCTTGCGTGTCTCGGAGACAGGAACGCGTTGCATCACCAAACTTTATTTGGACCAATGTCTTCGGCTTCTTGAAATGTTTACATTGAATGAAAGAAAACAGATGTTTGTGCATTGATTGCATTTGTTTTGTTCTGTGCTGGACTACTGGTACTGCATGCATAGACTTGCCACAGACATTTCAACATTACGCACACTTTCGCATACATCTCCGAGACATGAAAGCGTACATACATTGCATGACAAAACTGTATGTGGACCTACACGTAAACCGCTTGAAATAGTGCGCTAATATTGAATGGAAGTAAAACATGTGGGTTTTTTTTGCCTGGCATTGTTGTTGTTTTGGCCCATTTGGGCTTGTAATTAAAAACCTTGGCAAAACTGTAAGCCCAACTGGCAACACCTGGAATGATAATCACCCTCTCTACACACGTTTTGTATAGGGGAAGTGGCCTCAAATGTTCTGTCTTCCAATTGTGTGTGATGTGTGTGTGCACTCAATTTCCAAAAACAAAAAAAAATTGAAGAGGGAAAATTTGAAAATTAATTTGGAAGACAAAAAATTGGACTATCAGAATCCAGATTGACAAAATATCCTGTTGCTGAAACACACATGCAGTGAGTGACTCAATTGCCATCTTCAAAAGGTAATTGTAGTGTACCTGTATAGGAAAGAAGAATGATTATCTTTCTTAACTGGGGTTACAGCTTGAAATCCACAAGCTCCTAAAAACCCACATCTAAAAAAAATAAATAAAAAAAAAAAAAAAAAAAAATGGAAGAAAAAAAAAGTTTTTTTTTTCCACAAACAATTTTTTTTACAAATTTTCAAATATGTATTTTAAAACTTTTTTTCATTTGTAGTGAAGGAGCTGTGGATTTCAAGCTGTATAATCCCATTATAAAGGTGATAATCATTCTTTCTTCCATTACATGCACACTAAAATTACCTTCTGAAGTCATTGCGTGGGGTGTTTGTGCACAAGCCTGAAACACACATGCAGTGAGTGACTCAATTGCCATCTTCAAAAGGTAATTGTAGTGTACCTGTATAGGAAAGAAGAATGATTATCTTTCTTAACTGGGGTTACAGCTTGAAATCCACAAGCTCCTAAAAACCCACATCTAAAAAAAAAAAATAAAAAAAAAAAAAAAAAAAAATGGAAGAAAAAAAAAGTTTTTTTTTTCCACAAACAATTTTTTTTACAAATTTTCAAATATGTATTTTAAAACTTTTTTTCATTTGTAGTGAAGGAGCTGTGGATTTCAAGCTGTATAATCCCATTATAAAGGTGATAATCATTCTTTCTTCCATTACATGCACACTAAAATTACCTTCTGAAGTCATTGCGTGGGGTGTTTGTGCACTGAAACACACATGCAGTGAGTGACTCAATTGCCATCTTCAAAAGGTAATTGTAGTGTACCTGTATAGGAAAGAAGAATGATTATCTTTCTTAACTGGGGTTACAGCTTGAAATCCACAAGCTCCTAAAAACCCACATCTAAAAAAAATAAATAAAAAAAAAAAAAAAAAAAAATGGAAGAAAAAAAAAGTTTTTTTTTTCCACAAACAATTTTTTTTACAAATTTTCAAATATGTATTTTAAAACTTTTTTTCATTTGTAGTGAAGGAGCTGTGGATTTCAAGCTGTATAATCCCATTATAAAGGTGATAATCATTCTTTCTTCCATTACATGCACACTAAAATTACCTTCTGAAGTCATTGCGTGGGGTGTTTGTGCACAAGCCTGAAACACACATGCAGTGAGTGACTCAATTGCCATCTTCAAAAGGTAATTGTAGTGTACCTGTATAGGAAAGAAGAATGATTATCTTTCTTAACTGGGGTTACAGCTTGAAATCCACAAGCTCCTAAAAACCCACATCTAAAAAAAATAAATAAAAAAAAAAAAAAAAAAAAATGGAAGAAAAAAAAAGTTTTTTTTTTCCACAAACAATTTTTTTTACAAATTTTCAAATATGTATTTTAAAACTTTTTTTCATTTGTAGTGAAGGAGCTGTGGATTTCAAGCTGTATAATCCCATTATAAAGGTGATAATCATTCTTTCTTCCATTACATGCACACTAAAATTACCTTCTGAAGTCATTGCGTGGGGTGTTTGTGCACATAACAGGCTCTCGTGTCGAAATGGACCCCAAAAAGTCCGGATTCTTCATGATTCCCAAATAATGTCAGAATTTTTTGTTGTTCAACATTAAAGAAAAAACAAGGACATTTGAGGCTAGAAAGAGAAAAAAGGAAGGGAAAGAAAGTAGTCATCCTGGTTTAGCCCCCCCCCCCCGCATTCCCCGTAGCATTGGTGTGTGTATGTGGGGGGGGGGGCTTTAATGCATGCCCTATCCCAGTGTCATGAATTAAAATAGAGAAAATTAAATTATTACATGCAAGGAATAAATTGCCTGAATCAAGTCATTATATTTGTTGCCTTCCTATCCCATACATTCTGGCACGCGTGTCAATATAAATAAAGATGAGGGCGCACCACCAAATTACTCCGCATATGTAATAACGAAATTCGGTTCAAACAAGTAGATTTTTAACATTGAAGTCACAATTTTAATAAGAAGATAGGCTTGAAATTGCACGATATTCGGCAATATGATTGAGATATATGTCAAGATTATATAACCAACAAATCATACTATTTTGAAAAGGGTAAGCAAAAATAGGCACGCGGATGTACATGACAGCATCCAAATATGAGTGATGTGTATTCGGTCGTCAGTAACTTTCGACGAATAGGGAAATGAGTGTTGCGAGACTCGGTGAAATAAGGTGGGAATTTCATCTTGGAAAACGAATAATATTTTTTTCTTACCAAATCTATGTTAAAATAACCCATTGCATTACAGGCATTGCCGAATTTGAGTAATAAGCTTATTTCTGTTTTTTTCTCAAATCTGGCCCGTAGGCCGTATTAATAAATGGACTGCGCGAGTCCGACTCCAGAGCCCGACTCCCGAGCCCAGCAAAATACTCGAGTAGTTCTCTGTGATCTAAGTTTGATCAAATCTGAAATCTGGGCCCAAGCATACTAGTTCTTTCAACGCTGAGGATTTATTTTATTACACCTCAGTACAGCTTGAATTGGGCTAGAGGCAAAATAAAAATAAAAACATGTTTAGCATCAGGTTTTTTTTTCAAAAAAGGAAGGAAGAGGCCCTTTTGTCTTATTTCCCCCCCACTTTACGTACAAAACCGCCCTGGTAAGCGATAAACATTGCGAACCTGAAAAAGTTTTGACTGAAATAAAGAGAAAAAAGAGAAAAAAGAAAAGAAAATTGAAGCGGACCCCAAAAAAGGAAGCGGGAGGGGACGCTAAACAGGTTTATTTTTTATTTTGCCTTGCCCTTAGTCTAGTGTACAACCAAAATCACTATGAAGACAATGCGATGATAGTGCGATGCAGCGCATTGATCGCGATTGGCACATTTACAACACAAGGTTTATCGCAAATAGAAAAAAAAGCCATTGATTATCCTTATCTGTTGCATTGTGGGATCACAAATGGGGCAACCTGTTGACCTTCGCTGACATCACACAAGCAGTAACTTCCACATACAAATGGTCTGCGACAAGCCTGGGCAATTCATGGGTACCACTGACCAGACCCCCACCCCCCCAAAAAAGAAACCCCTCCCTGGCCCTTTTCCACTGCGCCCTCCCTGTCCTTCGCTGGATCAGCAATGCAACGGGTCCTCACGCATCTATAGGTTATTTCTCTTCCTCGAAGCAGTGATTTCACTGCATCATCCACTTACTGATCGCCAGTGACGTACCCAGCTTTTGGAAACGGGGGTGGGGGGGGGGGGCAGGCAGGCAGGCAGGCAGGCAGGCAGGCAGGCACGACCATAGTTGTACCGACGAAAGGCATGGTACCGACAATTTTTTCGTAAAACTTGCACAATATTTTCCCCGTCAGCAGCTGAAATCTTGATGGGTGGGGGGGGGGGGGGGGTGGGGGATGGGGGTGGGGGAGCGATAAAGTTGCCCGCGTAACCAGTCAAAAAAATTGCATGGTCAAAATCGCACCGAGATATTTTTTTGGGGGGTGGCACCGGCCCCCCTGGGTACGCCACTACTGATCGCACTGAATCCCCCCCCCCCCGACCCCGGTGACGTACACCCCACACATATCAAAATGAGTAATGCATAAACGTGCGTAATTTAAAAAAATAGGGACATGTAATGATATAGCTAGCTTGCCTGCTATAGTTCTATAGCCAGCCAGCCAGCCAGCCAGCTTGCTTTCTATAGCTAGCTGTTATATAATGTTATATAATACAGGGACTACTAGCTGGTATTGTATACAAATCTGTTTTTAAAGAGGTCAAACACACACACACACAGCAGAACTTGAGGTTGCCAGTTTATAAAAATTATACTTATAGCCCAATTGTGTCATCAGTTTGAATTAGAGCTTTATTTATCATTGTCTTAGAAAATAGTTGGGCTACAAATTAACTCTTGTTGGGTGGGTGCATTATGTATATCATGGAAACATGAAATGAAGAACAAATAAGCAAGCAGCCTGCCTTACTTGAAACAGACAGATATAACACCATTGGTATTAGAATGTTCTATGTGGCTACTGGCTACAACGTTACTCTATGGACTATGCAGCGGAATAAAACGCAAAATCTTGCGTGTCTCGGAGACAGGAACGCGTTGCATCACCAAACTTTATTTGGACCAATGTCTTCGGCTTCTTGAAATGTTTACATTGAATGAAAGAAAACAGATGTTTGTGCATTGATTGCATTTGTTTTGTTCTGTGCTGGACTACTGGTACTGCATGCATAGACTTGCCACAGACATTTCAACATTACGCACACTTTCGCATACATCTCCGAGACATGAAAGCGTACATACATTGCATGACAAAACTGTATGTGGACCTACACGTAAACCGCTTGAAATAGTGCGCTAATATTGAATGGAAGTAAAACATGTGGGTTTTTTTTGCCTGGCAATGTTGTTGTTTTGGCCCATTTGGGCTTGTAATTAAAAACCTTGGCAAAACTGTAAGCCCAACTGGCAACACCTGGAATGATAATCACCCTCTCTACACACGTTTTGTATAGGGGAAGTGGCCTCAAATGTTCTGTCTTCCAATTGTGTGTGATGTGTGTGTGCACTCAATTTCCAAAAACAAAAAAAAATTGAAGAGGGAAAATTTGAAAATTAATTTGGAAGACAAAAAATTGGACTATCAGAATCCAGATTGACAAAATATCCTGTTGCTGAAACACACATGCAGTGAGTGACTCAATTGCCATCTTCAAAAGGTAATTGTAGTGTACCTGTATAGGAAAGAAGAATGATTATCTTTCTTAACTGGGGTTACAGCTTGAAATCCACAAGCTCCTAAAAACCCACATCTAAAAAAAATAAATAAAAAAAAAAAAAAAAAAAAATGGAAGAAAAAAAAAGTTTTTTTTTTTCCACAAACAATTTTTTTTACAAATTTTCAAATATGTATTTTAAAACTTTTTTTCATTTGTAGTGAAGGAGCTGTGGATTTCAAGCTGTATAATCCCATTATAAAGGTGATAATCATTCTTTCTTCCATTACATGCACACTAAAATTACCTTCTGAAGTCATTGCGTGGGGTGTTTGTGCACAAGCCTGAAACACACATGCAGTGAGTGACTCAATTGCCATCTTCAAAAGGTAATTGTAGTGTACCTGTATAGGAAAGAAGAATGATTATCTTTCTTAACTGGGGTTACAGCTTGAAATCCACAAGCTCCTAAAAACCCACATCTAAAAAAAATAAATAAAAAAAAAAAAAAAAAAAATGGAAGAAAAAAAAAGTTTTTTTTTTCCACAAACAATTTTTTTTACAAATTTTCAAATATGTATTTTAAAACTTTTTTTCATTTGTAGTGAAGGAGCTGTGGATTTCAAGCTGTATAATCCCATTATAAAGGTGATAATCATTCTTTCTTCCATTACATGCACACTAAAATTACCTTCTGAAGTCATTGCGTGGGGTGTTTGTGCACATAACAGGCTCTCGTGTCGAAATGGACCCCAAAAAGTCCGGATTCTTCATGATTCCCAAATAATGTCAGAATTTTTTGTTGTTCAACATTAAAGAAAAAACAAGGACATTTGAGGCTAGAAAGAGAAAAAAGGAAGGGAAAGAAAGTAGTCATCCTGGTTTAGCCCCCCCCCCCCCGCATTCCCCGTAGCATTGGTGTGTGTATGTGGGGGGGGGGGGCTTTAATGCATGCCCTATCCCAGTGTCATGAATTAAAATAGAGAAAATTAAATTATTACATGCAAGGAATAAATTGCCTGAATCAAGTCATTATATTTGTTGCCTTCCTATCCCATACATTCTGGCACGCGTGTCAATATAAATAAAGATGAGGGCGCACCACCAAATTACTCCGCATATGTAATAACGAAATTCGGTTCAAACAAGTAGATTTTTAACATTGAAGTCACAATTTTAATAAGAAGATAGGCTTGAAATTGCACGATATTCGGCAATATGATTGAGATATATGTCAAGATTATATAACCAACAAATCATACTATTTTGAAAAGGGTAAGCAAAAATAGGCACGCGGATGTACATGACAGCATCCAAATATGAGTGATGTGTATTCGGTCGTCAGTAACTTTCGACGAATAGGGAAATGAGTGTTGCGAGACTCGGTGAAATAAGGTGGGAATTTCATCTTGGAAAACGAATAATATTTTTTTCTTACCAAATCTATGTTAAAATAACCCATTGCATTACAGGCATTGCCGAATTTGAGTAATAAGCTTATTTCTGTTTTTTTCTCAAATCTGGCCCGTAGGCCGTATTAATAAATGGACTGCGCGAGTCCGACTCCAGAGCCCGACTCCCGAGCCCAGCAAAATACTCGAGTAGTTCTCTGTGATCTAAGTTTGATCAAATCTGAAATCTGGGCCCAAGCATACTAGTTCTTTCAACGCTGAGGATTTATTTTATTACACCTCAGTACAGCTTGAATTGGGCTAGAGGCAAAATAAAAATAAAAACATGTTTAGCATCAGGTTTTTTTTTTCAAAAAAGGAAGGAAGAGGCCCTTTTGTCTTATTTCCCCCCCACTTTACGTACAAAACCGCCCTGGTAAGCGATAAACATTGCGAACCTGAAAAAGTTTTGACTGAAATAAAGAGAAAAAAGAGAAAAAAGAAAAGAAAATTGAAGCGGACCCCAAAAAAGGAAGCGGGAGGGGACGCTAAACAGGTTTATTTTTTATTTTGCCTTGCCCTTAGTCTAGTGTACAACCAAAATCACTATGAAGACAATGCGATGATAGTGCGATGCAGCGCATTGATCGCGATTGGCACATTTACAACACAAGGTTTATCGCAAATAGAAAAAAAAGCCATTGATTATCCTTATCTGTTGCATTGTGGGATCACAAATGGGGCAACCTGTTGACCTTCGCTGACATCACACAAGCAGTAACTTCCACATACAAATGGTCTGCGACAAGCCTGGGCAATTCATGGGTACCACTGACCAGACCCCCACCCCCCCAAAAAAGAAACCCCTCCCTGGCCCTTTTCCACTGCGCCCTCCCTGTCCTTCGCTGGATCAGCAATGCAACGGGTCCTCACGCATCTATAGGTTATTTCTCTTCCTCGAAGCAGTGATTTCACTGCATCATCCACTTACTGATCGCCAGTGACGTACCCAGCTTTTGGAAACGGGGGTGGGGGGGGGGGGGGCAGGCAGGCAGGCAGGCAGGCAGGCAGGCAGGCACGACCATAGTTGTACCGACGAAAGGCATGGTACCGACAATTTTTTCGTAAAACTTGCACAATATTTTCCCCGTCAGCAGCTGAAATCTTGATGGGTGGGGGGGGGGGGGGGGGTGGGGGATGGGGGTGGGGGAGCGATAAAGTTGCCCGCGTAACCAGTCAAAAAAATTGCATGGTCAAAATCGCACCGAGATATTTTTTTGGGGGGTGGCACCGGCCCCCCTGGGTACGCCACTACTGATCGCACTGAATCCCCCCCCCCCCCGACCCCGGTGACGTACACCCCACACATATCAAAATGAGTAATGCATAAACGTGCGTAATTTAAAAAAATAGGGACATGTAATGATATAGCTAGCTTGCCTGCTATAGTTCTATAGCCAGCCAGCCAGCCAGCCAGCTTGCTTTCTATAGCTAGCTGTTATATAATGTTATATAATACAGGGACTACTAGCTGGTATTGTATACAAATCTGTTTTTAAAGAGGTCAAACACACACACACACAGCAGAACTTGAGGTTGCCAGTTTATAAAAATTATACTTATAGCCCAATTGTGTCATCAGTTTGAATTAGAGCTTTATTTATCATTGTCTTAGAAAATAGTTGGGCTACAAATTAACTCTTGTTGGGTGGGTGCATTATGTATATCATGGAAACATGAAATGAAGAACAAATAAGCAAGCAGCCTGCCTTACTTGAAACAGACAGATATAACACCATTGGTATTAGAATGTTCTATGTGGCTACTGGCTACAACGTTACTCTATGGACTATGCAGCGGAATAAAACGCAAAATCTTGCGTGTCTCGGAGACAGGAACGCGTTGCATCACCAAACTTTATTTGGACCAATGTCTTCGGCTTCTTGAAATGTTTACATTGAATGAAAGAAAACAGATGTTTGTGCATTGATTGCATTTGTTTTGTTCTGTGCTGGACTACTGGTACTGCATGCATAGACTTGCCACAGACATTTCAACATTACGCACACTTTCGCATACATCTCCGAGACATGAAAGCGTACATACATTGCATGACAAAACTGTATGTGGACCTACACGTAAACCGCTTGAAATAGTGCGCTAATATTGAATGGAAGTAAAACATGTGGGTTTTTTTTGCCTGGCATTGTTGTTGTTTTGGCCCATTTGGGCTTGTAATTAAAAACCTTGGCAAAACTGTAAGCCCAACTGGCAACACCTGGAATGATAATCACCCTCTCTACACACGTTTTGTATAGGGGAAGTGGCCTCAAATGTTCTGTCTTCCAATTGTGTGTGATGTGTGTGTGCACTCAATTTCCAAAAACAAAAAAAAATTGAAGAGGGAAAATTTGAAAATTAATTTGGAAGACAAAAAATTGGACTATCAGAATCCAGATTGACAAAATATCCTGTTGTGGGAAATAATGTTGATACCAAACATTGGAGTAACATCTGTTTGTAATGCCACCCTAGAAGTAAAATATGTATTACTGCAAAAATGTAATTTTATACTTCGGAGGAATAAAGTTCATAAATCCATACCTATTGAGATTAACAAAAATACGGGTAGAGTTGGTTACACGGAAAGTGATCCGTCAATTGTAATATTTAAAATTTTACATTTTTTGTGATATCATCATAATAACAAATTATATCACACATAATTTTCGTTTCTATAGTGAAATCTAATTTAAATGTTTTCCATGTATACAGAGAATGCAAAAACACAGACCTAAACAATTGAATAACGTAACAGAAAAGTGAACACACACATCACACAGCTGTCAAACATGTTAACATTTAAACTTAGAGGATTATTTTAATACTCTTTGAAGGCCTCGTCGAAGGTTGTTTTACCCATTTAGAATATGTTCCTGTGTTCAAAAATGTATCCACCGACTTCATTAATGGATACTCTTCCTGGTGCGCGTTTCACTTTGAAATGTTTTCTGAACTTTTGTTGAGTAAGTTGAACTGAATGTGTTTCAGCGTAGAACAATACAACTTGTATTCGCTTATCTATGTTGTAAACCATCTTGAATGAAGACTTTTGCTGTGCAATGTTGTCTACTACGCTTATTCATGTTGTGAGTGACCGAGTTTGGTATTAAATAACATTAATGTTGCAAGGTAAGCAGTGAACTGTGACTAATGCGCAACGTTGCTTTCATAGCGTTAATTTATGCGCACCTTTAGCAATAATGTGTGGTACGTGGTATGGGTTGGTCTGACACACGGCCAATGACTTTCAACCAGTTTTATAATGTTGTGGGTTCACCAATAGGGCTGTGTTTGGTATCAAATTAATTTCCCAAATCTCTTCTATCAAAATATGGTTAAATTTATACCATATGATTCATATTTTATGAGATATGACTCTTCAAAAACGTGCATAGACTTTTGGGACACCCTGTAGATATACGAATGTTAATTCCACACGATTTGCGTATAATTCACATACTTTTAGTCGCCAACCCGATTTTAATATTTTCAAAGGAAAACTGGTCTAGGTGTGGTAATCTGGTTTTGAGGAAGGTGCGATATTGGCTTATTAGCGAGTTAGCGCCCTTTTGCTAACGACGCTATTAGCACTTAATTAGCGTTAGGGTCTATGGAAATTAGCGTTAATAGCACCGCTAGAGACAAACCGCGCTAATTGCGCTATCGCTACCGAGTTATTAGCGTTGTTAAGTGTACTTTAGCGCGCTAAACGCTAATAGCGCTGATTAGCGTCCATTAGCGGGATGCGATGGAATTGTTGAAAGGTATAACCGTATTCATTTTATTTGTACTTTTATTCAGTAGGCCTATGTACATTATATTTGTCAATGTAAGACAAACAAAATATAAACGTCTTGATGATATAGGCCTTTATACAGGGTACACTACACTAAATGGGGTATCCCCACCCTTAAGGACGGTGTTTAAAACTAAAATAGGAAAGAATGTATCACAAAATCCTCAATTAAAAAGACTTGACAGTAATACCATTGCGTACTTGCCTATGATTTTTTTAAATTATTAATTATGATTAATGGGACATCACTTACATGCACCCTCACTACAAACTGTGAATATCATCTAGGTAAATTTTGAGAGATCTTTCAAATTTGTGCTTTTTACTGGAAACATTGGTGATTACGGCGACATTTCCAAGCTCGTCAGAGAGGTAGTCAACTCCATGGGCATATTTTGGAAAATCGAGCAGATTCTCCTACCTACTTTTTGGTGGGGAAATGTGATCATTTTTAAAAATAAATCACTCTACGGGCCGGGGTCCAATTTCGCAATTTAGTGGTCTAAAACAGAGTTTTATATCAGTGTTTTTGTACATAGGGAATTCGGCCATATTTGACCCTTGACCCCGTATTCAAGTATAATTAGGTCAGATCTCAGCTGTTTTTGAATTTTATTGAAGACAAATATTGTAAACAAGGATTTATCAACCAGATCGGGATGGTTTCGATCCAATTGTTGCCTTAATTTGACCCATCTTGACATGTAAGCCTATTGGAAACTGTTTAATTCTGTGCTATAGAGAAAAAAGGTGATTTTTACACAAACCGCAAATCTCACAGGAAGGGGGGGGGGGGGGGGGGGGGGGGGGGAAGTATGCAGAACTTAATTTAACCTTAAATATTTGGTAAAGATCATTAGTGTCAATTCCACGTAAAGAGCGACTCACCATTGAGCATCTTTGGCATCTTTGACCATGTTGACCGCTCTTTTATCATCATTTTGTTGGCGTATTATTATGATTTTGATTGGTGTGTCTTCCGGAACCCTGCGGGGCTCTATATAAACATGCTCCGTTCTGGGCGGTCCCCTCACTTTGACCGCTTTTAAAGAACGACCCATCATTGGTCATCTTTGACCGCTCTTTTAACATACTTTTGTTGGCTGGCCGCTTATATTTGACAGAAACATATAAACCATTATACAGGGACACAAAGTGGTATTGATTTTTTGTATTTTAAAATTAGGCCTTATTTACTTCAGAATTCAAGATGAACATTAAAAATTGCTTTACTTCAGAATTCAAGATGAACATTAAAAATTGCCATTATGAACTCGAAAAGGGTGAACGGATGCGGATATCGGAAATTGCCTAGATTTGATGAAACATCTTTTCAACAACTGCTCCGCTCTGGGCGGTTACGCACAACCGGGGTCCCCTGAACCTCGGGCCGCTTTTAAAGAACGACCCATCATTGAGCATCATTGGCATCTTTGACCATACTTTTGTTGGCGTATTATTATGATTTTGATTAGTGTGTCTTCCGGAACCCTGCGGGGCTCTATATAAACATGCTCCACTCTGGGCGGTTACGCACAACGGGGTCCCCTCACCTCTGACTGCTTTTAAAGAACGTCCATCATTGGGCATCTTTAGACATCTTTGACCGCTTTTTTATCATACTTTTGTTGGCTGGCCGCTTATATTTGACAGAAACATTTAAACCATTATACCTATATTGATTTCTTCATCTTAAAGGGACACAAAAGTGGTGTTGATATTTTGTTTTTTAAAAGTAGGCCTAATTTACTTCAGAATTCAAGATGAACATTAAAAATTGCTTAACTTCAGAATTCAAGATGAACATTAAAAATTGCCATCACGAACTCGAAAAGAGTGAGCGGATGCGGATATCAAAAAATTTGCTAGATTTGATGAAATATCTTTTCAACAACTGCTCCGCTCTGGGCGGTTGCGCACAACTGGGGTCCCCTGAACCTCGGGCCGCTTGTAAAGAACGACCCATCATTAAGCATCTTTGGCATCTTTGACCATGTCGACCGCTCTTTTATCATAATTTTGTTGGTGTATTTAAACATGACCCACTCTGGGTACGGTTACGCACAACGGGGTTCTCTCACCTCGGACCGCTTTTAAAGAACGACCCATCATTGTGCATCTTTGGGCATCTTTGCCCGCTCTTTTATCATACTTTTGTTGGCCGCTTATTTTTGAGAGAAACATTTAAACCATTATACCTATATTGATTTCTTCATCTTAAAGGGACACAAAGTGGTGCTGAATTTTTTGTTTCAGTGTTGTGGTCAAAGTTTTGGCTCGAAGTGTAATAAAATTGGATCTCAATAATTGGAATAATTAAGGAGACATGGCAGGTTTCACGAAATAATTAAAGGAAAACAAATAATTGAATATCAACAATAAGATTTTCTAAAATAATATTGGATATCAAAGCAAATTAACTCGTTGATAATTTCCAAATATTTTGGTCAACATTTTTTTAGCATTATCTCAATAATGCTTATTACGTCCCTTATTGCCCGAGAACGATCGAAATTTAACATACTTTCATTACAATCCCTTTACTTGGACGATGTTGGAACAGAAGTTGAATTTCACAGAATTTAGGAGAAAGCTCATATCTCTCGTTTAGAATAACCAATTTGAACGAAATACAATTTAGGTTATAGCTATATAACCATGTGTTCTCGCTGTGCATTCAACATCTAAATGTTTGTATTTATACTCGTTTAAGAAATCCGTGAAATCGGGAGCTGAATATTTTGACTCACCCTGTTTATATGCGGATATGATATTGATTTAATGTAGGCCTACTTTCCGCTCCGAGTTAGCATAAAAAGTGTTAATTTATCAGTATTTGAGTTTGGTTAAGGTTTTTTACACCATTATCATATATTTTTTATCACCTTAATTTGAACATGTACCAACCTCAAGAAGAAATTATGTATCTAAGTTTCGCTATTGTGTGTATCGCTTTGATGGCGTATTTTGAAATACCGAATTCACATTGAAAAATAATCGCGAGATTTCTAGAGCTTTTATTGCTACCGCCCCATGTTTTAAGGTTTTTTGTTTGCTATTCAATTATTTAAAAAAGGTGTTTTTTTCCTGACTAAAAATGTCCTTAAAATGTTGTAAAAATATCGACATGTTGGTTTGTCTTAGCACCATAGCTTAATTTGCATATTTAATACGACGCCCTGTTAATAGGACCACTAAATTATTACATCACACTTACCCCATATTTGTTAATTATTTGTTTGCAATAATAGTTTTGAACAGTTAATGGATCGAATTAGTTGACCCACCACCTTAACCATGTTAAACGAATTGGAATTTGATATGGACGTGAGATGGACTATTTTGAAATACCATGAACGTGATGAAAACCAACAGTATCATCTGAAAACAATGTAGGAGATATTGAGAATATTCCTCACAAATGTTATATACATTTTGTGTCTCATATCGTCCTGTCATGAAATTATTGTTGGGGGAAGTTGAATACGTACATATATGGTCGCTCTCCAAGGTATGGGGTACATTAGACCATAAAGACGTTGATCAAATGTTATACTTTTGGGATCAGGAACTTAGAAATGAAGTGTCCATCACGAAGGAACACATACTCATAATTAAGTTATTTTGAAAAGTATCATCAAATTATACTGAAATCATTTTCATTCATCAAGTGTCATCAGATTGTCAAGGTAAAATATGTATCCGGTTTAATTCATTACAATGTTTCTTGAGAAACATTTTCAGGCTTTCATATTCATTATTATTTAATAGAAGTACCATGTCATCATTGTCATGTTGTATGATTACGGGCGTATTGTAATGCAAGTTGGTTGATTGTTTTAGTCATGTACATATACTGTATTAATACCAACAAATAATGCTATGATAAAATTTATCGTTTGAATATCATACAACAAAAAAAGGTCACAAATTATTTTTACTATGAATGTTCAAAGTGTTTTATTGATATCACCAAAGAAACAGGTATAATCAAAACAAAATACATAAAACATCAACTAAAGCTACGTTAAATACAACAATAACCTAATACTTAAAAATATAATATTTATTAATACTGTTAGAAAATAGACGCGATGTTAACATATAAATTCATCGTGTCTATATATCCAATGATTGTCGAGCCTCAAAAGCTTGTTTAACATATTTAATGACGGGTTGAATGCAGTCATAGTCAGAGACACCCATGATTGTTGTGAAAATCTCATTACTAGACATTGAATCTAAATTGTAAATGTCGGAGAGTTTACATAAGAGATCATCACGTAAGGTTGAGTAAAATGGGCATTTCATTATAAGATGAAATTCATCCTCAACCAAACTCAAATCACATAATTTACAGATTCTGTCCTGAGGTTGGATTTTGGGTGTAACATGTCTACCTTTCTCAATCATTAATGAATGAGCACTAATTCTTAATTTAGTGAAGATATTCCTAGTAGACCGGTTGAACATAACAACATAATTCTCAAGAGAAAACGATGTTTTGAAAAGACAATAAGACCTCAATTTAGCTTGAAAATTACTAATAGTCTTAGACCAAAGATGACTGTAAACAAGTTCCAGGTTAGAAGTAATAATTGTATTAAAATTACTTGGTGTAATACAATTTGGTCTATTCCAGATATCTAATCTTTTAATGAGATCAAATAACCCTTTTATACCTGATGACCAAGAGAAAATACCTGTATCACATAGTTTACGATTATCAAGTAATGCATCTATAACAAGTGAACGACAACCCTTCATACATTTATCATTTAAAGACCACCAATACTTAACCGCCAAACCAAGCATAGTGATGAGAATGGGAAATCTCCCTAATTCCCCTCTAACAGCATTATTGGTTGCTTTTTTATGAACACCCAAAATTAATTTGCAAACTTTAATATGTAAAGTTTCACTGGGTAATTTATCACAAACTGAGAGAAAGTTAGTATTATTAAGGGTTTTTAATAAATAAGGAGCCCAAACTTCACTTCCATAGCTTAATATAGGTTGAATCAAAGACGAAAATAACTTAATACTACAATTATACGAGGCATTACTTAAATTATGTCTTATTTTAAAATATGCCTTAGATGCCTTATCTTGAAGCCTCAGCATAGCTTTGGTAAAAGAACCGGACGGAACAAAAATAATACCCAAATAGCAATATTCAGAAGCAATTTTAAGGTTAGTATTGCCATAGTTAAATTGGTATTTATTCAAAATGTGACCTCTCTTATTAAAGATCATGATATTGGATTTATCAATGTTCACTACAAGTTTCCATTTTGAACAGTAATTATGCAATCTATCTAAGGCAAGCTGAAGCCCCTTAGAACTTTCTGAGAAAATGATTAAATCATCAGCATACATAAGACAAGAAATAGGTAAATCATTGATGTAAACCGGATCACAAGACAAGTCAAATATATCAGGTAGGTCGCTTAAAAATATATTAAAAAACAAAGGACTTAGAATACAACCCTGTTTAACACCAACCGTAGTCTCAAACGAATCTGTTACTTTACCATCACATTTAACAGCAAATAAAACAGAACTATACATATTCTTAATAATGTTTAAAAATTTACCACCAATACCAATCTGAGTAAGTTTATATATCAAACCATTGCGCCACACTGTGTCAAACGCAGCAGAAAAATCAATGAAACATACATATAAATTTGATTGACCGGCACGATTAATGTATTTATCTATAAGAGATTTTAAAACTAAAATGTGATCACTTGTACGAGATCCTTTTCGAAAACCTATTTGATTTGGTGGGATGATATCATTATCATCAACAAATGTATTAATACGATTATATAGAACTAAACAAAACAATTTACACAAATTACTAGACACAGCAATACCTCTGTAATTCTTAGGAGTTGCCTTATCCCCTTTTTTATGGATGACAGTTAAGCTACTCAGTCTCCATGCTGAAGGAAATTTACCATTTTTAAGAATGATATTAAATAAATTAGTAAGCGGTAGTGCAAGCTTAGAAATACCGCTTTTTAACATCTCTGATCGAATACCATCCATACCGGCTGATTTACCTTTTTTCAAGAGACGTGCAGCTTCAATAACTTCAGATTGCGATATATTATAATCAAGTGTGTTGGTATCAAATGTATCGGAGTTACAAACAAAATCATTAATAAAATCCTCAAAATGATTATCAATATGAGGGAGATTTCTATTCATCAGGGCTAAGAAGTGGCTCCACCATTGTTTAGGTGAAATGGGGTTTTGAACAGTTTTCTTCTTATCACATAAATCCTCATAAATTGACCAAAAGGCTTTAGGATCCTTACTTTCTAAGTTATCTAACATCCGAAAGATATTATTACGAAAAGCATATTTTTTCGTATTTAACAGCTTAATATACTTTTTACGCATACTTCTATAATTATGCACCAATTCAATGTTACTCGGTTGTTTCTTAATAGAACGTGATAATGATCTCAATTTACGATAAAGCGTTTTACAATCATTATCATACCATTTTTTAGAAGTACTGACTTTTTTAATCTTATTAGTAGACTTCTTTTTCAAACCAGCCTTTTTACCAATGGAATCTAATAAATTGTAAAAACTATCGGCACAAAAATCAACAGAAATATCTGATTGTGTTGAATTAATAATAAAGGAATGAATATCAGATTTAACATCGGTACAATTGACAGCCCTACTCCACAAGTTTTCACTTTCTGGTGACCACATAAATTGATTAGGCATGTTGTTCAACTTGATCACATCATCAGAACAATTATTCTTAGAAGTACACCATTTGGATTTAAGAACACAAGATATCATACAATGTATGGAAAATGGTATTAGATCATGAACCTGAAAGTACTCAACCTCATCAAAAATGTCTTTGTCACATAACATATAATCAATAACACTTGGATTACCTCTATGGCTAAAACATGTAAAATTACCATTTAGATCACCTAGTTTACGACCATTAACAATTCTCAAACCGCTACCTTTGCATAAACTTAAAAGTTGTTTACCATGCTTATCTGATATTCTAGAGTCGTGATTTTTTCTAGAAAGAATAGTATCAACAATATAATCTGAATGTACATTGATATATTTACAAGAATCGTTAGCAACAAAATCTGGATCTAAGTCCGTTCTAGCATTGAAGTCGCCCATTGAAATACAATTACCACCAGATGAGGAGAATTGTGCAATATCTTTTTCAATCAAAGTAAAGATATCATCTCTACGGTGACTATAGCTAGATGTTGAAGGACTGACATAAGTAATACAAATATAAATATCATTATGAAAACCAAAAAAATGCTTATTCAATTTAAGCCACATAAATTCAGAGTTAGTTGGCTTAAGAAATTTAACGCCCTTGAGTAACTGCAATCGTACACCAACAGCTAAACCACCAAATGCATGTGGAGCATTAAAAGAGCGTGGCCTATGATTTTGAAAAATATGATAACCATGTAAATCTATAATATCCGAAGTCTCACAATGAGTTTCAATTAGGCCAAAA
Source organism: Ophiura sarsii (assembly GCA_035610835.1). Classification (NCBI taxonomy): domain Eukaryota; kingdom Metazoa; phylum Echinodermata; class Ophiuroidea; order Amphilepidida; family Ophiuridae; genus Ophiura; species Ophiura sarsii. Next base: position 65,485,978 of record CM069448.1, read on the forward strand.
ATATCAAATTTGTTCAATATATTATGAACAGGGGCCAGTTCAATTTTAGAGGAACGGATATTTGCAATTCTAGAAAATAGTCCATCAATGTTCCATGCCCCGATACGAAGTGATGCATTTGAATAATTGAATGTTGATTTAAAGAACAATATAAATTATGTATCATACATGTATATATCAATTCAATTAGGCAGAAGTGTATAACCTTCTTCCTTTACCCAGATTCATTATTTGTTCTATTTTACATCTTAAGTTACTACAGAATACTCTAATACCTTCATCAGATAGATGATATCCATCTGATGCAATGAGATGATCATATGGTACCCCGTTTCGAGTGAAATTACTGTGGTCACAAAAATACAAGTTTGGATTTGAACCCTGAGAAATCCCACCTTTAAGTAGTGCATTGGCTATCTCCGTTAACGTGTTTAAATAAAGATTATCGTTACGTGAAATGCCCAGTGAGATGATGAACTTAGTAGTACGGAATTTGGCGCTATAGTAATCTACTAATGAGTGAAGGTATGCGGCACATTGATTTGGGTTTTGACTGTTTTTTATGTCATTAGTCAGTTCATGGATGACTATACAATCAGGAGCGGAGCTAATTTGCTCTAAACAGGTAGCCGCTTCATCAATAGTAAATGCCTGCATAATGGCGACATTTGCTTGAGGCACAAGTCTCTTCACATCAATAGAGGATAGGTGAGAATTACCAATGATGATTACCGATGGTGTTCGGCGTGCGTATCGCGAGTTAAAGTTCGATTTTACCGAGTCATCAGGGAAACGCGTGTTCCGAGAATGATTTGTCGAGTTCCCATCGAGTTTTCTGGAATTAAGGGAAGTAGTCTTTACCGAAGACATGTGAGTTTGTGATTGGTCATTAGCGAGTGAGTCTGTGATTCTGTGATTGGTCCCACGGTTGGGGCTTAAGGCTGAAACAACAGCTGCATAAGATGGTTTAGGCCTACCATTTGCACCAGCGGATGACTTCCGATTGCGTGTCACAGTTTCAAAGCCTGTTGTATCGATTGAGACTTGCGTACGTTTCGCTTCATACACGTCATCCTTTGCTTTTGAGATATCTGCCTTAAGCGTAGAAATCTGGCGATCTTTGTCTCGTAACAAATCCCCAAGGCTTTCATCCTTCCTAGTCGAATCAGCGACACACTCTTTTAGAGTAGCAATCTCTTGATGTAAGACCGACTTATCAGTGCTCCAACAAGTTGCCCGTTCTTTAAATTGTTTGTCTGTATCGAGACGTAGCTGATGAAGTTTGGCAGATAAACCCTTTGAACTGTCCTGTGACTCTAACTTGGATAACCTATCCATTTCACCGGACATCTTCTTGTTAGCTTTGGACAGCTTACCATTTTCATCAGTGAGGCGATCTACATCCTTTTGTAGGAGCGCAACTTTCAGTTCACAGTTTTCAGTAACAATACTGCAGAGTTTCTGTACCAGATTGGATTCTATATTCCGCACAGCTTCAATGCAGTCATTGTGGCCGGAAGTAGAGACATTATCAGTCTGGATTTCGGTCGTAGTTAATGTTAGAGAAGGTCTGTCAAATGGCGTTTGAGAGCCAGATGAGGTTGTGGGCTTACGTTCAGTTTGAGTGCCGGAGACAGAAGTGCATTTTGACGTATGTTCAGTTTGAGTACTGGTCGAGGTAGAAGGCGATAGAAAGGTTTGAGATCCAGAGGACTTTGTTGTACATTTGCTTGTACCCAACATGTATTTATTGATCAATGGATCAATGGTGGCACACCGGTGACATGTGAATTTTCTACTGGAATGCCGAAAGATGGATAGTTGATAGATGGGCAGCGAGGTACATTCATAATGTAACCAGTTCAAACAATCTGAGCATTTCATCATATAATCCTTATCTGTCGCCTGACATTCAGAGCATGAAGGAGTAGGGGGTATAGGAGGTCCATCCGTAATATCAATAACTGGTTCAGCCTGTCTGTCAGCGTCAGTTTCATAGCTATCACTATGCTCATCACTTCCTTTAGCTGCAGGTGACAATGTACCATGATGATGATAATAGTCCAGAAAAGCCTGGGCTTCATCGAATGATTCGAATGCCTTATGACAGGCACCAGCGTATTTATCCGTACTCGCCTGTGCCTCCGACCATTGTTCAAAGATGCCCACTTTCCTGCCAACAACTACAGCATAAAATTTATTCTTAGAAAGTCTCTTCGATGTATCATCGTTTGAGGCCCCGTTTGAGGCCATTATAATGAGTGATGATCTTTAAAGCAAATAATATCGAAACGCTGTAAACAATACAAAGTGGAGAACGTGTCAAGTGCTTGAGGAGGGTAGGTTCAAGATGCACATTGACGCCTGCATAAGTTAAAACTCCATGGTCACGCCATGGTCACTGCTAGGTTCAAAGCTGTTCAAGCAGGTTCAGGCAGGGAAGTGTCAATTGACACCTCACTGGTTCAAGGTAGTTCATGTCCATGTAAATACATCCAGGCAAAAAAACACATATAAAATGTATGAAGACTTCAAATTTCAGATATAAATCCATATAAAACAGCAAAAGTAGATATCTTATCATCAAGAAAAGTTGTAGGTAGTTTCCTTGCTACAATATCCAACACTAGTAAAAATTACAGCACATAAATCACAGTCGAAACAGGACAAAACAGATGACAATTGCAGAGACAGCATCCTGCTCTGCCTGCTCTGCTCTGCTCTGCTCTGCTCTCACTGAAAAAGTAACTTTGAGGCCTAAAAAAACATGTTCATATTATATATCATTTCATGATAAAATTGTAACGATCTTTGACACACTTTGGCATGGAAGACTTGCAATGGGCCGAAGGCATTCACTGACAAGTTACTACGCATAAATTTAGTAATAAAAAACCCCACTTCACATAGAGTCACAAAACCTGACTTATGGCTACATATATGTAGGGTAACTCCAATAATCAACTTAGCCCGTTTTTTCAGATTTTTAAATAATATAAGTGTTTGTTCATCCGTAAATGGTTCATCATTTCAAAGAATGTTCCACGAAAATCAAAGTATCTTGAAAAGATTGTCAAAAAAACACACAGAAAAATAATTACACGGCTTGTGTAAAATAGTCCTTATTTCCCATGTACGTATAGAACTCCATAATTTCTATGTAAAAATTACATAATATGAATTATGTAAATTTTTACTTATTAATTAAGTAAAAATTTACTTGATAATTATGTTTCACCAGTAACATAAAACTATTATCATGATTATGTAAAATGCCTACTTAATAGTAATGTAAAACATAGAACTCCATAATGTATGTAAAAATTACCTAATGTGAATTATGTAAGGTTTTACTTATTAATTACGTAAAATTGTGTAAAATATTATATAATTAATAAGTAAAACCTTACATAATGTTGTTATGTACAACCAACCTAATTATTATGCAAAATGCTTACTTAATAGCTATGTAAAATATTTGTACATAATTATGTAAAATATTTTACATAATCTAAGTAAAACGACACTTTACATAAGTTATATTATGATATTCGTTATATCAAAATATGGGGTTCTTTATTTCAAATCTCGGACAAAACAAGCATTGAACAGTACATCATCATATAAAAATCAACTCGACAGTTTCATTTATAACTCTTGAAACAACACCATAACAATATGTGATAAGGGCCTAGGCCTATATTCTAAAACAAAGTGGATTTGGTGAAGAAATAGTTGAAATATAGCGTTGAGTACATTTAATGCGTATAGGTCATAATTTATAGCATATTATACATAGGCGGAACAGTTACATGGGTGATATTTTCATAGCAATTCCATAAATATTTACACGAACTTTAAGCTTTTACAAAATTAAATATGCTTAACCGGACCAGTTGCCCCATCCTCCCCTACTAGTAGGGCTAATAAAATAAATAAAACGACACAGTTTATCAATATTTAGCTTATTTGATATATATATCATAAAAAATAAACCTAGGGTAACATCGTTTTTGGTTTGACGAATAACAATTTAATTACATCACAGACTTCGTGATAGTATTATTATATTCATGGCAATTATGGTAATGCCGACTGGCTAAAAAGACTACTACACGACCGTATGAGCGACGTGAGTTCGAATCAATAGAACTCTTGCTTTTCAACAAAAGACACAACACTGAGCTTATGGTATTGTGTACACGTAGCAGTACTGGTTGAGAGACTTTAATTCTCATGATAAGGTAAAATGATGACAATTTATAATGCTATATACACGCGATATTACTTTATCCATACTATTCAGATTTCACCTGAAGATAGCTAACAACATTCACATCTTTCAATTAAAGGCATATTATGTGATCTTTTCCAAAGAGCGCCCTCTATTCATGATTTTTTTAGAAAGTAGATTTTCTTGCAGATTTACATTTCCGATCATAAATCATACATACATTCCAAGTTACAGAGTGATACGATTCCTAATTACCTCAAAATCATGGTTTTAGAGTGAATTTAGAGTGAAAAATATAAACTGTCGGAATTCCGACAGTTTATTTTCACTCTAAAACCATGATTTTGAAGTAATTAAGAATCGTATCGCCCTGTAACTAGGAATGTATGCATGATTTATGATCAGAAATGTAAATCTGCAAGAAAATCTGCTTTCTATTTTGTTTTCGATGTTGAGGGCGTTCCCTGGAAAGATCACATAATAAACCTTTAAACATAGATATTACCATGTTTCTTCGGATTCATGCGTGTCAATTAAAACGGCAAGTGATGCAAAATGTCAAAACCCGCTTTATCGTGCATAAATTATGCAAATTAGGTATTATATGTGTCAAATAATATTTGAAATTAGAATTATTTCAATACAGCTGTTTGTTCACTTCAATATCCAGGAAACCAATATATCCCTACCATTTCCGTTGGTGTTGTATTGTAAAATTGAGAAAATTACATGTTTAAAGAAAAATCCGTTAAATTGTCTATAAATTGGACAAAAAGTGCATTCTCGACATATGCTAAATATTGCAGACTTCGCTCAAGTAAACTACAAACGGTCTACTTTAATTTCATACCAATAACTCCTGTAGTACTCTTACAAAATTATCTCGTTAACTAGAGGTCTTATGATAGGGCAAAAAAAAGAAGTAATGTTGTTCTCCACAGTTTTCAGAGAGATGGGGCGGGCGGGCGGATTTTTTTTCTTTTTTTTCTTCTTCTTAAACCAGCGGAAGCTCACAAGTCCAGCCAACAAGAAGTTGTAATCACTCTTAGAGTCGCACATATATGTTATCAACACTTAATTTAATATGCCATTTAAACTGTTACAAAAAATTAAATTAAACAAATATCTGAAAAAAGAAAATCTGGAAAAAAATCTGAAAAAAAAATCTGGAAACAAAATCAAAAAAATCGGAGCGGCCCTAAATTTGACGAGCGGGCGGTCGAGGACAACATTACATTTTTTTTGGCCTAGTCGTCCGCTTAGCCTATTGAAGACCATTCAATAACGTATAGTTTTCTATTTCAAGGGCTTCGTTTTAAGATCTCTCAAAATATATACAAAATATTCTCTCAAGCCAGTCTAAAGCATCCCACTCATCTTAAATGTGAGTTTTCCTGTTACAGTGCTCCCATCCAAGATCGTTCGGTAACAAATATTTGTCCATTCCTGTGCTCCCTTAAAAGATCAGGCTATAACTTGTAAGGTACATTTCCCTCTTCCAGATCAACAGTAACGATCGTTTCCCTGTTCCAGCGCCCCCTTAACAGCTAGCTAAATGCATACCACTCACACCCCACCATGTGACTTTGCATGTTCTAGTGATCCCTTTATAGACTATTCTATAACGTTCGTTTCTTACTATAGCTTCTCTTTAAATGATCACTTCCCTGTTCAAGCGCTCCCTTAAGATATCAGTTTATAAAGTACATTTCCCTGTTCCAAAACTCGGATAAAGTGTACTTTAGGTTTCATGTGTATTCAAGCGCTTCTTTTGGATCACTCAAAATAAAATCTCCTTTCAAATCAGTCAAAGGTATCCGACTCACAGACAATGAGAGATTTCGTGTTCGAGCGCTCCATTTTATGGTCGCTTAATAGCGTGTGTTTTCTGTACCAGCACTCTCTTGTAAGATCAATCAGAAGCGAATGTTTTTTCTGTAACAGCGCTCCATTTAAAAAAAAAGTAGTAAGCAAAATATAGCCTAATGATCCCTTCTTTTAATACAATTGACACAGAAAAGCAATAGGAAAATGGTATGACAGCCACAGACAAATATACCTGAATAGATAAATACAAATTTCAGTACAAATGATAAATGATAAATACAAATTTCAATTTATAATGCTATGTACACGCGATATTACTTGATCAATGCTATTCAGATTTCACCTGAAGATAGCAAACATTCACATCTTTCAATCAAACATAGATATTACCATGTTTCTTCGGATTCATGCGTGTCGAAGGACAGTGTCAACCCTTTTTGGCGCCAAATTTATCAAGCACTGTAACTTTTAAACTATAAATGTGATGTACATAAAAGTATACATTTCTTATAATGAAATGAGTCGGAGAATCCATTTTTGGTATCAAATTTCAATAAAAGTGATTTTTACTTTTTTGCCCAAAAATCACTTTTTGGCGCCAAATATTTTAAGACAACCTAACAAAATCAGTTTTTGATAACAAATTTCAAAATTTCACCAAAATCATCTAAGTCAATTATCTAGGCATCACATTTTTGGCACTTTTTAGTCAATATTCTGAAAACTAAAACATGATGGAAGACGTAGATTACTAGCGAACCAATTATCTATCCTACACTTCCAAAAATATATTTAAACGTATCAGTGAAATGTTATTCATTTTTGTTAAGTTGTGTTGATGTGTATGGTACTTCATCCGTTAAATCCCTCCACACTTGGACATTCTTATGTGTGTTTCTATCATTTAAAATGTCTTGCATTCTGCCATCAAATAGTGCAAACATTCCTCCTGTAAAACAAACAAAATATGTTGCCATCAAATACCAATGGCGAAAAGCGAAGCAATCACTAAATCAATAGCGCCCTCACGAGTTATAAGGGGCTAATTCGGAAAGTTGTGAGTACAAATAATTTCCAAATTAGCGTAAAGTATCGTTTAGTCTATGGCCATTAATTAGTCCATGCCACTCGCTGGTCGAGTCATATATATATTTTGTTTGTTGTTTTGTAACTTCTCCTATAATTATTGTTGTGCAATGCTATGTTATAATGTTATGTTCTACGGAGGGAAAATTATACATAAAATGATGGAGAAAAAGATGACGAATAAAGTTAACGTTCACTTTTACTGTCGATTTCTGGTCATAGAAGAGTTCGTTTAATTTTTGATCTGAAAGATATGATAATATGCACACAACATGTACCGCCAAGTTTTCAACAGAGTCCCGTTGCCCAATTGACTAATCATTATCAAAACCCATATTTACATTTTACTAGACTACCTCACGCTTACATGTACACGGTGGCATGGGTAGATAGGAGACATAATCACTTGTCAAATGCAAAATATGCACTTGTGTTACTCTACAAAATGTCAACCCCCACCTCCCAACCTCCTCTAAGCGATATTTGTCTTTTTAAAGACTCTTGTTTACAATTGAAATCGCCCACATTTGTTTCCAAAATGCCTTATCACGATGCCGCTATTGCGATACCCATTCCTTTCTAATCGGATTTTTCAATTGGCAGTGCGTTGGGTAAAGTGATACTAATTATGTTGGTTCAATGTTAGTGACATACCGTTAGTTTTGCCAATCAATTTTGTGCTTTATCCTAACACTAAACTATTTATTCGATAACAAACCTGTGTGGATGAACACAATCTTCTTTCCTTTGAATATTTCAGGATTGGTATTCAGTTGTTTCACCATGTGATAGGCTGCTTTACCAGTATACACGGGATCCAAAATAATACTCGTCTGCCGTGCAACATTGGTTATAAAATCTGTTGGCAGTATAACAATATATATAGTTTGACATTTTGTAAGTTGACAAGCCTGGCTAACATCATGAGTAGATATCTTAAACTGGCGTTTTGAAGACTCTTTAGTTCATTTGATGCTGTGTACTTTGGGGTATTAGCATATATATATATATATATAAACTTATTCCCAAGGGATTTCAACTTCGTCACGATGGTCATTCGGTGATATATACATCGGCTATCAACACGGCAACACGGACATGCTCACGTAAGCTTATGCGTATCTCGTTAGAATCATTCCACAGAACTATAACGAAGCACAATGATGACCGCAACTGGTATAACAATCAACTCGACAATCTCTGCTACAAACGCGAACTATTGAACATACGTTCTTTCATTCATGAGCAGAACCAAAGATATTATGATTGTTTGAAGAATTTGAAACAATCTAAAATTTCAAAATTGAAGGACACTCAGATGAAGCCAAAGCGGACGCCAAAAACAACGGAAAAGCAAGTAGTTACAATACCTGAGGACTTGACTATCTCTGAGTCTGAACGCTGCGTTCTAGCAAAGGGATTAAAGTTCATCCCTACTAGCAAACATATTGATGAATTTCAAGTTCGCTATGATGCTCAGCAGTTCTACAGAAGACTTCGACTGAAGGCTTGCTACTCTCTACAAGATGACGATGGCGATGATCCCAATGCCACCGTTCGACCTCCCGAGTTGAGTTACCTACAACAGTTGGATAAAAAGAAATCTAACTTTACACCTGGCGATGGTCAACTACCTATCCTTGACTACTACATTGAGAAATGTGAACGCGAAATCAACAAATTGAAATTCAAACAACCTCATCATCAACGGAACATCTCAGTTGAAGAACGTAATGCTTTGAAATCTCTACGCAACAACCCGGATATAGTAATCAAGCCTGCTGACAAAGGTGGTGCCATAGTAGTGTGGCGCAAGGACATGTACATTTCGGAGGCAGAACGACAGTTATCTGATGAATCGACCTATGAACATCTGGAACACGACATCACAGAAGAGCACCAGAAACTCATAAAGGACACTATCAACGGAATGGTTGACTCTGGTGAACTTCCCGGAGTAGCCGAACATTTGATCAACCCGATGCCTAGAACTAGTAAGTTCTATCTACTACCTAAGATACATAAGACCGGGAACCCGGGTAGACCATCGTATCTGCTTGCAATTGCCCAACTGAGCGCATCGCTCAATATCTCGACGAGATATTGAGGCCGATAGTGGAAGCTTTACCTACATATGTTCAAGACTCGCCTCACGCACTTCGTATTCTTCAAGGGGTGAATCTGCCTGACAATAACCCACTTCTCTTCACTATGGATGTGAAATCTCTGTACACATCCATCCCACATAATGAAGGTCTACGAGCTTTGCGTGTTTTTCTTGACCAACGATCTCGGCAATACCCGACTACTGACACATTATGCCGTCTTGCTGAGCTGGTACTCACAATTAATTGCTTTGAGTTCAACGAGGAGTTTTACTTACAACTACGAGGTGTCAAAATGGGTTCTAGACTAGGTCCTGTATATGCGTGTATCTTTGTCGGCTATATTGAACAACAATTCCTGAATCTCTATCCTGGTACCAAGCCTCTCGTCTTCCTTCGATACATCGATGACATTTTTGGCATCTCGACTGGCAACGAACACGATTTGCTGCAGTTCATGAACTTTGTCAACGACTTTCATCCTGCTTTGGAATTCACTTGGAAGATCTCAGCAACATCCGTGGTATTTCTGGACATTACTATTAGCTTACACAACGGGTCTTTGTCGACATCTGTACACTACAAAACTACAGACTCTCATTCTTACTTGACATACTCTTCTTCTCATCCGAAGACGTGTAAGAATGCCATCCCCTTCTCTCAGATGCTTCGTCTCAGACGCCTTTGCAGCAGTGATGTCGACTTTAATAAACAGGCAGCACTGATGGCTACCTTCTTCTCCGACAGAGAGTATCCACATCATGCCGTCTCAACCGCCCTCCAACGATGCCAGACTATCACCAGGGAGGAAAGTCTTGAACCCAAACAACCTGCAAGCCAATCCAACAGACCAGTGATTGTACTCACATACCATCCGCGCACTATACCTGTTGTTGACATCATTACCCGCAACTGGAAGATACTTCAAGAACACCAATCGACTAAAGGCGCGTTCATACTCCCGTCGTTGCGCGTCGACCGACGTCGATGGATAAAAGTTGACATTGCTTCAACTCGCGCGCCGATGTCCATCGACGTCGGCCGATGCGCAACGACGGGAATATGAACGCACCTTAAGGATATCTTCGATGATACACCAATGGCCTCCTACCGTCGGGACAAGAACATCAAGGACACTCTAGTTCATTCATCGTTGGCCTCAACCCGTGATTCGTCAGTTGGGACTACTCCATGTAACCGTCGACGATGCAACACTTGTAACCACGCGTTACTCACAAGTTCAGTAACTGGCCCTTCTGGCACTTACAACATCAACAGTAACTTTACGTGCACGTCAACGCATGTGATATATGCCATAGGATGCAAGCGTCACCCACATATTCTGTACATCGGAGAGACTGAACGCCGACTAGCTGATAGGTTTACTGAACATCGTCGTGATATCTTGATTCGTGATACATCGAAGCCCGTGCCATTGCACTTCGTCACGGATAACCACAACATTTCCGACGTTTTTGTAACCGCCTTGACCCATGTTCACAACAAACATGAACGCAAGACTACTGAACAACGGATTATCTTCAAGTTAGGCACCCTCCAACCCTTTGATAATTCCAAAGAGAATTCGGAATTTAATCAACAAAAAAATTTTTAGTCAATCTCAAGTTCAAGATCAAAATTCAAGTTCAAATTCAATCAAAATTTGAAAAATCTGAACATGAACCAAGTTTATTAATTATTAAACTTGATTAAGATTATCAATTAAAATTTATTGATTATGATTGATGATTAAATTTAATTAATAGACTAACAATGAACTTAATTGATGAAGTTTAAATTCACCAATGAGAAAAAAAAATTAAAAGCTCAATGAAATCCAAGTCAACAATTTAAAGTTGACATCAAATTAAATGAATAAAGTCCCAAGTTACAGCTGAATTTATAAAATATTTATTCAATTGCAGTGCAGTGTATCAATATTATGTATCTTGATTTAGAAATCAGTCCATTCAAAAATAAACAAGATTTATTTCATGCGAAGAAATTGTCTGTCTGAAACGCACCTGTCCAGTAGAAGAGCTTATAAAATCTACACAATAGAATTTTACCGCGCTCGAGAATTTCAATCTCGGATTAAAATTTTTTTATCAATGGATATCAGACCGTGGTCATGCACTTTTGAACCAGATTATCAGAGACTTGTATATCGGAACAATTACATGTATATAAAAGACTTTATCGACTTGCCACGTTGGACATGTAGAATGCGCCCATTATTGCCAGCGTAAATAAGACCTAAATATTGATAGGCCATACTACATGTATTTCGTGTATACTATTTTAAACACAATTTTAATAGACCTTTCTGGGTCTATAAAACAAATTTCAATAGACATATAATTAAATTTCAGCAGTGCATACCAACAAAATGCTACCTGAATTCAAACCGTCTCACCACGCTGATGTTACAGTCGTCGACACTGGATGCGATGAACAACAAAATACATATACAACTTTTGTAGCTACAGTCCTAATTATTCAAAATGAAGGGGCTGGTAAATTGACCGGAATAATATAAACATTGATATAGGAATATCAAAAAAGACGGAATTCTCCACCAGATGTTGTGACGTGGTTTTAGGGAAAATACTCGCATGGCGGAGAGGGGATCAAAACACACAGAATGAATATAACGGATATAGCTTCCAAGTTATTTATATATACATTTTATTAATTCATCATAAATAGTTCACTTACTCATATTATAAACGAACACAGCATCCAGCATCTAGACTATCCTAAAGAAATGACATGACACGCATCAATCGTGAGCTTCTGTAATTCAGAGCTCACCAGTCCTGTTGTGTGAATAGAAAACTATATGGCCTAAACTTATGAGGTGTTGTCAGCGTGGCACGAAGACTTGAATTGGTCAGAGATATTGTCGCGTAGACTGAATGAGATTCAGAATACGGAAGTACGGTGTTGCCATTTCAAGTCAATCATGGCCTGAATTCTAGATATGAAAATACCTAATAGAATTAATAATATCAATATAATAATATCAATATAAATATAAATTTAGCGTCACAACATGAACATTCAATTTGATGTCTTTAATCTTCATTGATTAACTAGCCCCCCCCCCCTCCCCCACTTTCTTCTGCAGCTTTCTGATGTGACTTGGTAAGCCGCGTTGGCGTTGCCCGGCCCGCATTTGCCGCGTTTTCGTTTTCCTTATACACGCCCGCGTTCTTGTCCGCTTTTGCCGCGTTTTAGTTTTTATACGCGCGCACGCACTCGCCCAAAATTGCACCCGCGTTCTTCTGTTTATTTAGCTTCGCCAAGTCACATCGCTAATTTCTACCTTGATAAAGGCCTATGGCCGAAATATCGGAATTTTAATAAAATCATGAGGTTTGAACCATATTACGTATTCTCTGGACATTATTATCTATCTATATATATATATATTACATTAGGCGAAACCATCACTAGATAAAGTGCTCAACTACAAAGTAGGAGCAGAATAAATTATTAAACTAGTGAAACTTGGTTTACATTACATTACAATACAGGCTTGTTTCGTATGGATGGAACTCCCCTGTGTTAAAGAACATCCCCGAATGCATCAACAGAAGACTGTCATGTATATCTTCCAACGAAGATATTTTCAATGACGCTAGCCCACCTTACCAGGAAGCACTCAAGAAGAGTGGTTATGATTATCAACTAAAATACAAACCACCTACTCAAGACAACAATCTGCAAAATAACAAACGCAACAGAAAACGAAACATCACGTGGTTTAACCCACCGTATAGCGACACCGTTCATACCAATGTTGGCAAACGTTTCTTTAGCATCATAGACAAATGTTTTCCCCCCGGACACCCCCTGCACAAAATACTGAACAGAAACACTGTAAAGTTAAGCTACAGTTGTATGCCAAACATGGAACAGATCATATCTAACCACAACAAATCTACCCTTCAACCGGAAAATAACACACCCATGACTCAGACTACACCTAATTGCAACTGCAGAAACAAAACGTGCCCGCTCGACGGCAATTGCCTCGTATCTGGCGTAATTTACCAAGCTACAGTCACAAGACAGGACAATCAAAAAAATGAAACCTACATCGGGCTGACAGAAAACACATTTAAAACAAGATTTTATGGACATACAAGCTCGTTCAAAAACGAAAACCACCGCAATGACACTACTCTAAGCCAATACATTTGGACATTATGTAAAAAAAACATTAAACACTCCATCAAATGGAAAATAATCGCCAAGAGTAAAGCCTACTCCACAAACACCAAGAAATGCAACCTTTGTCTTACCGAGAAGTATTTTATTATAACTAAACCTCTTATGTCCTCACTGAACAATAGAAATGAACTTGTGAGTGGGTGCAGACATAGAAGAAAGCACTTATTATGTAACTTTAAGTAACTTTTGGTGATTCCTTTATTGTTGTTTATATCATGTGCAGTCATCTATGTATTGTGCTATTGATTTCCTTGTGCTGAATTTCTCAGTGTACAATTTACAACTGATGAGTGTGGATGGGGAGTTCCATCCATACGAAACAAGCCTGTATTGTAATGTAATGTAAACCAAGTTTCACTAGTTTAATAATTTATATATATATATATATGAGTGCCTAAATTAAAACATGGGTACAAAAGGTAAACCAAAAGAGAGGAAAGAACTGCTCTCGTATATGATTGAGATACAGAATAACCACTGGACGATTAAACATTCATCAAAGCTTAACTGTCACTGATCAAAATCGGCATTCATGACAGGGCCCCTTGTCATTGGACCTGCGTTTAAAGGTATTTTTCAGGGGACACCCTCAATCCTCGAGGAAAAAAAAATTGAAGCAGATTTTCTTGCAGATTTACTTTTCTGATCATAAATCATAAATATATTCCAAGTTACAGAGCGATACGATTCCTAATAACCTCATGGTTTTAGAGTGAATTTAGAGTAAAATTTGAAAAATAGATTGAACCGGAGCGATACAATCTATTTTCAAACCATGATTTTGAAGAAATTAGGAATCGTATCGATCTGTAACTTAGAAGATCTTTATGATTTATGATCAAAAATGCAAATCTGCAAGAAAATCTGATTTCATAGTAAAAATCAATGATAGAGGGCGCTACTTGGAAAAGATCACATAAAATGCCTTTAACATAGGACTACCTACTTGATCACAATCACAATCACAATATTACACAACTAAGTTTTACCAAGTTCCTCTGGAGACGATATAGCATAACCCGCCCCAATGGCATCATCTTCAAGATTGATAGCCTCTTCTGACGTCAGAGTGGTCCCGTCTGATTTGAATAAATCTGCATCTTTTAACATCTTATTTATCTCGCTATGGGTAAAGGCTGCTGGGTCACCTACTGCGGGACCATGAAGCCTGCAGCCAAGTAAACACATTTAATAAATAGGTAGGAATGAACACATTAAACATTTTTAACCACCTTGATTATTTCAATTAATACAGTAATTACTACACTTATCCTCATTAGATGACGAAGGCAATCCTACTTTCAACGGGTGAATGTAAATTTGCTGTATTTTGCCATTTATTCCTATGATAGAATTTTTAACTTATAAAACGAAGATGATTGATTATAATCCTTTGAAATTAACAGTTATGTGAATTAGTCATTACCAATGCATGAACATGCAATGCAAGTTTATAAACTCACTTTAATTTGTTCCCGGTAAGATGGTTACCAACAATAAGTCCAGCAGCTGTCCCACCGCTACCCGTAGCGGATACAATGTCGGTGAACGAGTCTAACACGCCCTGCAAGACGTAAATTAATAGTGATCACCAATATTTAAAAATCTGTTTCTTGATCCTATTTATTTGACCATTTGACCGCCACCTATTATCATTATTACCAATCTAGCGATATCCTATTTTCTGTCAATAATAATACCACGTAAACTAATAATTATTTTCACTATTTGTGACCCTCTGACCTTTGACCCGAAGGTCATTGTGTCATACTTGGTATAATAATAACATAAGATGTAATTTCCATATTCTCGAACTGATCCGTCTTTATGAGATGAAGTCCAGTTCTTTGATGAAAGCTTTCATAACCATTTGTGACCCCTTCCTGCCTTTACCACGAGGTCATTATTGTTACGCTTGGCCGGTAGCCTCTAATTACAACATAAAATGTGGTTTCGTATTATTAAACAAATCGGTCATGTAAATGAATCTCGTTAATTAATTGATGAAATTGTAAGTATGTTATATTTTAAGACTAGTGGTGGACCAAATACAGTACTCTCGTTATAAAGACATTAAAGAATCAGTTAACAAGACTTACCTGTTTTTCCATTTCATCAAATGCATTAACATAACCGAACATACCTACAGATGTGGAACCACCGAAAGGCATGGGATAAGCCTTCTCACCGGTTTCTTTCCTGAATTTAAATGACAACAAACATGAACCAACAATGGAATCACCAAGAGATATGAAAAGTCTTCTCATCGGTCCTCTGCCTAGCCTATTACTATGAGCTTTGTATCGAAAAGATGAAGGGATGTTTGATATTGATATACCACATATCATTATCATTATTGCAATGGATCTCGAGCCTACGCTCGCATTACGCTACGAGGCCCGCTTAGCAGCGCTACAAATTGGTGCCCTAAAAACCGGCACCAAAATTTAAATATTCGCCTTCCATCAAAGCTGGTTGCTATATGACATAATTCTCGTGTGCAACCAACCGGCTGTATTGCAACGCCCATTGAATAGTTTAAACGCATGAGCGTGGATGTAATTTGCAACATAATGGAAACTCACCCACGCAGTTAGCAAGTAGTACCGCTCGTACACGCCCCGAATTTAAATATATGCACTGGGCAATCCTCTCGTAGTAATTGATAACAATAGGTTTACCAGACCGAATTAATAGCGCTTTTAAGCGGGCAATTTATGTCATGTATTTAACATGCTTAAATTACTCACATATGACAAAGACTTATAGAAATAAACTAATTTCGAACTAGTGTTCTAAAATGAGGTATTCCATTTGAAATCCATACACCCCTATGGAAGACATTACCTTAATCTTCAACACAGGGAGTGTGAATTTCAAATGGAGTTAGTTGCATGGGTGACTCCATGCATGTGAAATCTACACTCCCTGTAGAAGATTAAGATCATGTCTTCCATAGGGAGTAGAGCGTGTGTGTGGATTTAAAATGGAACAGTCCAATACAGATTCCCATAACCATTGATAATGGACTCCTACAGTACAGCTCGAAATAGAGTGTACACTGACATTGCAATGATATTGCAATGACATTGCAATGATATTGCAATGACATTGCACTGACATTGCAATGACATTGCAAATTGTAATCCGATTAGTGCACTGTCATTGCAATGTCATTGCAATGACATTGCAATGATATTGCAATGACATTGCACTGACATTGCACTGATGTGCGTTGATATTGTGCACTCTATTTCGAGCTGTACTGTAGGATCATTAAACTGTAGTAGGCCTATGTTTTAATACTGCATGCATCCTTTGGATCTTAAGCCTCGTATATATCGAGGGCTTTGTGCCGCAAAGTCCTATTTGCAATGGCTGCCATTTTTGAGCTTGTGTTTCCAGAAGGGCACATCTTAAAGCATGTTTTATATATAAATTATTGTTTTATATATAAATTATTGTAGATACTGCCTTTTCATATAACTGAGATGTTAGTGAAACAATTTCCTATCCGTTGTATAGCTGCCCCGTGTTTAATTCATATCAATGGGTCTACTGTAGAATAACAACTGGCAGCTATTACAAATGATTACAAATAAGAGCAGCGTAAGAATGAGCTATGGTTTGCGATGGTTTCCAGTTTTCAATACGATTTATTCAGTTAAAATATACTACCGGGTTCCAAAGTGTCGGCATTCAATTATTTCCATTCATCCTTCCGCGGCCCTTACCGAGGTTCAGTTCATTACAAATAGGGCCTTTTGTGGCCTAAATCCTTGATATTATGGTCGAGATTCGTCAACATTCTCACACCGCCGCCAACAAATAAATGTAGTCTTTACGGTATTTCTATAAGATATCTCTACAAAAAAAGACAAACGATATATTTCTTTACCATATTTTATCGGCGAGTTGTCTCATTCTGGGCCACATATCTTCATTTAATGTCGATGTGCTAGGAACAAAGTATATGTGGGCACCCATCATGTGATCTAGGAGATAGTTGCCTGCGAATGGCACGGAATCTGGGTCCTGTTAATGAATGAAAATACTATTAGTTATCCCCTGTTTGTTCATGCAATACGGCAAAATATCTATGGTTTGTTTCCAATATCACATGAGGCGATCATTTAGTAGACATGAATGCAATTTAAAAAGTAAATGAGGAATAATTAAACTTAAACATCTCGAAATCCTAAACAATTGGAACAACTAAAAACATTGTTGTCAATTTACCACTACCCTAATTAACCACACTGCCTCCTCACCCCAAGATATCTAGCACTTAGATATCTTGGAACCTTAAACAACCACCAAAAAGAATATTTTTGCTCGCCGTCATTCACCACACCGCTCATCGAACCTAATATACATTGAGCACAACTTAAACAACTTGGAACCCAAAACACTGGAAACCACAGAAATGATACTGGGAACCAACAAAAAGACAGACCAACCCCACATGCCATATCACACAACCCCCCCCCCCCCCCACCCCAACCCACATCCATAACCCAACACTGCCTCCCTTTCCACATATAACCCTTTAAAAGAATATTGGATCAATCCAAACGTTGATGTAACCAATCAGATTGATGTAACCAATCAGAGCTGTGATAAAATTACTAGACTAATACGGGCTCATATCAGTCATCAGATACAGAGTAATGATAAATTACTCTGGGAATACGAGAAAATATTCATTGGGACATTAACCAATCACATTTCAGCATTCATGTCTACTAAATGATAAAGTATATTATACCGTATTGACGTCTAATGAGGAAGAAAGTAAACAACTATATAATGTAGAATGTAGAATATAAGCCTAGTATGTCAACTAGGAGGTATATGATCTAAAGATTATTAGAGGGTATACTAATAGTTAAAACTATACAAATATTGACTGCAATGAGGGGCATGGTTCAAATTATAGGCCCAAGGTGATCTCGAAACCAGACTATGCCCCGAGACGTGGTGACCCGAATGAAAGCAGTCAATATTTGATTTATATACCAAATATATAGATTGTTGTCATTTGATTGGTTAAAAGAACATTTTCTATCAACTTATTCACCTTAGGCCAACCAAAGTTTCATGAAATGAAGGTACATGAGACCAAACCTTCACCGTTCTGTTACCTAAAGTAGAATCGGACAAAAATATCGATTTCCGAATTTGGAAGGTTTGTCAATGTATAATTCTTACCGTATCAATTCTGACAGGATTTCACTTGACAATTTGAATTAAGGCTATAGCGGAATCCATCATATCTTTGATATCTTCTTCATTAACAAAGGCAACAAGAGTTGTTTGTTTTTAGTCATCTTAAAACGGTACAACAATGCGAAATTGATCATGGAAAATTGTAAACAAACTTTATGCAGCAGACGAATCCAGATGAATAAAATGCGAAATGTCAAAGGTCATCTGTCAATCACCGCGTAAATACAGGGTGTTCAAATCGAAATTGTTCGCCATATTACAATGTTTCGTCAATAGGGGCGATTTGGATGTTGCAAACGGGTCGCGGACCCCGTCGCGGACCCGGTCGTGGAATACGAATTGCTTGACTCGTGAACATTGGAGTGTGACGTCATCAAAAAAGACTCGGGCATATAGTTGTGACTATGCCCCGGGCAAAGTTGTGTACTATGCCGGATGCCAGGGGTGCCCCGGGCATAGTTGTTTTTCATGACGTCACATTGAAATTTAAGGCATAGCTTGATTATACCCTCACTTTTAACCAATCAAATGACAGGAATCTGTGTATGCGGTATATAATAATACTTAACCCTCTCTCAGCGTGGCAATGGTGAAAACTATTACCCATATATGACACGGAACCATAACCCCGCCCCCCCCCCCCATAAGTTGTCGGTAACATTTGGTGAAATGCTGGGGTGAAATGTGAAGAAATTAATAAGAAACGTGATTTCCCAAGTAGGGGAGAGCGGGTAGTGTTCGCCCTATTTTCATTTGAAGAGTTCTAGAGGCACCAATTTTAAAGATTGAATGGACCTATTGATATTAGGCGAAAGATTGATATCTTGGCTACATACGACCATGATCTCAGTACTCTATGCCTTACTGTAAAAGCAGGAGTAAATGATAAAGACAGGTGTCTCAAAAAGGCGAACTTGCCCGACGCCGGGGTAGGGTCGCCCACAGGTCGGGGCAAGTTCGCCCTAGGCTCAGAATTAGGCTACACAAAGTACCATAATATCAAATACATATAGATTCATTATTCTTCGTTATTTTATTCCAAAATGAAATTTAGGAGTCCAAAATATAGGGGTGTGGGCACTTTTGCGGAACATACTCGTTCAAAATTTAAGAATAATAAGAAATACCACATTTTGAAATATTCGCCTCTAATATTAGTGTTACTCCATTCCTGATAACTATTTTTATAATTACAATTATCATGTAAGAGGAAAATTGCAATTGTGAAATTATGCAAAATCATAACTATATAAATCCCTATTGGCGAACCTGCCCCATCATCAAAGGGCGTATGTACCCATATAGCACTATAAGTGCATTGACATATACCACGGATATGTCCCACATTCATTGTTGGGTTGTTAACTGCATCAAATCCATAATCAATCTCATACCTACTTAATGATAATTTACATTAAAACCTTCTCTACGAATATTTTTGGGAAAAAAACAATATGAAAAACGGAAGAAAATTCACTTTTGTAAGGCAAAACTGTTTTTTTGATGATAAGTTGACAAACATGTTACGGTGATTTGCCACGTTAATGTTCAAAGCTTGCAACATAATACTTTATCTATTGTGTGTTCGCCAAATTCAACCAGTGGCCACAAAGATGAGAATCACGTGGTGCCGGGCGGACCTGCTGATAGGGCGTACACTTCCCGCTCTTCCGTCCCTACGCTTCCTGCTAAATTAACTTTACTATACCGTATGGAGCGAGCCAGGGGAGTGGGGTTAAAACATCCCACATTTCCATTAGTCAGTTGAATTTGAAACCGTACAATAATACTCTCTAAATGTAAAAGAGTGGTTTTCCACTCTTTCAAGGAGTTAAACGCAGGACAACACGTTTTTGAGTGGAAAAACACTCTAAAAGGAGTGAAAGGGGATTTTATATGACAATGTTCCACTCTATTGAGAGTGAAAAATTAACTTTCACACTCATTTTAGAGTGGACATTTTCCACTCTAAAATCGGTTGTCCTGCGTTTCACTCCCTTCACTCCTTTTCGATTGAATTTCCAATCTTTCCACTCGATTTACATTTAGAGAGTAGGCCTACATTTATAAAAATACAAACTAGACATACTATGACTTTTACGGAAGAGCTATACGTACTCAGAGATTGCCCTTTGACCTTTCTCACCTTATCGGTCCTTAGCAACAGGTGCACTTGCATACCAAGAGAGCGGGCGCAAATTGCTGTTGCTCGACAGAAGTTGGATTGAACACCTCCACATGTTATTACGGACGTACAGCCTTGCTGTATGGCATCTGCAAAAAGGAACTCTAACTTCCTCACCTAAAAATAGAGATCCCAACGAACTGTTAGTCTCATTTTAAATGATTAATTAGTTAATTTACTTATCATCGACATTATGTTATGGTTATAGACTACACCTAGCACAAAAAGTCCCCGACCTGGCGCTTTGATGTTGGCTAATCTAAAATCAATATATCGGTACCACAAATCTGAGATATGCAATAAATGGGCAAATTTTTTCTCCGTAGTTTGATACCTCATTCATAAAGATCGAATGGATACTTGGAAGTAAATGATGATTTCAAAGTAACGACAACAAAGTTGCACTAGAATTGGTTTCCTATGGGATATCATCGATTTGTATTGTCCACTGTGTCAGTGCTAATCTCAACTAGTCAGGTATGGGGATGAATGGGTAACAGGCATCGACAGGGCGTCGGTACACACACATTTTCAATGCGTAATCACACTAAGCAATGATATCCCATTGAAATCCAATTTTAGTGCAAGAATTGTTTTGGTAGTTGTGGTTGATTAAACAATCATAACATCAACAATATCCACTCGATTTTTATGAATGTGGTATCAAACCACGGATAAGAAATTTGCTCATGAAATGTATATCTCATTTGATTTGATTTTGGATTAGCCAACATCAAAGCATCTGGTATAGGACTTTTTGTGTTAGGTGTATATTATATTTAATACAGTGCTCTATGCCAAATCGGAATAGAAGTCGATCGTTACTCTGTGTTTCCGACAGATTTAAAGATGAACTGTCTGATATCAAAGTGCTCGATTCCTAGGAAGAGCATAAATATAATTAATAAAGTCGCATCGGATCTTCGGACCCGGGATCGGACCTCTACCAAATGTCTTTATTAGAAGCTTACTTTGTTTCCACTGAGTACACTGCCAGTCAAATCATCCCGCTTTATGTAGACTTCAAATCCGTCAGGAACACCCGGGAGATTCCACCTTTCAATAGGGGTGTTACATTGGGCGAGCTAGAAGGACGGTATACAAGTATATCATGTGATTATTTTTTAAATTTTTTTTTAAAATTTTTTAAAATTTTAAAATTATTTATTTATCTTTTTTTTCCTTTTTTTTCTTCATGTGATTATAGTCGATCCATCTGAGACCGATCTTCCAATCACGTGACCCAGCCGTTCCATTGACTGGGAGAGGAGGCTATATTCTGACGAAACTATCGATGGAATCTATGGAATCAATCAGTTTGAATGAAAAATAGCCATAATAGAAAATAATTATGCTTAACACATACACTTATCATTAAAATTCAGGTTGTACCACGATATTATGTTTAATTTACATACCTAACTGTGGATGAGTACCTACTCAATTTCTAATAATATATACCATTTTGCCAGTATGTTTGTGAAATATGCTTGTAATTCCTGGCTGCGTATCCCTTGATGTTAGCACAAATAATTTCATCCTGATTTAAATCGCAGTGATATTGTGGTAGTCTGATATTTCATGTCCATTATATTTTGCAAGTCGTCAGTTTTGAAATTCCGTGATTTGTGTCAGTCCTTTTTAATGACATCATAACGTTGAGGAATCTTCAATGAATGTCAATGTTTAGTTAGTCATTCCTGCCTCTCAGCCTTTTTGGTATTTCGCTCTTAACGCTACATAGTATAATATATATATCCATGATGAGTTTCAGGAATGTTTGGAAAGGTTTTTACTTGTTACTTTTACTAGAATTTACAAGATGGCAAATAAAACATTATTGTGGCCTCCTGCGTTGTGATAAATCTTTTAAGTT
Source organism: Ophiura sarsii (assembly GCA_035610835.1). Taxonomy (NCBI): domain Eukaryota; kingdom Metazoa; phylum Echinodermata; class Ophiuroidea; order Amphilepidida; family Ophiuridae; genus Ophiura; species Ophiura sarsii. The sequence continues at coordinate 65,508,759 of CM069448.1, forward strand.
CACCAGTTTCGATCGTTTTCAGCTTTGTGTTTTTATTCATATGCCGAAATCACAGGTGACGATTTCAAAGCCTTTTGATTTCAAATAATGCGCAAATGGTTCGATATTTGGCTCTCTTTGAATGGTACACTAAACATAGCTGCTACGTCCATGCGTGTGATGAGAATAATATGCATTGGAGCAGTATTGAGGCTGATCAGTTTAAGGTTAACATATTGTCCATCCGTGACGCAAATATTTAACTGTGTCTCTTTTAGTAACAAACCACACCCACCAACATTTTAACAAATGTCAATGAAGTTGATGACACTCTTCAACATAATGCATAAAACATTTGAATAGGTGCAAGTAGTTTGTGTTAATAATCCATTTAAAAATGTCCGTCCGTGACATGTCCGTCCGTGACAAACTGATAGCCTCTATTGTGTATATTATTGCATAAGGCAGCTTAATTGTTTCAATTCACATTATATGAGGTTCGACCGGAGGTTGGAATAAAATGAGGTCCTTCGACAACTAGCAAATATACGCCAGAAGACCGTACATCTTATTTTTGCTCATCACCCCTGCCCATCCAAGCACCAAAGATCGCTCTTCGATAAAATTCACTATAATCAACAAAATTTGATCAATAATTAAGGAGAAAATGCGGATTATTTTCATTAACAAATCAGAATTTCTACAATAGATGCCTTTATTTTGTATAATTTTTTCTTATGATCACATATAATAGGCCTTTAATAATACCATGTACTGGAATTGTACACTGTATTTATCAAACTGACTGTTATCTACTGTATAAAGCACACTTTAAATAATACATTAATGATTATGCTTGTTATCACATCTGTTATCTATAATATCTAGGATAATGTCATGTTTTCAATTGATAAAAGAAATCACGTGTCATTAGGGGCTACTGTTGAATCAAACATACATGTAATAGTTGTTCCTTAGAGAGGGCCCATGGTTGTCCTGTAAGTGAACCGTTACTACCAACACATGTTTAAACTCTTAGCGAGGGCCCCTGGTTGTCCTGTAAGTGAACCTTTACTACCAACACATGTTTACACTCATAGAGAGGGCCCCTGGTTGTCCTGTAAGTGGACCCTCACTACCAACACCTGTTTACACTCTTAGAGAGGGTCCTTGGTTGTCTTGTAAGTGAGTCCTCACTACCAACACATGTTTTGACTCTTAGAGAGGGCCCCTGGTTGTCCTGTAAGTGAATCCTCACTACCAACACCTGTTTACACTCTTAGAGAGGGTCCTTGGTTGTCCTGTAAGTGAATCCTCACTACCAACACATGTTTTGACTCTTAGAGAGGGTCCTTGGTTGTCCTGTAAGTGAATCCTCACTACCAACACATGTTTTGACTCTTAGAGAGGGCCCCTGGTTGTCCTGTAAGTGAACCCTCACTACCAACACCTGTTAACTCTCTTAGAGAGGGCCCCTGGTTGTCCTGTAAGTAAACTCTCACTACCAACACCTGTTTACACTCTTAGAAGGGGCTCCCGGTTGTCCTGTAAGTGAACCCTCACTACCAACACCTGTTTACACTCTTAGAGAGGGCCCCTGGTTGTCCTGTAAGTGGACCCTCACTACCAACACCTGTTTACACTCTTAGAGAGGGTCCTTGGTTGTCCTGTAAGTGAATCCTCACTACCAACACATGTTTTGACTCTTAGAGAGGGCCCCTGGTTGTCCTGTAAGTGAACCCTCACTACCAACACCTGTTAACTCTCTTAGAGAGGGCCCCTGGTTGTCCTGTAAGTAAACCCTCACTACCAACACCTGTTTACACTCTTAGAAGGGGCTCCCGGTTGTCCTGTAAGTGAACCCTCATTACCAACACCTGTTTACACTCTTAGAGAGGGCCCCTGGTTGTCCTGTAAGTGGACCCTCACTACCAACACCTGTTTACACTCTTAGAGAGGGTCCTTGGTTGTCCTTTAAGTGAACCCTCACTACCAACACCTGTTGTTTACACTCTTAGAGAGGGCCCCTGACCGGGTCCCCTGGTTGTCCTGTAAGTAAACCCTCACTACCAACACCTGTTTACACTCTTAGAGAGGGCCCCTAGTTGTCCTGTAAGTGAATCCTCACTACCAACACATGTTTTGACTCTTAGAGAGGGTCCTTGGTTGTCCTGTAAGTGAATCCTCACTACCAACACCTATTTACACTCTTAGAGAGGGTCCTTGGTGGTCCTTTAAGTGAACCCTCACTACCAACACCTGTTTACACTCTTAGAGAGGGCCCCTGGTTGTCCTGTAAGTAAACCCTCACTACCAACACCTATTTACACTCTTAGAGAGGGTCCTTGGTTGTCCTTTAAGTGAACCCTCACTACCAACACCTATTAACACTCTTAGAGAGGGTCCTTGGTTGTCCTTTAAGTGAACCCTCACTACCAACACCTATTTACACTCTTAGAGAGGGCCCCTGGTTGTCCTGTAAGTAAACCCTCACTACCAACACCTATTTACACTCTTAGAGAGGGTCCTTGGTTGTCCTTTAAGTGAACCCTCACTACCAACACCTATTTACACTCTTAGAGAGGGTCCTTTGGTTGTTGTCTGTATGCAGAACCCTCAACGGAAAAAATGTATATGTTCTAGAAAGAAGGTTATTTCTAGAACCAATTTAGGTTCCACACCAAGAAAGAATCTATTTAGGTTCTTTTAAGAACTCTCCTATGTAGAACCTTTAAAGGTGCACATACAGAACAGATCAAGAACCTAGGTTCTACTTGTAACCCTATAAAGAGTGTATTTGAGTTGCAGGAACACCGCCACTATAACATTGTACAATGGCTCACCTTGACTTTATGCGTAGGTACACCTTTAAGTCCATCCATCCAGTTTGGCGCTTGGTACGCCTCAAGACGCTGTTTTTGCCAACAGCTTGACTCCATTATATATGAAACTATGGTATAAGCATAAGAGAGAATAGTATTTAGAATCATCTTTACCTTAGGATATTATAGCACTATCTCAATAGCTTGAAGTGAATAATCCTTATGGGTGCACTACACTAAATGGGCATCCCCTACCCTTAAGGACGGTGTTTAAAGCTACAATCAAGGAAAAAAAGGTTGGCACACTTTGTCCCAATTAAGGAAAAAAGTGCCCCTCTTCCCCGAGGCAATGTTGATCCGAGCCACATAAGTTTTGGCAGCTCTCTCAACATTGATTGATGGGTGGTGGGGAAGGATGAGAGAGAGGGGGAGACCTCTGCGTGCTTTTAAAGAGTGCTATGTCCCAAGTCGGTTCTCTATTGTGAGCACATGGATAGTTGTATTAAATTGTATCAAGTGTGCCAACTATTATTTTCCTTGATTGTAGAATCGGAAAGTGTGCATCACAAAATCCTCAATTTAAAAATACTTAACGGTAATACAATTGCGTAAATGCCTATGATTTTTGGTTAATTATGATTAATGGGACATAACCTACATGCACCCTGACTATAAACTGTGAATATCATCTAAATAAATTTTGAGAGATCTTTCAAATTTGTGCTTTTTAATGGAAACATTGGCGATTACGGCAACATTTTCAAGCCAGTAGGAGAGGTTGTCAACTCCATGGGCGTATTTTGGAAAATCGAGCAGGCTTACCTACCTATTTTCTTCAATTTTGGTGAGAAAAAACAAGTTCGCAATTTAGTGTTCTAAAACAGAGTTTTATATCAGTGTTTTTGTACATATCCCCATAGAGCCCTATTTAGTGGTGTGCATCCCTTAATCAGTTCTAGTGGGAGCTTAACTAGAATGTTTTGCTGGTTTGACGTAGGAATAGCTAACTTTTCTTGGTACACTACAGTACACTTTAATACGGTAGCCTGGGAAATACATCTAATAAATACATTATAAACTAAAGGTTATACCATGAATACACCAGCAGAGTGCAGAGCGGGGTGCAGAGCAAGTCTTATTATCAACCTATACATAGTTTTAATACACATAACGCCTGTTCGTTTGCATGATATCGAAAACTTTTTTAACGCTGGACTTCATAATTGTACACAGTGCAACATACGTATAGTACTGAACATGTATGTTATCAATATGGCCATCAGGTCTGGTTGCCACTCTATGCAGCATTTTTATGCATGAACAATTCGAGGACTTAAAATACATGCACTGTATTTTAAGTCCTCGAATTGTTCATGCATAAAAACGTATAGGAGTAGTGTCCTCGGTTAACCGTGTCCTCACCCCAAAGAATGTATGGCCATGTACTGTATTATACGTCAATATACATACCATTCAAATGTCCTCACATGAACGGTATGCTGACATAAATAATGTTGTCCTCAGATTGACTGTAATTTCTATACTTTTTTAAACGTGTATACATACATGTCCTCAGATGGGTTCAACGCTCGACTATAGAGATGAATGTGGATCCGATAATAATGTTATGACTACTAGCCAAAGGACGGACTAGCCTAGTAAGTGCGGCTGCTGGGTCAGAGTCACTTCCTGTTAATACAGATAAGATAGAATATGTTGACAGTCGGTATACTTACAATGCAGTACTATTATAGTCTTACAGCGATGTGCGTTTGTATTGTTAAAATGGACGCCAAAAAGGCGATAGTGTCAGCTTGTATAAACAACCAGGTCCGACAATTGGTTTTCGGTGTAGTCGGGATCCCAGTCATGGCACAAACCTTTGCACCGAAATCCAAGTCATTGATTCTCCCAGATTGGATCCAAAATTGTGACATATCTCAAATTAAGAACTGTCTTTAAAAAGACATCGCGGTTTCACAACCTTTTCCCTTCATTTAACTCTTAATTTCTTTTTCTGTTCGTGCTCCAAAAAATTATTAAAATAAAAATAAATAAACAGATAAATAAATAAATAATTATAAAGGTGAATAAATAGAATAAATGATTAAATAAATGAATCAATAACTAAATGAACGAATGAATAAATGGATAAATAATAAATTAATTTAATTAATTATGATCTATTAAATAAAAATTAGATAATAAATAACATTAAATAAATGAATAAATTTATAAATTTAAATAAATGAATAAATTTAAATTTTGAGCTCCTTAAACAAAAGGAATGAGCTTATCACCACATGCAGGCATAGAAAGAAATTGTTATTGTGCAACTCAACCTAACTCTGTTAATATTTATTATTATTATTGTTGGCTGACAACCATTTACTACAGTGACATGTGCCAAGTGGATAATTTATTGATTATTGATTGCTCTTCACACCTTTTCTCTTCATACGTTTTATAATAATTTCTATCGTCCGTGACCATGCTTGAGTCTCTATGTTGGACTATTTATTTATTTTAATATTATTTATTTATTCGGAAAACACTTTCAAAGCAGCGGGTGCATCCAAAGATTACAAAAACAAGAGTAAAATACAAGTAAATACACTGTACAAATAATAAAACAAAAGACAGAAAATTAGCAAAATAAGCATAGGCCTACAATCATGAATATCATGAATATTATATCATACACAAAGATGGGTTATTCAGCTTATGTCATGAAGCGTAATATGGAGTGTGTACATAAACTAATATAATTATACACCTATCAGTTGTAAGACGCACTATACGACCCCCGGGAGTGGTGCGTCACTTTACCGAGGTGCGTCAACTTCTCATGTACCATGACGCACCCTGTGTCAAAAAAATGACGGACCATTGCCATCCAAATACGCACCCTCAGTCAACTATCAGCCCATTCGCACCCATGTAAAGTGACGGACCTTTACGCACCCTCCGTCATTTTTTTGACGGACCAAAGGCTGCCACTGACGTACCCTGGCCTCCGTCAAGAATTATTGGTAAACGACGCACCCACGACGCACCTCTCCCGGGGGTCGTATAGTGCGTCTTACAACTGATAGGTGTATTATTACTGCTATTATTATCATTCAACAAAACTGTCCTACACGACCATGCACGTTTTTATAAGATTTACACTACTATGCTAATGTTCTTTATATTCATTATACCTGATGAGTGCACCCCTACTGGCTAGGCTGTATGAAACAGTGCTTTGGTATCATGGAATCGAATGTTAACCAAGTTTATTTTGTGTAATAAATATAAATTTATAGATTTATAAATAAATTATTATTAATTGATTATTAGTTATCAATTAATTATAGCTGAGACGAATAAACCTGATTATCAGGTATATTCGTCTCAGATTATAGTTGAATAAAGGAATAAATAAATGAATAAATCGATCAATCAATCAGTTAAAATAATTAAATTCATTCATTCATTCGTTCGTTATAATTAATTACTAAACAATAACTCTATTTTTGCAGTCATCAAGTGGTGTTAATTTAACACCAAGACGCTTAACACCGACTAAGTGTAACATATTTAACACCTTGGTTTTTGCAGTGTGCAATACAAAGCATTTATAAATCAAAATGTCATGTTCTTCTTAATGATGAATGCACTATAGTAGCTGTATATAAACCATAGGTTAAGTTCACACGTCATAGTAGTATTGGTTTTATTCTGGGACCAGAGTATACTATAGGAGATAGGAAGCAGCTCACACAGTCTATTGTTATTCGCTATCGATCGTTTTCTTGCTGCGAATTTATTAACCGTACACACTTTTGGCCAAACACTGTACAAAAGTATTGCTGTAAAATGTACATGTGCTAAGCGCTTTACTCCGTCAAGGTATCAAAATGTTCTCAATGCTAGCGGCGCTTTCGACCAGGGGCGGATCCAGGGGGGGGGGTGCTGCGGTGGCTGCAGCACCCCGGGGTAAAAAGAAAAAAGAAAAAAAGGGGAAAAAGAAAAAGGAAAGGAGGAAAAGGAAAGGAGACAAAAAAGGAAAGATAAGAGAAGAAAAGGAAACGGAAAAGAAAGGCAATATTAGGGCTATAGAATAAGAAAAGGGCCTGATCAATTGCATTTTTTGGGGATCGTCTTTCCACAGCACCCCGGGGTGCGACCATCCTGTATGCGCCCCTGCTGTCGGCATACAGACTGTGATATATTTCAAAAATGATTACGCATTTAAATTGCTAGAATTATGGTATTTCAGAACAAGTATGCTAATTAAAACCTACTACACAGAAAGAAAAAAATGAGTCATCTTGTCCATGTAGTGACACACTGTGGCTCAAAATGAGTCATTTTGTCCATGTAGTGACTCATTTTACGATGATGACTCACTTTTTTTTCTTCTGTGTACTAGTGCCATACTTCCATGCATAAACAATGTATGATGATATTCAAAGTTCATGGTTTGTGTTTACAGTTTAGAATTAATGTGAATTAAAACACGGATATTTGTATGCATGCACATATAGCTTATCAGCGCAACTAGAACTGAATATTTATTTTTCAATCCATATTAAATCTTAACACAAACCATGAACTTTGAATATCATAATACATTGTTTATGTGTTGAAGTATGGTACTACTTTTAATTGGCATTCTTATTCTATAATCCCATAATTCTAGCAATATAAATGCGTAATAATTTTAGAAATCTATCAAGTCTGTATGACGGTAACCGTTTCATACTACAGTGTGTTCAGGTTGTTTAGAAGATCGTAACACACGTGTTGATAACACTCAATTTGAAATAGCGGTGTAACTCACATAATGAGGTTGTGCTACAAATTAAACTGAATGATGATATTATCTGTCAACTCTCCCGCATTAGGCGGGAGTCTCCCGCCTAGACACTCTTTCTCCCGCACTCCCGCCTAGCATATATAAACTCCCGCCTCAAAAATAAATAAAGGGAAAGAAAAGAAAAGGGAAAGAAAAGAAAAGGGAAAGAAGAGAGGAAAGGAAAACAGATGTCAATCGGTATATTGAAAAGGCCTAGTTGCACCCCACTTGGGATATCAGTGGCGTGTCCAAATGGGTGTGGGGGGGGGGGGGGGGGGGGGGGTTGCTGATCTAATCCAGCTTGGAGGGGCACGCTCCGCGCGCATGTTTTCAGGAAACAGGTCACCCGGAACTAAATTCATTCGGGTGTGGTTGGGATTATACTTATTCGGAGGAAATTAAGAGGTTTTTAGTAAATTATTCTTTCAACGCGTCAATCGGGGAAATCGAAACCTAATTCGTCTAAAATACGAGGGTCATTCAATAAGTTCTACCTCCTCACTCATAACATCGCTAATATAAATGTAATCGATTGGCCATCAACTATAACAATACCGTATTAGTCCGGGTTAGACCTGGATCGCTGCACATAACAGGAATGAATAGCGCTTCTTATATCTTATGGTAGTCTAGTCCGGATTCTAGTCTCAGGTTTTATTCTTGTACTATGTGTCAGGTACAATTCAAATGGGTTCCCTGTACGAGTAATATAAGGCAAAATAAAAAATAAACCTTTTTTAGCGTCCCCTCCCGCTTTCTTTTTTGGGTCCACTTCAATTTTCTTTTTTTCCTCTTTATTTCACTCATATAACTTTTTGGTTCATATGTTCCAGAGGTTGAGATGTTTGCACCAAGTTTGTATTTTCCTTGCATGCATTTTAAATAAGTTTTGTATTGATCAACCCCAGAACCCTGAAATAAAACAGATTAAAAAAGACCTCCATTTCAGCTTCGCTTACTAGGGCGATTTTGCACTAAAAATGGGAAGAAGAAAAAAAGGGCCTCCTCCTACCTTTTGTGAAACTCCGAACGATAAACACGTTTTTATTTTTATTTTGCCTAAGTCATCAGTATTTATATTTGCTTTGATACATTTGAATGCAGTACTATATAGGCCTAGTCATGCCATTGTATCGCACACTTGACCTAATACTTGACCCTATAATGCATAGATCAGGGTGCACTTGGAGTTATAAAAAACTTTGGTCAGACAAGAAAATGTGTACCGTTGACAGGTGTTTAACACTTTCCACGCGACAATTGTCTGCAGATGACAGTTCTAAAATTTGGTTGCACTTAGGTTGTGGTTAGGTTGTCATTTAAACGTTTTACACAACATTATTATAACGTTGCGGTTTGGTTGAGGTTTGGTTGTGATTTGGTTGTTAGGTTGGTCCTTAGAAACGGGAGCAAAACATTATCTGAACGTTGCAGTTTAGTTCTGGTTTGGTTGCATTTAGGTTGTGGTTAGGTTGTCATTAAAACGTTTTATAACGTTGCGCTTTGATTATAATTTGGTTGTTAAGGTATGGTCCGTGGAAACGTGAGCATAACGTTCTTTGCACACCGTAGATAAATTCTGGCTTGGTTATTTGACGGCGGTCCTTGCTAAGCCTTGGAAACGTCAGCGAAACGTTATTTAAAGGTATATTATGTGATCTTTCAATGGAACGCCCTCAACATCGAAAAAAAAAAATTGAAAGCAGATTTTCTTGCAGATTTACATTTCTGATCATAAATCGTACATACATTCCAAGTTACAGGGCGATACGATTCTTAATTACTTCAAAATCATGGTTTTAGAGTGAAAATAAACTGTCGGATATCCGACAACTTATTTTATTCTAGTCTAAATTCACTCTAAAACCATGATTTTGAGGTAATTAGGAATCGTATCGCTCTGTAACTTGGAATGTATGTACGATTTATGATCAGAAATGTAAATCTGCAAGAAAATCTACTTTCTAAAAAAAATCATGAATAGAGGGCGTTTTCTGGAAAAGATCACATAATATGCCTTTAAACGTTGCTGTATAATTAATAATACTAATCTTGAAAAAATTTCGCACAGTCAAAAAAAAAATCGCACAGTCAAAAAAAAATCGCATAGTGAATGTACTACATGAACAATTTCTCGATCCCCATTTCTCTTCTCTTTCCCCTCTCCTTCCCCTTTCCCTTCTCTTTCTCACTCTCCTTCCACTTTCCCTTCTCTTTCTCCCTCTCCTCCCCCTTCTCTTCTCTTTCTCCCTCTCCTTCCCCCTTCTTTCTCTCTTTTCTCCCCTTCTTCTCGTCCCCATTTTTTCCGCTTCGCCGTCCCCATTTTAGGTGTCCGGGACTGCCCCCCCCACTGGCTACGCTACTGTGACCGACTGTGGTCATCTTCTGATATCGTGTGACGAATATAGCTAAAACGAATGAATTACTGTAAAACCACTTTAATTTCGCAAGGGTGTGGATTGGCGAAATTAGATACCATCGAAACTAACAATTTTGCATTGAAAGTAACAGTAACATTTCCAGATTTCGCGAAATTAAATGCCCGCTTAAATAGCAGTCATTTTGAATTCGCGAAATAAAGTATCCGCGAAACTATAGTGTTTTGCAATATTATATAAGCCTAGTTTTACATGTGCCAACAAAATGTGTACACATGCGCATTAAGAAAATACCCATAATTCACCATTACTCACATTTCAAAATAGTCATACGGTAGAACAGTTATACGGTCGCGGTACGTGCTTTCGAGTTACCATCTTGATAAGAGTGCCGAAAATTCGGGTTTGGATAATGTGCGAGTTGCGAGTAGCGAGTTGCGAGTTGATAGTTGCGAGTTGCGAGTTCGAGTTGCGAGTGCGAGTTGCGAGTTCGAGTTGCGAGTTGCAAGTTGCGAGTTGAAATGTGCGAGTTGCGAGTTGGATTTTGCGAGTTCAAATTGCGAGTTGCAAGTTGCGAGTTCAAATGTGCGAGTTGCGAGTTATATTTTGCGAGTTCAAGTTTCGAGTTACGAGTTGCGAGTTGAAAAATGCGAGTTGCGAGTTAAAAATGCGAGTTGACATTTGTGAGTTGTCACATGCGAGTTGCGAGTTCCCTATTATTTGATAGTTACTTTCATTTCAATTTCAGTTCAATTAAAGTTCAAATAAAGCGCTTTTATATTTTTATTTTACATTATTGGTATAAGGAACAGTATTAGCTGCTTTATAAATTATTTTGCAAGGTATAGGTAATAATAGCATTAATAGTTGCTTTATAGTGTAAAGGGATTAGCTGCTTTGTATTTGGAACAGTGCTCTGCTCTATAGATGGTGTGACCGGTGACGTAGTTCCCGGCGGTTTGCGTGCGCACCTACAGGGAACGGTGCTTTAATTCACACTTGATTGATCATTACTTACCATGCTTACGGTGTAATAGTGCAGCAGTCATGGTATGCATCCCTAAGCACAATGAGACGGCCAGGTACTAAATCTGGTTGCCCGGCGGTTTGCGTGCGCACCATAAGGGCATGTGCTTTTAAAATTGGCGCTCAGTGATGTGTGTTTTGCTTTCATATAGTATGATGTATGCAGTAGTAGTCATGGACTAGTACCCCTAGCATGTCTTTAGACCAGGCGCTAATCAATATGTAAACACTACTGATGTAAACAACGGTCACCTCATCTTTGTAAGGTATTAATAGGTAATAGCAGCTTTACATTTATAGCTGCTCTATATGTTATTTTGAAAGGTGTGAGAAATAGCCGACTTTCATTTGTAAGGTTTTATGAATAGCTGCCTTGTTTGATACCATTTTGTATGGTATTCTTAGGTATGGGTCTATGTTTAAAGTTGGAATGCTTTACTTGACCGAGTAATGTGCATAAGCAGGGGTCTGGGGATATTAACATGTGTTCAAACATATTTGCCCAATCCCCCCCCCCCTATTATGGGAATTTCAAAAACAAATTGAAGCTTCAAAACTTTCATTTACCTCTGCTCCTGCCTCACATACCTGTATGTGGAGCCGTCATCACAGTGATCAGCCCAATTTGATTTGTCTATACTTGTAAAAAACCAAGCACAATTGACTGCGAAGCGGCCAAAAGATAAGTGGGCAAAAACACAACAAACAAAGAAACAAATAATACATTATTACTACAGCTTTCTTTGCCAACTGTGAAACAAACTCCCCTTTTTTGCTTGTTTTTTAAAGGCGTATGTTGCGATTACTTTTTCAATAACTTGGCACTTAAACTTAGCACATCCACCCCTTCAATTATAAATTTTCGAGAATAGTATAAAAATATACAACAATTATAACACACTTTGGATTTTTGTTGAGTAGTGTATAATTTCAGACAGGGAAGAAAAGATCAGTAATAATGAAGTCCTCTAGTTCTCTCCTGTTTGATATTCTTCCTAAACGCGTTGAGTTTGTGCCGCTATCTCACATATATATCACTTCTTGCATTACTACTATCCAAGTTTTCACTGTTATCATCTGCATCACTACTTGTGTAATCACTGTTTTGTAAACTCCTTGCATCTTCAACTTCGCTCTCAGATTCACCATGCACTTCCATCCATTTTATTTGCCATTTAACTCTAAAATTGTCAAATTTGGTTTAATTCTTATTAATTTTGTATTAAAATGAATGCTTGCGCGCACAATTTAGCTGTTTCATGCTAAAATTGTTAATTTTGGTCTAGTTTAACCTAATTAGGTAAGATTATGCGCGCTTTTGCGCAAAAAAAATGCGATTTCAAGTTAAAATTGTCAAATTTTGTCTTGAAATATTGGTTCAAAAGAGTTATGACCCCTTTGATTTCCTAAAAAAGTTATAACCCCCCCTTTGATTTCTTTAAAAAGTAGTGACCCTTTCCTGTTTTATGCCTTTCTGGTAGAAATAGTGAACGGTCCCTTATGTAATAATCACTCCAATGGTAAGTACCCACATAGCATATAGAAACATTGAGTCAGCCACAGGTAGGTTGATAGCATGATAAAGTATTAACACATTAACATTAACATAAATGACAACTCGCAAATATGAAGAACTCGCAACTCGCATTTGACAACTCGTAAATATTAACTCGCAAAATCCAACTCGCAACTCGCACATTTGAACTCGCAACTCGCAACTCGCAATTCGAACTCGCAAAATCCAACTCGCAACTCGCACAATTGAACTCTCAACTCGCAACTCGCAATTCAAACTCGCAAAATCCAACTCGCAACTCGCATATTTGAACTCGCAACTATTAACTCGCAACTCGAACTCGCAACTCGAACTCGCAACTCGAACTCGCAACTCGAACTCGCAACTATCAACTCGCAACTCGCAACTCGCAAAATACCTTCCCCCCGAAAATTCGGCATACGTTTAGGCCATACGCCATGGTGTGACAGGGCCTTCAGATTTTAAGACACAGTTATAACTTTAATATATAATGTTATTGTTATAACATTTTTATTTAATAGTATTGGAAAATATCAAAATGTTATAATGTGCGTTTATTTTATAATTTCAATTCCATGGTAATTTGAGAACCAACGTCGTAACGGTTCCAAAAGTAAAACGCCACATTACTGCGTATTGAAACACATTGCATTTCCTCTTTATTACATATAATAACGTAGTACAAAATCCACATGTAGGCCTAATACAAATATCATACATGAATGTTGCAACTTCTGTACTTCCAAAATGTGCAATAAGTTGTACAATTGACCGAATGAAACACAGATAATATCCAATAAGCACATGTTCTTAGTGTTCATCACACATGATAGAATTAGAAGTGTAAGCGAACACTAAAGCATGATAAGGTTCTCCGAACAGGGTGTTTTCTTGAATTGAAACAACACACCGATGGCAATTATAGAGTGGTATGCCTATTATGATTTGGTCTATCAACATGATCAATCCATTGATAAACAGTGATCCCTCTTGCGCATCGGTTAAGATTAGAATACCCACCTTAAAATTCGAATTCATCACTAACTAAATGTCCCTGTTGAAGACATGAAGCGGTAGGGTATACAAAGGTGGTTCCTACTTGTCAGTACATGGATGACTAGAGTAAAACATGCCTTATGTTTTACTATCAACACAGTGTGTTTAGCTCTTCGACTATGATCAAAAGCGTACAAGTAGAATACAATAGTACCATACCCTTCATTACAGCCTTTACAAACGGATACATACATGCATGGCATAGTATTATCCCCGAGTATTATAGCGAACTTGAACCCACTAATCCGATCGTATGACACACATATACAGCGCTATCTTTTATATAGGAGATATTTGATACTCAAGGTGACCCTTAAGGTAATTGCATGATCTTTAACTGTTTAACCCTAAAAAGTAAGAAATATTCGAGGGTTTAGTGCAACAAGGGTCCATCTGCAATAGCTGCCAGATGTTATCACCTGTGGTAGTCCATAGCAGACCCCTTGATATAAGCCAAAAGTAACACAGAGCAGCTATAGCAGATAGGACATTTTTGCCCTTACATCTCAGTTATGTGAAAAAGCAATATCTACAATAGTTGCCACATGTTATATAATAAAGGTGCTTTAAGTTGTGCCCTTGTGAAAACACAATCTCACAAATAGCAGCTATTGCAGATAGGCCTTTGTTGCACTAAACCCTCGTATTGTCCAGTGATCCACTTGGGAAAAATAGTAAATTTCCACCATCTGTGGTTTAACAACTGTCACTGGTTTAACAAATGGCATGCTGTAATTCACCAATATAGAGGTATTCGGCGATTATGAAGCAAAGTTTTGTTCCGTACTTTCATTTCAGAGATATCAATATTGAAAATCTCGCATTTTTTCTTTAAAGTGTTGTATAAACGTCAAAACCAATTGTGTTTATTTATCAATTTGTAATACAGAGTCATGTCTATGAGGAACCCTCATAGAAAACAGAAGTCAATGTCGAGAGAGAAATACAAAAACAAGCCGGGTGGAACGAGGTACACAAAGGTGAGACCATTGTGTTATTAATACCATCTGAAACGTACAGGGTGACCCAGAAAATGTTGAACCCAAAAATCACAAAATTCAATATTTCTTTTTACCATTAAAATAACAAAATATTGCGTAACTCGTTCACCAGCTATGTGCACCATACATTTAACTTTCTGAAACATTTTAGATCATAAAAATAGGCCACACGTAACTTAAAATACGTGTAATTTTGTAAGAAATGTTGTTTTGTAGTGTAAGTGAAGTGCAAAAAAATGGTTTCATGCTACATGAGCAGAACAAGTGCCTGTTTGAAACCATTTCTGCACAGTATCTCATCAATATTCATTTATTATGTAAATCAATATTATTATTATATAAGAGACTTTGAAAACAAAAACTGAAGTCCCCTTGACTTCATTTGAAAATGTTAATTTGATAAATACAGATTAAAAGAAAAGATTACTTAACTCACCGTACTTAGAACAGAATTAAGTTTCATATCTGAACCAAGTTACAATTTTTTCACTTTTACAAAAGGGCGAAAACACCCCCTGTCACACAATCAAGTGTATCTTTAGTTTGGTAAGGCCAATTTACATGATCTAAAGTTCTCCAGAAAGCTAAATAAATTGTTTACATAACTGTTGAAAACAAAATGCCATATTTATTTATTTTCATTTTTTATTATTTTCTTTTTGGGTTCAACATTTTAGGGTCACCTTGTATCTTAATATTATATAATATATCTTTATCCATCAAACAGTATTAATTACCGAGAGGCCAACGCTGTAGAATTATGAATTAACCTTTCCTTTACTGAAATCCCTCTGGGAAAATTCCATCCCACAACTTACCTGAAATTGGGGCTGATGACTTCAGAGAGAATTCCCGAGGAAAGCTTCCAAAAAGGTGAGCTTAAAATCTCAGTTGTGAGAAAACAGAAATGTTAAATATAACCTGAAATATGTTCAATGGTATAGCCTACTGGTACAGGGTGTGACTCTGGGTTCCCCAAAGGTTTTGATTTCTTCAAGGTTTGTATCACGCTTAGAATGATTCGCAGTAGACCTTAAACTGGAAACATACGGTATTTTGATAGAGCTCGAAGATTCGTATACTTATTGTATACCATTAAAATAACAGCTATCTGTGTTTCCAGTATTTCTGATACACACTGGATAATATGACTATGAGCTTAATGAAGTCTGGGGAGGGAGCGAATGGGGGGGGGGGGGGAGGGAGCGGACGGGGGGGGGGGGGGAGTTAGGAGGGGTAGCAAGAAAAATTTGGGCGAGGGGGCAAAACAAACATTTGAGGGTGGGGGAAATGCATGCGAAGCACGCGCAAAGTCATATTTTGCTTTCATTCCGAATTAGCTTAATTCGTTCTGAATTCGACATTTCGGATCAATTGTAAGCTAATTTTAAGTAATTTGATATTAAAAGTCAACATTTACGATTATTTGGGGAACAAAATGGGGTTGGGATTGAGCTGACTCGGGGGAGAGGGCGGGTGCAGGAAAAGGTGACTGTGTGCATTTGTGCCCCCATGCCCCTCGAAGTGTTGCCACTGATTACGTCGTATCGTCGTATTGTTTTGCTATACACTGCAAAAAGGTTGCTTAAATATTTATTCACCATTTTACACAACGTTGTTGAAGTATGCAACCGCTCAACAGTTGCGTAAAATTTACCGTTGGATAACATGTTTTCACCAACAACAGTTGAACGATTCCAGCTAGTTACTCAACAGTTGCACAATTTGAATTACACGTCGTCGTCGTCGTTCTATGGATCATGGCTGATTCTTTGTGACCCTATCGATGATAGAGCGCCACCGTTGTCTATTTTGTGACATGCGATGTGCAGAGATAAGAGATAGACCAGTTGCTTCTTTAATGCTATCAGTCCATCGAAGCTTTGGTCTGCCACGTTTACGTCTTCCTTCGATAGCTCCTTGTATTATCACCTTTTCTAGATTGTCACCCTCTCGTCTAGCAATATGTCCAAAGTATTGTAGCTTGTTGCGCATGATCTTTGTATACAGAGAAGTTTGGTTCCCAATCTGGCTTCTGACAAATTCATTTGTCTTATGCTCTTTCCATGATATGCCTAGCATCTTGCGCCAACACCACATTTCAAAAGCTGATATTTTCTTTGAATCTGCAATTCCGACTGACCATGTTTCAGCTCCATATGTTGCGACCGGAAAGATAAGTGCCTTCATAATACGTATTTTTGTGGCCTTTGTGATTCCTCTATCCTTCCAAATGGTTGACAGGGCATTTGCTGATGTTTTAGCCATTGCCAGACGTCTTTTAATTTCTCCAGAGCTTCCACCATCTTTAAGAATTAGTGATCCTAGAAAATTGAAGTTATCTACACAATCTACTGTATCATTATCGACCTTCACTTGTTGGTTGCTGTTTCCTCCGCAAATCATGACTTTGGTCTTCTTAACATTTAGGAAGAGTCCAAACTTTTCACTGGCTGCTTTCACTCTGTGTATTAGTACTTGAAGTTCAGCTCCAGTTCTAGCTATCAGGGTGGTATCGTCAGCATATCGGAGATTGGTTATGGTGCGACCTCCTACTGAAACTTGGCCTTCCACTCCATCAAAAGCTTGCCTCATGATGTACTCTGCATAAATGTTGAATAGGTAAGGTGACGGGATACATCCTTGGCGAACGCCTTGTCCAATAGAGAACCACTCACAATTGCCATTATCTATTCTTACTGTAGCTTCTTGATCTTTGTAGAGGGATTTAATCAGCTCAATGATGTGAAGAGAGAAACCCATTTCTTGCATTACCAACCATAGCTTCAAATGTTGAACGCAGTCAAATGCCTTAGAGTAATCAATGAAGCATAGATATAGGGGTTGTTGAAATTCCAAGCTCTTTTCCATCATGTTTCTCAGGTTACCTATTTGGTTTCTTGCACCTCGTCCTTTCCTGAAACCTGCCTGTTCAGGTGGTAACTCATTCTCCAGGTGTTGTCGGATCCATTCTGCAATGATATGTAGTAGAACCTTACTGCTATGCGAAATTAAGGCTATCGTGCGGTTGTTAGCACACTCTCTGGTGTCCCCTTTCTTTGGGAGAGGGAGGAAGACTGCTTTCTTCCAGTCCGTAGGCCATTTAGTTGAACTCCAGATCTTGGTGCATAGTCTGTGGATCACTTCAATGCCTTCTTTATCACTTTCCTTTAGGAGTTCTGCGGGAATATTATCATCTCCAGGAGATTTACCAATCTTTAATTTCTTCATAGCTTGTTCCACTTCACTCTTCAGAATATCTGGTTCAGACATGTCATTGTTGAGAGTGCTATCGTCAACTTGAATCCCATCTTGTGATGCATATAACTTTTGACAGTACTGTTTCCATCTGGCTTTGATTTCGGAATCTTCAGTATGAATTTTACCATCTGCATCCTTCAAGACATTAAGTCTGGGAACTGGTTTCTTTGTCAGGAGTTTGATGTTCTTGTACACGTCCTTGGTGTTGTTGGCTGTACTGTCCTTTTCAACTTGAGAACAAATCTGGGTGATGAAAGTTGTTTTGTCGTTTTTAAGTTGTAGTTGGACTTTCCTGTTCAGTTCCCGGTATTCTTTCAGGTTGTTCTTATTTTCCAGACCTTTCGTTTTAATCTTTCGACGTTGATCTGCCAGATTGAAAACTTGCTCTGTGACCCAGGGTTTCTTCTTATGCCTGCACTTGGGAATTGATTTGTGTGCTGTTTCTGTCACTGCCTTTTTAATCTTCTGCCATAGCTCTTCGGGTGAGGACTCCTCTGGATCATTTTCAAACAGTGTCTGGAATTGGTTTCTTATTTCCACTTTGTATTTTTCACTGATTTGAGTCATATCAAGTCTGGCTGGCTTACTTTGGCGATTTATTCTTCTTAGCTGCAGCCTCATGCATGATACTAGAAGTTGGTGGTCAGATCCGCAATCCGCCCCTGGATAGGTCTTTGCGTACATAAAGCTAGATTTCCATCGTTTCTTCACAAGAATGTAGTCAATCTGATTTCTGATCTTCTGATTTGGTGACGACCAGGTATAAAGTCTCCTTGGGTGTTGCTTGAATAGGGTATTCATGATTACAAATCCATTTTCGTCACAGAATTCAATGAGACGTTCTCCTCTTTCGTTTTGCTCACCTAGACCGTTGTTTCCCATCACATTGCTATTGGTACTTGTATCTCCAACTTTGGCATTTAAATCGCCTGTTATTACAAGGATGTCTCTTTTAGGGATGTTGTCTATGGTCTGTTGCAAATCTTCATAGAAGTTTTCGATGTCATCTTCATCTGCTGCAGAGGTAGGAGCGTACACTTGTATCACCGAAATGTTTGCTGGTTTGCCTTGGATGCGAATTGTTATAATCCTCTCAGTTACAGGATTATACCCAAGCACACATTTTGCAATTAGAGTTAGCAACAAATGCGACTCCATGTTCTCTTCTGTTCTCTTTACCTGAATAGTAAACAACATGTTTGCTATCTGTGGTAAAATGTCCTTTCCCTGTCCATCTCATTTCCGAAATCCCAGTAAGATCAAGTTTGGTTCTATCTTATTCTTCTGTTACAATGTCAAGGTTTCCATGATTCATTGTTCTAACATTCCATGTGCCAATCTTAAGCGTGGATTTCCAGAGGTCCCTTCTATCGTCGCGATCCTTGGGAGTGTCAGCCCCCACACGTCCTAATGGCTTTAGTGTGACGGCGTCATTGATGCCCAGGATGGAGTTATCAGTCCTCTCTTCCCCAGTAACTTTTGAGACACCTTCAGGCCTGAGGGACTCACTATCCGGTGTCATATCTCTATTTACATTAGTTGTACTCATCATCATAGGTTTTCTTGGCAGGTAGTCGGTAGTGGGTTGCCGTTGCCTTCTACCATTGCGCAGTTGAAAAGAAACCATTCACCAACTGTTGGTTACTAGCTTTCTCCTCCGAAGAAATCAAGCCAATCTGCCCTTACATTAGGCTATGCCCTGAAAGCTCTACCAGGAATGGCTGCTGCCCCGCCCTAGGCTAGCACGACTGTCACTTGTATAGACAATAGACATCCCCTGGTTTTCTAGCACAACTCAAAATGATTTTATCAAATTAAAAGAGGGGGAGATGCAGGTACAAAATGCCTCTAGGTATACAATCTAGGGTTTTACTAGGAGGATTGTTTAAATAGAGAGATTGAATTACACAACAGTTGGGTATTATTAATTAACCATTTGTCGGGCATTTTAACACCAACTGTTGCTTAATTTGTGAATTGTAGCCATTTGTGGGTGTTTTAATGCAAATCGTTGCATATTTGTGACAAGTTGTTATTATATATTGAGCATTATTATATAGTAGTGAACCGGTAACATGTAAAGGGAATTCTTGGGGATGCAGCACCATTCCCTCTCGGCAGTGAATCTGTAATTTCTTTTAACATGTTATTTAACTATATGTAATATCTGACATCTCTTATCATTGGTGTTTTTTTACTGTGAACGTTGTCCTAACGTAGTCTTGCTATCTGGGTATGAAGGTAAGGTATAAATAGTCAACATTATATAATACATAAACATATTTATGTGATTCTTTTGGTAGAAAATAGATCACATGACATGAACTATTCAGTATATGTCCATAGTCTTGTATTTTTTGGCTATATAAATCTACTATTCAATATTCATCGCTAATGACGTCGCTAGTAACACCGCTGAAATGATATTCAGAAACAAATATATGTCAAACAAGGATGGCAACTTTAAACTATTTTGTCAGTGTTTGCGCTTTATTCCGTTTTGGATGCCAAGACAGAATAAATCTAATTGTGGTCCTGGGGCACAAGTTGCGGACGGAATAAGATATATGCGTATACAACCATTCTCCAAATTCTGAGAAGATCCATCACACGGACGCCATTAGAATCGAGAATTTAAGCAACAATTGATCAATAAAAGCCACATGGGTAAAGCCATAAGTTGCGTGATTGCCTGAGACAAATACTCAACAGTTGCCCAATTGAAACAATTAACGCAATATTTTAGCAACAAAACAAGTTTTGACCGGGGGTTTCCCCAACTTGTTACTAAATTGTTTTGCTCAACGTTGGGTAGTTTTTACTTTTATACAACACCTAGATTTCTACATATGTTGAATGAATTTTAATCAACACGTCAACCAACGGATGATAAAAGTACTTTTAGCAACGTATTTTAAGCAACCTTCTTTTTGCAGTGTAGGGTCTATGGCACGCAATATTTTAAATACTAGTTGTGCATTTAGGTAACGAGCTGGTCACTTAATTAAATCATTAAATTGGCTGAACTCTATTTTAATATATATGTTACTGTGCGATATACACGTCGTTCTTCAAAAGTCCCAATTAGAAACATATGGTGGTGGTCATTAAATTGGCTACACCCTATTTTAATATATATGTTACTGTGCGTATAATACACGTGGTTCTTCAAAAGTCCCAATTAGAAGCATTATAATCATATGGTGGTGGTGGTTACACTATCGCTTCTCCCATACTTTTTATACATTAAAAACAATATCAATATCAACAACGTTCTGTTGAAATGTTGTAATATTATCTGAGGCAATAATTTGATTGGAAATGTCAATGTTCAAATGTGATTAATTCATCTACACAGTAATACCAGTGCTCACCTCAGTCTGTCTCAGCGGTTCTCTAAAAACATCATCTTTTCTTCCCTAGCATAGAATTACAGTTTCCAATAGGCGTACTCAACAAACAATCTCAACTGGTTGACAAATCCTTGTTTATAATATTACTGCCTGCGATAACATTCAAAACAGCTGATATCCGTAGACATGTATACGGGGTCAACAGGAGCGGAGCCAGAGTCTGAGTTTACCGGGGGCTGAAAAAACTGATTACTTTTCTGGTGGTGGACTATCCAATGCGGTTCGCAGCACCGCCCTCCGCGCTATGCTCGTACGAGGGGATGTGCCCCTCAGAAGTAGAATTTTTTTTCAATTTTCGAACTCATTTGGTGCGATCTGGTGTATACTTTTGACCAAAATGTTATCGAAAAGCCACCTCTTCATTTCCAATAAATATTTTGTTTTTATTAATGCACGAAAGAAGTTGAGCATAACTGATATATTCTTGATTTAAGTACAGGCGTACATGGTTTAAAAGCTCGAACAGGGGGGAGTCCGAGGGGGATGTGGCCCCCTCAGAAGTAGATTTTTTCAACTTTCGAACTCATTTGGTGCGATCTGGTGTATACTTTTGACCAAAATTTTATCGAAAAGCCACTTTTTCATTTCCAATATTTTATTTTATTTTATCAATGCACGGAAGAAGTTGAGCATAACTGATATATTCTAAATTGTCGACGCTTTGGAACCCGACTGTTTATTTAAACGGAATAAATCGTATTCAAAAATTGGAACCCAGCGCGATGCAGTCGGTAACTCTCAAGCTGCCGAAAATCAATTTCGGAAATGTCACTGTACTTGCCCTTGTTTCTAATAAAAAAGACCTCTTGAAAGATCTCTCAAAATTTACCTAGATGACATGCAACTTTTTCAGTCAGCGTGCATCGAGGTGATGTCCCATTATTCATAATTAAAAAAGTCCTAGGCATTTTCACAATTGCCCTTATTGTCAGGTCTTTTAAATTTAGGATTTTGCCATGCATACTTTCCTACTCTAGTTTAGCAACGCTCTTAAGGGTAGGGATATCCTATTTTAGTGTAGTGCACTCTTTAGGTCCCAGATACTGGTATACCAGTATCTTTCAATACTCAGTAGCGGATCCAGTATCTTTCAATACTCAGTAGGGGTAAATTTTGTAAAAACAAAGGAGAGAGGGAGAGAAAGGGGAGAGAGCACAGGTATTTGCCCAAGTAAAAGGTCTAACAACCGTCTACATGTAGCATGGTAAGTTGGAATTTAACCCTGGTCTAATGAGGGAGACGATTTGTATTTATCCTGAGAAAAAATGTTGAATTTTTGAGAAAATCACAAAATTCACTTTTTTGACACACATTTTTTTGGGACAAGCTGACAAAATTATTTGTTAATAAAAAAATTCCACAATTGCTTGACTATACTATTTGGACACTAATCTAGTGCCGATTTTCTCATTTTTTCTTTTAAAGCTGTATTTTTTGAAATTTTGACCAAAAAGTGCCAAAAATGTGATTTTTTCATTTTTCCCCATTTTTTTGGCCATTTTTGGTTAACATTTCAAAAATACAGCTTAGAGAATAAATGAGAAAATCGGCACTAGATTGGTGTCTTAAAGGTAGATGACCCGATCACATTCCGATTTTCAACTTGAAGTTTTCTATTCTACATGAAAGGTCATCCTTAAAAAGTCGTGTTCCAAAGTTTGAGTTGCATAGCTCTAATGGTTCTTATTTTAGACGCACAAGATGCTGTGAACTGTTATACCCATTGACTCATTGAGTAGTACACAAACTATATCGGTGGTTACCACCATTCGCGGTAATTCGACGTTACTTCATCGATTTCTCTGTAATTATACCGATTTAGGCCGTCAAATTTCAGTATGATGATGAGAAAAATACGAGCTTTCATATGATATGAAAATCTCTGTATGTTTGAAATAATTCTGTGTTATGAAAATGTGATCGGGTCATCTACCTTTAATAGTATAATCAAGCAATTTTGGGTATTTTTTGTTCAAAAATAAGTTTTTTTAGTAGAGTCATTTTCTTGAATTTCGTGACCAATTTCTTGATACCAAAGTTTCTTAGTGAATTTGTCAACTAGAACCATTTTAAAAGAAAATGAGCTCCCATGCACCTCTCAAAAGTGACGGGAAAGTTCTTTTATAGCGCAAATTCCAAAATGGCCGCCATACAGGGGCCCAAAAATTCAAATGACTTTAATTAAACTAAAAAGCACACCAAATTGTTCGGCTGAGCACAAGGATTCCGAAAAAAGTATAGTTTGCCCTACTTCCGATGTTTGGTTAACGAGTTATCGGGTAAAACGTAAAAAGGTCGTTGACCTTTGCATATGGGGTCAAAATTTAAACTTGCTCCGATTTTGAAAAACAATATCTCAAATTGTTCGTCTAATTGCAAGGATTCCAGAAACGATAGCTTTTACCACCTAGAGTGTCTGTTGTACCTTATAAAGGGGTCAAAAGGTCAGATTCTATATAGGGCAGTGTACCTTGACCTTTTAACTCCACAAAATATTCCCGGTGGTAAAAAACACCTATTTCTGGAATCCTTGTGATCATACGAACAATATGAGATATTGTTTTTCAAAATCGGAGCAAGTTTAAATTTTGACCCCATATGCAAAGGTCAACGACCTTTTTACGTTTTACCCGATAACTCTTTAACCAAACATCGGAAGTAGGACAAACTATACTTTTTCGGAATCCTTGTGCTCAGCCGAACAATTTGGTGTGCTTTTCAGCTTAATTAAAGTATGGCGGCCATTTTGGAATTTGCGCTAAAAAGAACTTTCCCGTCACTTTTGAGAGGTGCATGGGAGCTCATTTTCTCTTAAAATGGTTCTAGTTGACAAATTCACTAAGAAACTTTGGTATCAAGAAATTGGTCACGAAATCCAAGAAAATGACTACTATTTAGCTTGTCCCAAATAAATTTGGTCAAAAAAGTGATTTTTTGTGATTTTCTCAAAAAATCATTTTTTGGGGTCAAAATTGATGCCAAAAATGGTTTCTCTGACCCAAATCCCTTCCAAAAATGTATACTTTTATATGCATTTGATAAATAGTTTAATAATTACAGCATTCACAAAAGGTGACAAAAGAAAGATCTTGCTATACAGATTTGATAAAAATATAAACAAATGATGACCTGTTATAGTTTAGGTATGTGAAAGGTATGCATTTCCCCTTTAGTGTTGTATGCATTTTGAGATGCTTCTACTTTGTAATAAGTTGTGCAGTTAGAAACAGAACATGTGTTGTATGGAATATCACTGGAAGGATAAGCAATTCTGTATCAGAAATCCACCACTAATAAAATGGAGACAGTTTATTTACAATATATTTGTACACAATTTGCATTTCTTCTAATAGTGGGTATATATTATCCTATATCAATGTCATTAAACATAATTAATATGGATTATCTTTTAAAACAATTGTATATTTTAGTTATCATCCTACGAAGAGAAAGAAGGGGAATCAATAGAAAAACAACTTGTTACTGGTCCATGGGTGCTTGATAGAGAGTTTGGTCATCAGCAGGATGGACCTGGTAAGCTGTCTTGTGCTGCAGGAATTACACTCAATAGCAATGGAAATGTGGGTGTAGCAGACTACCTTAAAGCAAAAGTAAACCTCTACAATAGTGAAGGTGTCTACGAGGGTATCAACAAGTTTTGAAATCACCCAGAAATAAAGGAGCTATATCGATGAAATTTTGTCAGTGTAATCTCTGGTCCTTAAAAACATTATGGTGCAAAATGGTCTCATACGTATGTTTACTTTTTATACGGGTGGCTCTAGATGCCAAGGCCATGTAAATCAATGACGTCTTCCAACAGTGATGTGTACATGGTAAATTATAATGGTCCAATAACCGATTCTTGTCCAGAAGAATATTAGGCTCAGATTTTAAAATGTTGTCATTTGTCACTCGTAGTACTCAATTTATCTTTGTAAATGACAACATTTCTAGGCCTCATTATCCTCTGGAAGGCGTCCCACAAGAATCAATTTTTTGACCATTATCGTTTACCATGTACACAGCACCGTTGGGAGACGTCATTGATTTACATGGCCTTGGCATCTAGCGCCACCTGTATAAAAAGTAAACATACTTATGAGACCATTTTTGCACCATAATGTTTTTAAGGACCAGTGATTACACTGACAAGATTCCATCGATATAAGCCTGGATACCACACAAGGTTTGACACCTGGGAGAAAATCATGGCCATGGAATGTCATAGCCAGCTCTACACGTAACTACCTTGTAACAGACGACACATCATGTGAAAATATATGATGTACAGGGTGTGTATAAAGGTAGATGGGTGACAGTATCCCCTGGCAATAAACCATCAGATACTGATGACACATGGCTATATGGACTGGCAATGGATGGGAAAGGACAGCTACTAGTAGGGGCATTACCATATGGGTCTCACATTTCAAGCATTAAGGTTAGGGTTGCACCACGGTACCTGGTAGTGGCAGTGACCTCACAGGATACAATCATCATATTATGTGACGCTGTGAATGCATTGAATACACGAAGTGCTTTTTTCACCCATGCTTCGAAAGAGTAGGCTACACATTTCAAGAAAGTGTAGTGTATAATAATGCTGCTTTTATTGATGAGGGTTTGTATGTGACATGCCTCTATAATACATATTGCAGGAGACACGATTTCCCAATTCATCTCCAAAAGTATAAAAGCCATGAAAATATGATAGGAGGGGTCGGACGTATTTTTTGCAAATAATTCATAGAGGGTTTGTCCGGGCCGCGATATTTCTTTACCGTAAACAACATTGGGATTTAAACTGATATACATGTACATGTATGTAAACAAGTGTTTTGCACTTGTCCTAATACATTACATTATATCATATTATATCATGGTATGATTATATCCTATGTCGAAAAAATATCAGACAAGGTTTAACGAAAAATTCTACGATACCGGGATTCGAACCAGTAACCTGTTGTTCATAAGACCTGTTCGATAGCCATTAGAACACGAGGAGTTGGCTGACAGCGATTGGAATTTCAATCGATATGATTTTTACGGAATAAAGCTAATCTGTTTTAACAATATACACTGGCACTCATAAGTATTACCGCAGTGAACATACCCTAGAAATTCCATCTTCTATGAACAAACTATTGATTATTTTCACTAGTAACAACAGTGTATGTCTGCATTACATAGTTGTTCTTCATAAATTCATGTTTGTTGTATTTTGTGTTCATCAGATTTTCAACTAAACCCTATAAATTGAGACAAGTCTAAAGCTACACAGTGAAATCCCATAGACATTTGCCTCATTATATATTCATGAGCTCATTATCGCCATTGTAACGCTATGGGAAAATCCTCTCTTACCTATACCTTCTTTGTAAGAAGTCAGTGCTTTAACAATTAATTGCTAAATTCACAAATGCAATATCCTATAAAGGATACCCAGTACTTATAAATGCCTAAAACATGGTAATTTGATGAGGAGGTAATGTGAATTTTCAAGAAAATCCTGAAATTTAAAAGACAATTTAAATATTTTGGTTTGAAAATCAGTGTTCGAAAATGCGACAGAGAACCACGCAGATTGTCTGTATTTTACGCGAGGCAGCACACAGGCCTACATGTAGCCGGTTTTAAAATTACCGCGACAATGATTTGCATTCATGCAAGATAATCACCGTAACATTTTTACGAAGGTCAGTCAGTCGGTCTCTCAGTTGTGCCATATTTATGTGAAGCAACATAGCCCAACAGATTACATGTATACACCACCGTACTAGACGAACGCGTACTTATTGTCAGATGTGTTTAATTGGGCGATATCTCTATCTTTCTCATTATAACAGTCAACTCTCATTCATAAAAGAATGCTCTAAAAGGGTGATCGATTCAAGTCTAACAAAAGAGTTGAACAAGTCAATTCAAAATAATGTATGCTGGATCATGCGATAACTAAACTTATTCGGTGATTAATATTTTCTAATAGCGTAGGTCAGGCTTGGTTGGTCTCAATTTTTTCTGAACGGACTTGACAAGCCGTCTCACTAAGGGGGTGCCACTACGTTGAACATTTTTCTGAATCCAAAAATACGAAGATTGCAATTAAACCAGACATATTCACCAAGACGAGCTCAACATGCTCAATGGTGTGTAAAAATGCATTGTGTGCTTGGTATAAATATCATGTGCATCAGTTCAAAGTGTTTATATAGCCCATGTTCTATCCACACATTTCAATATGACAGAATACCCCTGTATGTAACATTGTAATTGCTGCTGCAAGTTTTTGTTTAAAAAAATTGGCTGGTTCCCAGTACGCGACAGTTATCCTTCTACAACCAAAACTTTAATAAAGTTATGTCTCGAAATATTAGCTTTTCTGGAAGATTCCAGTAACCTTTTCAAAACATGAGCCGAGTTCTAGGTATTAATGAGTATTGGAAGTCCCTGGCATAATAACTATACGTGCTGAGATCGTATAAAATAATGTAAAACTAATGATTTGTTGGAGATGATTTTCGCAAGTAAGGATATTCCATGGCGTTACACGGCGATAATGAGCTCATGAATATATAATGAGTCAAATGTCTATGGGATTTCACTGTGTAGCTTTAGACTTGTCTCAATTTATAGGGTTTTGTCGAAAATCTGATGAACATAACATACAACAAACATGAATTTATGAAGAAGAACTATATAATGCAGACATAGAATGTCATTACTAGTGAAAATCATCAATGGTTTGTTCATAGAAGCCCGCATAGAAGATGGAATTTCTAGGATATATTCACTGCGGTAATACTTATGAGTGCCAGTGTATATAATACAATAGGATAGTCGAATATGTAAAGCGTTCAGTGAGCTTTCTGTGAACTAAGCCCGCGCTACGATGTTATTATTACGCATTTTTAACTAGCCTATCCAAATGTTAGTTACTGTAAAGAATTTCGCGTCCGGGCCCCCTTTTGATCTGTCATGTCATCATTATGTTCTTTATCAGCCTATGATGATAAACTTCCATAATTATGATAGTTTGATGGCTCATTCATTCACCAGGTAGCATATTACCAAACAGATTTGTCGGAAACATTTCCCAGCTTTTAAAGTCTATCTCAAGATTTACTGAACTAATACTAGGCATGTTTGTAATTTTGTCAATACATTTCTCACGGGGATTCCAAATATGGTAATGATATTCAATAATGTTGACATTTTTAAAACATTTTTGAATTCATTTCTCATGGTGATTGGAAATAATTATGGTGATGGGATTCAAAATGTTAAAACATTTTTGTAACATTTTGTAACATTTTGGAATGTCGTTGCAGACGCCTGCCGCGTGGAAAGTGTTAACACTTTCCACGCGGCTATTAGTTTTACCGTACAACAAATTTTTCAGAAACTTTCCCAACTTTAAAAGTCTATCTCAAGGATTACTGAACCAAATCTGGGTATGTTTGTACTTTTCAATTCATTTCTCATGTTGATTCGAAATAATTATGGTAATGGGATTCAAAATTAAAAATATTTTTGGAACATTTTGTAAAATTTTGGATTGTCGTTGCAGACGCCTGCCGCGTGGAAAGTGTTAAAAACAGTGGTGTAGCCACTAGGGGGTGAGGAGCGATCGCCCCCCCCCCCCCATATTGACTGTCGTGTCGGTTGAGATTGGCACTGTCGGTTCATTTGACATGAGGAATCATGGAATTATGATGGTCAAAAGCAAGGACGCTCTTATTATATATCCTGGGTCAAAGTACGCGCAGGTGTCCCCAAAATGCAATATTTTTTTTGTTACAAGCTTATTTAGAGCCCAAATAAATTTTTAAAGACACCACCACAATGCATTGTGTTTTTACAAAATGCCCTTATGCTGGTCTCCAATTTTTGTCGGTTCCCATAAGACATATACACACAATCATGGCTTCATAGCGCGTTCATCGTTGGAGCTCTTAGATAATACATGTAGTTTTAATCAATGAATAAATTAGTTATCAATGTTCCTTTTTCTTATTTTTAAAACGTAAGAGCTCAACAAATGCGGGTGTTGAAAAAGCTTTAGTTGGTTGGCGTTTACGCAATATATTGTGGGAAAACCTTTTAAAAAAATCTTCTTTGTTTAGAACCGATGTACCTCAATCATAGCAAAAATAAGTTTAAAGTCGAAAATGTTTGGTCAGAACAATCTTGTCGGTTCACTTTCATTACTTTCCCCCCAATATGAAAAAAATAGCTTCACCACTGGTTCAAAATCTGCATAATTCACAAATGAGGAGTTAATTAATATTATTTTGTAAGTTATTGGCTCTCTCATTTTTGGACCCAGTTTTGTTGGGACACGCTATGTAGAGGTGACTTCTTCGGAGAGTTCCTAGTCTTGCGTAGACTGGTCGGGGGCCCGGCAGCAGAGGACAGTGAAACTGCTCCCGCTTGTTTGCGCCGCTGTTTTAAATAACCAACGCTTGTATCAATTTGTGATTGTCGAGAGAAACAATCATACAATTTTCAATTTGCACTGACCTTTTATCAAATTAGTAAATTAGTAAATTTTTGTAATCAACTGTTGTATCGAAAAATTGTATTCACTTCATTTATATATAAATAATATATATAAATATTTAGCCTCTAAAGGTCGCGACGTCTTGGGCAGGTAAGACTTGCTGACATTTGGCATGTATTTTGATCCATCCATCTATACCCACGAAATTTTAAGACTCGGCTTTAGGATAATTTGAATTTAGTGTGGTAAAAATTGGAACCCATACCTAAAAATCCGAAATAACAAATATAGCCTGAGCTGTTGTGCATTTTTCTCTTCTTCATTTTTAAGACTCTATACATAGTAATACAACATAACACTATATTAATCAACATACCAGTATCAAGAAGTTGCAAATGAACAAAACATGACTCTACCAGCGAACAGCAGCATGTACCACCAAATATCATTAGCTTGAAGATAGATGGCTCATGATCATCAACCTTTTCATGTACATGTGTTTTACAAGAAAAATATCAAACCTACTATTAGCTCTGTGCTATGTCGGCTTTTGCCAATCTTATGCCACATAGTTTCACTATGTCTCAAGATACTAATTCTCCATCTTAATTTATATAGAAACATGTAAATGCATCACGTTTTTATTATCAGTGATCTTGATATGTCTGGATCTATACAAAGTAAACGTTGTGTATTGATATTCTGAACGGCCGGCCTGCTGATATGTGATTTACCATCGCTTGCATATTGAACGTGTACAGAAGAAACAGCTGGCTCTGATGATCTTCCTCGCACCAATTTGTGGCGTTGTGAGGTTTCTGATTTTTTTGAAAATTACTACATCTCTTTTAAATGAATATTGATTGAGATGATAAGTGATCCATAATTTGATTATTATTATTTAATTTTTTGGTTCTGACCAGGACGTCATTAAAGCCAATATTAAATCAACCGTTGCATAGGATTTAATGAAATTTACTATATGTTGCATAAGCTTTTATTTTAAGCGCTGACACTACTACACCGCTGAATATTGACGTTGGTAACTGAGGTCTCAATCGGTGTACCTTGGTGTAAGACATTCATAAGTTAGACTACTGCAAGACCCCATTACGGAATAAAGCAGATAATCCTTTAATCCTTCAATAGAGGATTTTGTGCTAGGTTATTTCTGGGCTGTTTTGCACCAAAGATAAACCACCCAAATCATCCTTGGATAGGAGATACGACTTTTCAAGGCTTCTGAACCTATTAGATTAGATGATTGGAAGTACTAAAAAGTGATTTTTGTTATATAAGTGTGTTTTTTTATATAAGAAGGTCTTGATTGGGAAAAGATACAAATCTTCTCTGATTCTTCTATCTCGTCTATGACAGCGCCACCACCAGATGAAATCAAATTAGTTGTGTGATTTAAATGTTGACAACGATGACACACACACCACACACTATTTATCAATCGTTTGAGCGTACGTAACGTTGAGTTATCCGTGTTGCTGGTTATCTTGTACGAACGATAAAAGAGGGAATGCTAGCAGACGATCAATAGGATAATACCATTGGTTTGGGCGGGAATGCTTACGCTCCATCAACTGAGTCTATCCTCAATTTTAAAGCAGGTGAGTTAAACTTATTTGGTGCCAAAAATAAGAACAAATATCAAGGTGGTAGACCAGAGGTTGCTTCAATGTAATCCCAGCATGCAGTAGAAAAGCAATGTGCACTGAGATAATTCAACACCTGATTTCCATTGAAATTAAAAATAAAAATCTTCTTGTGTTGACACCCGTCCTTGGTCAAAACAACAACATCGTTTCAAAGATTCTACCACCAGAGGTTGCTTCAATGAAATCCCAGCATTCAATAGAAAAGCACTGTGCACTGTGATGAAGGAGACAATTTAACACCTGATTTGCATTGAAATCTACAGAAACATCAGGGTCCATTAGAGGAACTAATAATTGAGACTTTTCATATCTGTATCAATAATGAATTGGGATTCTATTTCGCTATACAATTATACCAAACAAGTTGAAAAGTCTCAATTATTAGTTCCTCTAATGGACCCTGATTTTCTGTACATTTCAATGCAAATCAGGTGTTAAACTGTCTCCTTTATCACAGTGCGCTGTGCTTTTCTACTGATTGCTGGGATTACATTGAAGCAACCTCTGGTGGTAGAATCTTTAAAACGATGTTGTTGTTTTGATCAAGGACGGGTGTCAACCCAAGAAGATTTTAAAGACACCACCACAATGCATGACGGTTGAAACACATTGATCAACATTGTCTCCTATGAGCTCATCATTTGGCCAATTGTCATGATGAGTCGGAGAATCCATTTTTGGTGTCAAATTTCACAAAAATGCTGAATTTTAACATTTTGACCAACAAATCACTTTTTTTGCTCAAATATTGCTGCGAACGTAACAAATTCAGTTTTTGGTAAAAAATGCTGATATTGCACCAAAATCAACTAAAGACACTTCCGTAGGAAGGAAATCAAATTTCGGCACCTTTTTGTCAACATTTAAAAAAATCCTTCGTTATCTCCAAGAAGTAACCAACAGTAAATACAGAATTGTTATTTTGTATACAAAGAGCAAAGGTTAACAATAGCATAGCATACATTAACAAGGGTGTTGAGCCGAGTGATTAGAAATCAATTTGGTAAAGCATACATCTAATATTCAAACATTCTCTAGTTTGTCAAGGATAATATGGATGAAAATATGTTTTTCTGCTCAAATTAAAAAGAGACCCGCTTCAACGCAGAGTTTATATACAATAATACCGCGACACATCGAAATGTCAATATTGTTTCAAAAATGACTTTTCGAACTTCGAAGTTAAGAAAAATGAACTATATTGTATATCCCGAATACTCCATTAACGACTAACAATTCTGTATCTATAGTTCAATCAGTTCTAAATTGGAGAGAAATATTCGGTTTTTATCTCTCCGCGCGCAAAAGTAATCCAAGCGTACGTGCGCGATTATGGCCCCACACACGCTGTTTTAGTTGCACGCACGCGTCACGCATATGAGGCACAGTGCGATTGTTGTCTTCATGCGTGCCCACTATTTATTCGCTGGTGTAAGGAGGCATCGCCAATTTGGAACTGATCAAACTATAATAGATTTTGAGAGGCCATGTAGCTCCGCAGCTTTGATTCAAGATGTGGAATTCCATATTTTATCTCTCTGTAGATTTCATCCTTCAACCAACCTCTCACGTCCGCCGCCGATTGGAGAGCTTCACATTTGACAGTACCGTTCTATCAATTCGACCTGGCTAAAGGAGGAGAATTTCGCCCAACGTTCAATCGTAACAATTATATGGATTACTATACAATTATTAAGTGAGAAATCAATTATGTATATATGAACTTGTCATTTTGAGATGATGATATTATGATTTATGAACATAGGATGATATTTTCCAATTGAAAATGTAACTTTGCATTTTGTATATGTATGCCTATACATATTATTGTTAAAAGTCTTGTGTTAATGGACACATTTGTATTGAAACAAAAATCTCAACTGACACAAACATGGCAATATATAAACGCACAGTGTGGTGTATATCGTTGTCAATTCTTCTGACTTGTATGAAATTCACACCATCAGCACCACAGGAGGTTGTGCACGAATGCAACACTAACGTTAGTATCACATATAACCCAACGGTAATAATCACTGGTAACAACACAGCATCGAACCCGCGGGATCGAACCCCGATGTGGACAATTCGATATCTGATTGTATCCTCGGTGTTTCATCAACGCAAGGTAATGGGACATCGATGCAACTGTTGTACTCCAGTTCAAGTACAATCTATTCTTATTTGTATATTGAAAGAGTAGATAATGCGTTGTCCCAGAACAACCATTGTCACAAAAGAATCGTGTCCATATCATTGAATACAACACCTTGTACTTTCGTTGTCACGTCTAAAGAATACAGTATTCGCTACGTCAATACAAGAGTGCATTTAAATATTCGTGGAATTAATCCTCCGGGCTCAATTTGTCCAAATTCACACGGCTCATCAGCGCGTCTGTCTTTATCTGGGAATTCAACTTTTCCTAGATGTAATTTTAATGAGTTTGATGTCGTGAAATCACTCTATCGGCCGAATGTTTGGTTTGTCACTTACGATGTCAATTGTCCAGATGAATGCGTTTGTACCCTTGGGTACAGGTCGTGGACCACAGAATGTGTAAATGGTACGGAAACGGTTGATCTTCTGATTCATCAATCTGATAATGTACAGCTATCATTGAATGGAAAAGGTCTAGCTAGCATTACACCCGGGGCATTCACCGGACTTGATATCTTAAAAGATTTAGATCTGTCTTTCAACAGACTCCAGCTCCTGCATGCCCGGCTATTCATCAACATGGTAATTCTGCAAATACTTGATTTGGTTGGTAATCGGCTTACGGTTTTACCCGTTGGACTTTTCGACGGTTTGCAGCAATTGGAGAAGCTATTCTTAACGGACAATAAGTTAACGTATCTGAGCACAGGTGTATTGGATGGATTAACTAACTTGAAACTACTCTATGTTCAACTCAATCCATTGACGTCATTTGGTGATGATTTATTTAGTGATCTTGTGGGATTGATTGGTTTATGGGCGGGTACTAGTAATTTAACCTTCTTAAAAACGGATGCATTCCATGGTTTGTCTAATTTAAGGGATCTAACACTTGTCAGCAGTGGTCTGAGGACATTATCTCAAGGAGTATTCAATGGTCTGATTTGGTTAGAAAGGCTAAAGATAAACAAAAATATATTGACAACGCTTCCAGAGGGTGTATTCGATGGACTATCGCGGTTACTTGAATTGGGACTAGATAAAAATCTTTTGACGGTGTTACCTAATGGTATATTTGATGACTTGGTAAGTTTAAGGCAGGTTCAGCTGGTTTCGAATTATTTGTCATCACTGCCTGTGGGTGTTTTTGACCACCTGGCTCTCTTAGACTATGTATACGTCTATAATAATCAGCTATCGTCCTTACACGATGGCCTTTTCGGTGATAACCATACACAAATGAAAGAAATCCATTTTCAGAACAATCTCATTAGTAGGTTGCCAATAGATGGATTTATTGGATTAGTCAAGTTAGTTCGTCTTAATTTGAACAATAATCGATTGATGTCTATACCAATCGGCACATTTAAAGACGCACACTTTTTGTATAGTTGTGATTTAGGTAACAACAAAATATCTACCTTTCCAGAAAATATATTTGACGGCTTAATAACTACAGACAGTCTCTTTCTAAACGACAATGATATAGTATATCTCTCAGAAGGTTTATTTGATAACATGACGTCATTGCGCTACCTGGATATAAGCAATAATAACTTAAGCACAACACCGGCGAGATTACTCGCGTCAATAGTCGGTCTGAACTTCTTTAACATCTCTAACAACAGCCTAAGCAGTATCTCATTATTTGATCGTCCGAGTAATTTACAAATTTGTGATTTGAGTCGAAACAAGTTGAGCGTTGTGAGCCCGCATATCTCAATGTATACGCGCGATCTGACTTTCCTATCGTTAGAACAGAATGAAGTCAATGAGCTACCAATTGGCATATTTGAAGGGTTGTATACCTTAGAAATACTCTACTTGAGTAATAACCTGTTGACCGAGATCAAGCCGGGCACTTTCAACAATCTGACGAATGTCATAGTACTTAAACTAACTAACAATCAATTGCAAAACATCTTCAATGGTTCATTTTCTGGCCTGTCTAACCTTCAACAACTCGAAATTCAGCGGAACAGAATTCTGATAGTACCGTCTGGTATATTTGATTATCTTATGAATTTGAAATCAGTCAATTTGTCATATAACGTCATTGAAAGTATCAACGATGAAGTATTCTATAATACTAATATTGAAGTTGTGGATCTTCGAGCAAATCAACTACGTCTTGTAACACAAAACTCTTTCATTGGTCTCGATAATTCAACGGTGTTGCTGGTAGATGAAAGTGCAACTTGCTGCTTTACCGGACATGCCTTGTGTATACCCCGCTATCCGCGATCAGTTTATCTCACTTGTAAGAGAATGGTGGATGATTTTCTACCCAGGGTATCAATGTGGGTACTTGGTTTATTTGCACTGATTTGTAACCTATATGTGTTTTATCTACGTTGTACTGATAAGCACAACAGCACAGTTCAATCATTGCTCATATTACACCTTTCCCTATCAGACCTCCTAATGGGAATCAATATGGTCTTGCTGGCGTCTGCTGATGCTTATTACGTACACTATTTTCCATCTTACTCTGACCTCTGGCGTAAAGGTCCTTTATGTCAGTTAGCCGGCACGCTGTCGATATTATCCAGTGAAGTATCAGTGTTTCTTATTACATTAATCACGTTTGATAGATTTCAAGGTGTAAAATACCCTTTCAGCGTTTACCGCTTAAGACCGAAATCTGTCAAGATTTGCTTGTTTGTACTGTGGTCCATTGGTATATTCATCAGCGTGATACCAGTTGTGCTATCAGGTTTATATTCTGATGTATTTGAGGTGTCTGAAGTTTGTGTGGGAATTCCTATAGTGAGAAGGCCAGTTAGCGTTTCAAACATCAGTTCACTCATCACAGAGTCTAGCCAGGCCGAGTTAAGATCATTTGATTATTGGGACGGGCGGTTAGGGCAGGTAGTTAGGTATTATTATATTTACCTCGCGCGAACCTTTGAAACATCAGTTTACGCCACATCGGAAATAACCGGTACTAAACAGGCGACCTATTTTTCTATGACTATTTTCATCGGCGTAAATTTGGCTTGTTTCATACTCGTTGCTTATCTTTACGTGCAGATATTCATAGTCGCGAAACTAACATCAACACGAGCGGGAAGAAAGCAAAATGAAAATAACGAGATCCGAATGGCCGTTAAAATGTCCGCCATCGTGTTAACGGATTTCGTTACGTGGGTCCCATTAGTGATAACATGTATTCTTGTACAATTCCAAATCATCACGGTTGATCCACTGATCTATGTGTGGACTGTAGCATTCATAATACCAATAAATTCAGCTATTAATCCATTCCTGTACACCTTAATCACGTTGATTCAAGACAGGAATAAAACGAAGGCAGGCCCGGTATCAACTACAAGCGCAGTCAAAGGGGACACCGCTTCCATTCGCCGCCGTCAGAATGACGATACTTAGCGATGTAATGAACATTTTATTTTAATGTTTGGCTCACGTATAGCACATACATGACATAAAGACTTACCGTTTACTCTAGTACCATAACGAGAATCCATAATATATCTCTTTTCTATAGTTTTAGTCAGTTTTAAATGTTCGAGAAATATGCTGTTTCTATATCCCCGCTTGAAAATGCAAAGTATTCTAAACGTACGCATACGAGTTTGGCCATACACACGCCATTTTGGCCGCACGCAATGTATGCGCCCTCAACCTTCTGTATTAATTCGCTAATTTTGAACTGTTGAAACTACAGGCCTACTATCGATTTGATTTATCTGTTTAGGCGACGGTTGTTCGTTTATAACTCTGTGTCTTATCTGTCCTTTCCTTTATTGTCCTTGCCTTTAAACTCTAAGGTCCGTATGCACAAAAGAAAAGAGTTAGACCGGGTCTAAGGTTAGACCTGGTCTAAGTGAAATTTATTCATGCCTCAAGAGCTGTTTTCCTCTGCATTTTTATAAGATATTTTGTGCTATCTTTGAACTTTGCATCAGAATCTTTACAATTTGTTAGCTAATTTGAAAAATATATGTAATAAAAGTGTGCATTTCACAAAAATCAAAATCCACTGAAACTAGGTCTAACTTTAGACCCGGTCTAACTCTTTTGTGCATACGGGCCTAAGGATATGGACCGAAGATTGTTATGTTTGTTCGATTAGTTGTGGTATTTGCGGATATCATCCTCCGACTCTTTATGTCAGATATAAATAAAATTACTGGTATTAGATTACAGTGTACCGTAATGTTTGTTCGACACCAATGCTATCTATGGTCATGTGTTTTAAGCTCGCCTCCTTTCGCGTTACACACGGATTTTGGCTTTCGCGACATGAATTTAACTTTACACATTTATATTTGCTTGTATACCCCCCTGAGGTAGTAAAAGTATACATTTTCTGAAGGAAAATTGCATGAGGAAACCAAATATGTCATTAAAATTATAGTACGACCAAGAACTAAAATGGTATGATCGGAAATGTTCGGAAAATATCAGAGTTTTTTAATTTTAATTTGAGATCCATATATTTTGTATACCTATCCCTATCATTATTTTGTTTACATATTTGAATTCCTCATGAAATTACCCATTAGATGATATATATTTGTCAAAGTTACTACGTCGGTATGGTAATTATACCGGCTAGTGAATATCTCAAATTTTTATTTTATATATTTTTAGAATTTTCAGAAATATTTGTTTAAGGATGAACCCTTCCATGATATAAACTGCATTTCTGAATTCCTCTAGTTACAAGCTTTCCAAAAATGTATACTTTTGCTATCATAGGTTGAAAACTTTTTCTGTTATAGTCATTTTTATAAATCCGGTAAATTAAGGCTGATTATTCATGTTGACTGTGTAGCGAATAGGAAGAAAGCTGATGATCATTGTCTTATCCATAATTAATTAGTTGTTAATAATAGTTGACAAGTCTATTGAACCACATACTTAATGACTACTAAATATCCTTTGAAATGGGACCAAAATTGTGTTTTTAACATTAGGGGATGACTAGTTATTGTAAAAAGAACAAAGCATGGGATTATCCCCATTGAGTTTGTACAGGCAGCACCCCTTCCAGAAACACCCCTTCCAGCACCACCCCTGGTCCCCAAACATCAAACAGCTGTATCTTCCTTTCTGTATTAGCTATACCAATGCCATTTGGCAGGCAGATAGCTTGTTATTAGGGCTTTAAAATGATACCAAATTTGTTGAGATAGCTTTTGTGGTTTTAAAAATATTTGAGGAAAATGACAGCATGAAGCTAAAAAATGTAACGGCACCACCCTATTGGGAGGCGAGTTCATAACGCGTGACCCTATAATAAAGGTTCTGCGTGAAAAATATCCATTGACTCCATAAAAAAGAGTTGCACTCGTGTCCTTCACCGTAATCATGACGTCATGTGCTCTGATTAAAATGATGCTGTAACTCGCCTATTATAGGCTTGCACCTTGTTATAAGTGTGGATGAGTGTATATGATTCTGTCGAAGAAATGAGTTTCCCATCATGCTACTGGTTACTACGTCACATACATACCAGCTATTTGGTAAATAGGCAATTAGACTGTCTTCCCTATTTTACACACGGCCCCTGCGAGGGTGCTCAAATGTGAAGACTGGAAAAAATACAGTTCCAGAAGTGTTCGCGCCGATTAACTTCTGAATATACATGAGCTATTCACGCACCAGATGGCGGACACATAGAGGGCCGCGGGGACCCAGTCTAAATAGGCAATGCTGTCCACCATTTCCATCTCGGACTAGTTTCAACATCGACGTTCACATTATTATAATAGTTTTGCGAACAAATACCAGGTATTGAAATACATGAAGATGAGTTGCAAACTGTTAATCGAAATTGTGCATAGTGCCAAGTCCTTCAACATACAGTTAAACTCAAAATTAATCTTTTCAATGATTTTCGAATACTTTCCACGTGGATATTTTTGTACTTATTTCAATCCATTTCACGTGGTGATTCAAAATATGATAATGAAATTCAACAATTTTGACACTTTTGAAACATTTTGTGAAATTTTGGAATGTCGTCTGCAGACGCATGCGCATGCCGCGTGGAAAGTGTTAACATGTTAACGCTTCCTATCAAATGACTTTGCCTAAGCACATATGCAGGGCTGGAAATAAACACCCGCCCGCCTGCCCATGGGTAAATTTTTTGTGCCGGGCAGGTAAAAGTGCAAAAGTACTTGCACAACTGTACTGGCGGGTAGCTTTTTCATCAAACTCAAAGATTCCTTAATGTAATTGTGAGTTGGGATTCTTTTATTGGGCTGGTAAATTTGAGAAGCTACCTGCCCGACTGGCTGGTAACAAACGAATATGAAGTTCCAGGCCTGCACATTATGATTTGTTTTTGCACGGGTTCACCTGATGACTCGTTAACCATAGGACTTTATAGTTCAATTGAAGTAAACCTTATGTCAACAATGGTCAATGTAAATGTATATCTCAAGCTTACTGCTTATTTTGTATTGGTCGTCTAACAACTGTGCAGCAAGGTCAGGAGGAATTTCTTACGATATATGTAATACTATTAATGGCGCTGCCCAAGGAACATATGATACCATCAGAATCCGAACATACCCATTGGAATAAAGGGCGCAATTTGATGCTAAAAACTCGTTTGAAAATGTTGGAATAACGTTCCTCAATAACTAGACATATTGAAATGCTCCAAATGCCATTTCCGTCTCTTCATTCAAACGTGCTCTCAAGACTCACCTTTTCTCATGATCCTATCGGATTCTGTTTTTGTATGATTTGACGTTCCTGAAGGTGCATCAATGCTCCATGTTGCTGTTATATTCATTGCCTTTATCCCCTTTTATTTTATGTGTATTATTGTGTACAGCTCTCTGAGGTTTTTATACATGTTGCGCTTTATAAATACGTTATTATTATTATTATGTCAGGAAAGCAGCCATGAAGGTTTTTCGGTTTACTTTCTTGAAATCCGATACCTAAAAATCAAAAATGGAAGTATTTTATTCAACTGTTGATTACGATTATTAGTATAAGTAAAAAGTGTAACGGGTTCGCCGTCGGACAAGTTTTAATGTGTCCAGCTTTCGTCAGGATTAGCTCTGACTTCTTCAGGACCATATTATTATAATATTAAACAAAACATAGAGATTGCCACTTGTTATCATCATTTGGGCTGCCCCTTGCCCGATGATTTGAGAGTAGATGCCCTTTCCTACTTTTAAAAAAGTGGTAGCTCTGACAAGAGCCGTTCAGATGGATTGCCGCTTTCCACTGAACAGAGATGGTGGCTCTGAAAAGAGCTTTACACGTAGGTTGCCACTGGCCTGCTATAAATAAATTTGGTTCTAATAGAACCTCCAAAGGACTGCCCATTGGCCATAATTGAAATAACGTAGAGACTTTCTACTACAGACTACAATAAGTATAATGCACAGTAGTGCGAATCGTTTGACGCTGTAGAGAACTTGAGCAGGGTATATAATGGTTCATTGCGGGCCTGGCTGAACAAATTACAAGACTGTTATCGATTGCCGGGATTGATTGATAGGAAATAGAGAGCGCCACATGCGGCTGACATATTTGCCGTCATTTGGATTGGTTCCAGAGTGGTTCATGACCTTCTTCACACGCATGTTCAGCCAGTGCCAAGCTATCTTTCTTGCCATGTAATGTAGCTTATTGTGTTCAGATAATCTGACCTTTAAAGGCCTTTTGGTTTGACCAATATATTGTTCACCACAACCACATGGTATGCTACACACGCAAGGTGAACGGCCCTTGGGCATAGGATCTTTAGGTTTGCTGACAATATCTCTGAGTTTGGTCGATTTGGTGTAGTAAGTTCTAACACCGGCACGAATTGAGAATCGGCAATTTTGTCTGAGACACCTTAGACAAATGGCATGAACGTGATACTCTTGTAGTTATCTTTTCTTGGCTCAAATTAGATTATTATTATTAGATACAATCGTTTTGAATATACTATACTATACAATCGTTTTGAATTTTAGATGTATTATACTATACATGATCTCAATTTCATCTAAATAGCCTATTTACGTAGTTGTGTAATTTCTTTCTATCATAATAAAAAGACGTACAATAAACATATTATAAGTATTGCACATAAAACATGATTTTCTCTTAGATTTGTCTTCATTTCGTCTTGTCTCTAGTAATTTTACAATAGTTTGTGTGACCCTCTGTTTAAGAGTCTATGGTTTGACGATGAATAAGACCGCGGCACTTTAGAAGATTCGATCCCAGAGGTTGAGTCAAATATCAGGAAAAGCAGGCGTGGCCAAATATTTAACTACTAAACGCCTATTTCCTCTGAAGCAAACATTTACCATAAATTTCCATAAATTAAATAGTTCGCGTATTTCCTACACAATTTGACCCTAAACAAGCTAATATCGACAGGATTTGGAAAACCCTTTATCTTGAAAATGACAGATTTTAAACCATGTGAGATCATAATAACACGGAAAAGTGTACTTTAGGTCCCAGAAACTGGTAAAATACCAGTATTGTTCAATACGGGAACATAAGAGTTGCAAGTATCGCTCGATACTGGTACGATTTTACTCTCCCAGTATCGGTCGATACTGGAACACCAAATTGCGTTCCAGTATCGAGCGATACTGGAACGTTTCTGGTTTAGCATCGGGCGATACTGGTACACATAGGCCTACTACCAGTGTAACGATACTGGTACATAAGTTTGTTCCAGTATCGCCCAATACTGTTACATTTTACATGTCTTAGTATCGTCTGATACTTGAACACTGAATTTGTACCAGTATCAAACGACACTGGGTGTTCCATATCGTCACATACTGGAACATTGAATTTGTACCAGTGCAGTAGCCTACTAGTACAGCCAAGGATCTGGGACCCAAAGTACACTTATCCAAAAACACTACTTACGCGGAGGGTGGGGGCAGTGTCCGAATTAGGGGGGGGGGGGGAATCCGGTTGTACAGCGGGTAACCAAGCCGGACATTTTGGTTGTCCGCCACAATGTTTGGTTGTCCGCCACAATGTTTGGTTGTCCGTATTTGATGGGTTTATTTTATTTAATGGATTAACTTTTATTGACTACATGTAAATTGTACATTGTATTACTGCCTATAACGACTACGATTATCGTGCTTACGGTATGAATATGATACAAATATTATGTACAAATAAAGATCCAAATTAGATTATGAAAGTATGATAAATGTCGATGATAAGATGGATATTTGCCGACATTGCCGTCTAAAATTTGGATTTTAGTATTCAGCTGGTTGATTTTGCTTCATTCACAGTTCTGTGAAATATTGTTATTGAAGTGTTAACTTCTACATGTAGTAATTAAGATTTTTGGCAATGCATTTCGTTTGAAAGATTAATATTTTATCTCAATATTTGATTGGGAAAAAGTGTAGGCCCCTAATTTAGGTCTCAGAATCTGGACTGTACTGGTATCGTCCGATACTGGAACACCCAGTATCATCCGATACTGGAATACTGGTACAAAATCACTGTTCCTTGGTGTTCCAGTATCGACCGATACAGGTCAAAAGGCATGTAAAAGGAAATACACCAGAGCAGAAAGGAAAGCGTCGGAAAGCGAACAGAATAAGTCGGTCATTGCGGATCATGCGGCGAGAAACAAACACATAATAGACTGGGAGGAGGAACGTATGATCAAGGAAGCGATTTGGATTAAGAAGAGGGGCAAACGCAACTTGATGAACCGGGACGAGGGACCTACATGTTGAGTAATCTCTCCAATCCGCTGTTGAAGAAAGAATCAGGCAACTCTGATCCCCGCGTATCTGGCAACACCAGTTCCCGCGGTTCCAACAGTGGATCACAACTCTGATGAAATCTGACTGAACTAGTCAGAAGAAACGTTAGTTGGTGAGTAAATATTTATATTTATTCGCCTCAATCACTGGTTTTGATAAACATAATGTTTAATCCAACATTAAAACACTTTACACGCGGCAGTCGTCCGTAGACGACAGTTCCAAGATTTTTCGAAAATGTCAACATTATTGAATTTGATCACCATATTGGAATCACCATGAGAAATGCATTGAAATAAGAACAAATGTAATAAATTTAATACATTTAATAAAGAATGTGTTTTGTATGGTAAAACTAATAGCCACGTGGTAAAGTGTTAAATGTGTACCATGCACACGTTGATCGGCGGTAAAAGGTTTTGATATCGAACCAAACTTTTTTAAGAAGACGTTATTTCACAGTAAATGATGATATTAAAACGAAAAACTTTGTTGCCTTGGTAACTCTGTGCTCTCAAATAACAATCAACCATGGACACGGTAGTTATTTAATTTGTTTATTGGAAGTCACGATGAATACAAGAAAGTAATACATTTATACAAAGCTGTACATGCTTAACACGCAAGAAAAGACGTTCAAGCCAAGTCCTTTTAACAATTATGTGGTTTAAATGACTGTTGATTGAACAAGTTATTATTAACGCACGTAAAAGTTGCGCTTGCAAAGAAGCAAACCAATATGCGGGGAAACGAAAGATAAACCAGTCGATTGTGTCTCGGAAGTGTCCATAAACCCTGTCCTTAGGAGTATATCTGTTAAGGGGGTGTGGACCCTCAGCATAGCCCAGCTATGGCACGATTTAGGGGCAGAAAAAAAGAGTGATGTTTTAGAACCTCACTTGAAAACCTCACTAGCCCGCCCTCGCGTCGCGTACCTCAGTCCTTGTTGTCCACACAAACTGTTTAAACTGTTTGGCATATACCAATTTACTTAAAAGTAGATGACCCGATTTTCAACTTGATGTTTTCTATTTTACATGAAAGGTCATCCTTAAAATTGTTGCATTCCAAAGTTTGAGTTGCATAACTCCAATGGTTCTATTTTTAGAAGCGCAAGGTCAAAAGACATGTGCCCATTGAGAAGTACACAGACTGGTTGGTGGTTAACCACCTTTGGCAGTATAATAATTCACCACATTTTAGCCTATAATTTCCAAATGAAACAATTCTGGCCCCTAATATTTTACAGACATAATGAGAAAAATATGGGGATTCGTCTGATACCAAAATATCTTGATGTGAAAAAAAAAATCATAGCCCCCCAAAAAGTGATCGGGTCATATACCTTTAATCAATCTCCAAACAGCTAAATTGTT
Source organism: Ophiura sarsii (assembly GCA_035610835.1). NCBI lineage: Eukaryota > Metazoa > Echinodermata > Ophiuroidea > Amphilepidida > Ophiuridae > Ophiura > Ophiura sarsii. Next base: position 65,553,533 of record CM069448.1, read on the forward strand.
ATATTTTTTATGGAATCCGAAGAAACTGAAATTATGATATAAGCTTTTGCTTGCATTGCATGATGAAATTATACATTTTATACCTGATGTGTCTCCGGGTTTTTTGGCGGCCATTGTAGCTAGGGGTGTGCGACACGAATTATTGATCGGAAGCATAGTCTTGGTGGCGCTGTAGCGCTCTCTGTCCATAGACAGACGACGCTGAACATGGGCGTATTCACGAGTATTCAGGTTAAAATATGCGAACGAGGTTACGTGATCAAGTGAATGGGACGAACGCTTAACAACGGTTTAAATTCAGAAAATGATACTGACACTGCGGGTGGTTAGCCACCCACAACGATTTTGGATTGGAAACATTTTCTTCTAACCTACAGGCTGTATCAAAAAGATTTGTACCGTGGTCTGATCAGTTTTTCAGATTTTTTTTTATATGTTACGAACCATTTAGACCATTTTGCTTCTATATGCAAAATTATTGAAGTTTCATCTTTTCTAAGAATTTTGATTTACGACAATCGAACATTTTTTTCAGAATTTACAAGCTTTTAAAGGAATATTGGTGTTTTTATCATTTTCATCGAAACGTTAGATCTGAAGCGCACAATTCAAAGTTCCTCCTGACTGCATTCATATATTCACTACTTACGACGTATAAAGAGTTTGTGCAGTGAACCTATTAAATTTGCGTTGCTGCGAGTAAAACCATGATTACGTCGATCTTCATTTGAATGACAATAGCGGTCAGAAACAACAGCCAATTATCTTCAGATTATCAGATCAATAAGTTGACATAATTCCCTATTTATTAAAATCAAAAATATTGTATTTAATCAGAGATTTTATATTTTTAATGCTTTTTTGAAAATGGAACATATCAGAGTACAAATCATTTTGATACAGCCTGTATGATGAATTTTTCAAAATGATTAGGTCAACATTCGCGATTACGTGTTATTCCAATACGAATTTAAAATTTAGGTTTTCGCGTGTCCATCGTCGTCTGTCCATAGACAGGGTTACGTCGTCTGTCCATAGACAGGGTTACTTCGTCTGTCCATAGACAGGGTTACGTCGTCTGTCCATAGACAGGGTTACGTCGTCTGTCCATAGACAGGGTTAGATATCTTACGAAGAGCTCAATGAGATAGAAAGACCTATCGATTCATGTGTCTAATATGCTATACTAGTCCTGAAAGGTACAATATAGCTGCTACCCGGAGAAAATAGGTAGAGAGCTGGTTTTGTCGTCACAAGAAGCGGACCTTAATGAGAAACATTGAATAAACAATCTTAAAAATACCACTTAGGGACAAAAAGTTACAGGGATTTGAAAATGGCCACTAATTCTATTTGTATTTTTTTGAAAAATCAACTACAATTTTGAAACAGTATTATACAAATACTACATGGTTAGAGGGGAAATAGTGCAAACTCATTTCCCCCGAGGTACTGGTTACAGGCCTACCACCCCGTACCCGGAGGGTGATGGGTGGTAGGCGTTTATCCAGTACCGAGGGGAAATAGTTGCACTATTTACCCGATACCATGTAGTATTTGCTTTATTACACCTCATGAATGAAAGTGTGTGAGAACGCTATTGCGTAGAGAACTTTTGTCTCAGGGTACGATGATATATAGGGGGAGTAATTCTGTTATACCCTTCACAGAGGTATTCATAGTGCATGATTTTTAAGAACGACGCATACTACCGATGTATGTAGGTGTGTAGGGTATAACAGAATAATGCCGATTTTAGACTGCATGCTAAAAGATATAAGAAATCGTTACTAAAGGGTCAATATCAAAATTGCCGCCACTATACGTTTCCATCGAATTATCTAAAGTGAAATCGTGGGAGCTAAAATATACGCACTAAGGGAACAGTTCCATTTGTACGCGATAAATTTATCGCGACTGTATCGAGGCCTGATATGTTTTGGACGCGATGTTTTTCAAGTTGATTCGCGATAAAATAGTCATCAGGCCCCGATAAAATAGCCATCGGGGCCCGATACGAGACCTCTGCTAATCCCTGGGGTATGTTTAGCAAATAGAGCGGGACATTGTTTAGCAAATACACGAGGATAATACAATTTACGTTAAACATCCATAATCAATAACATTATCTCTAAAAACATGAAATGCTGAATTTGTACCTTACAACTAGAATAAATAACCCGAAGCTCTATTTACATACCGACCACTTATCTTTCGTTATATTTAAACAAGCGGTAATACGCTTCGCGATAAATAATCATTTGCTACTCGCAACTGTTCGCGATAAAAATCTCATCGGGACCTGATAAAAAACTCATCGGGTCGCGGAACATTCTCGCAATTTTTATCGCGTACAAATGGAACTGTTCCCTAACTAAAAAATAAATGGTAGAAATCTGGTTTGGTGTTATAGGAAGCGGAAAATATTGTATCAAAAGTTTGAAAAAAACTAATTCACAGCGATGTTGACAATTATGGCCACCAAAATTGTAATAATCTGTTGGAAATTCAAATATATGATGAGTTGAACAAAGCATTTGGCATGCTTTTAGCATGCTAAATTAGTAATCAATTGTAGGAGGTACATGTAAAATATCGTTACTAAAGGGTTACTTTTCAAAATGGCCGCCATAATTTGTTTCTTTCGAATCACCTGTCGTGTAATAATGGAAACAAACATATAATACCGTACCGTGAAAATATGGTGAAGTTGGTTTTGGTATCATAAGAAGCGGAGTTATATAAAAAAAAAATGGAGACAAACTAATTACAGAGATGTTGAAAATGGCCATCAAAATGAATTGAAATAACACGATTTTGGTATGTTTAATGGATAATTAAATGAAAGATGTAAGCCTAAGACATTTTTACAAACGGGCTAATTTCAAAATGATCGCCTCAAAATGGGCTCCATCATTCTTTTACGTCAAATCACCTATAACAAGCTTGACCTATAGTGAAAGGCTGGGAGCTAAATATGTACTACCTGAAAACATGATGGTTCGGTGTCACGAGATGTGGAATTTTAAGGAACATCGTATCGATAGTTTTTATACAAGGGAATTTGAAGAAAATCTTTTTGAACAATTTAGAAAATGGCCACCAAAATTATAATTATGTGTTGATAGAGTTCATTACGAGTTGAAATAACATGATTTTGATACGTATTATTGATTTGAAACGCATGTTAATATTGCTTAAAGGGGCACTGAGAGATACGTATGGGAGTGCGCCCTCAATTTTTCTGGAAATCTGTTTTTGTGTGCATATCTACGTAATAAGGTGCGTTCATACTCCCGTCGTTGCGCATCGGCCCACGTCGATGGATATCGGTGCGCGAGTTGAAGTAATGTCTACTTTTGTCCATCGACGTCGGCCGATACGCAACGACGGGGGAGTATGAACGCACCTTAATAGACGGAATTACCGTCTATGCATACTAACTACCATGCAAAACAGTTTACCCTTGTCTATCATAACTTGTTTCAATCAAATTTCAATCTAGCGCCATTATCCAACCGTTTTCCCATACTTCATTGCACTTCTGGGTTTCTACGTACATTTTCTTTTTAAACAATTCCTTTTTTATTTAAATTTCATTTTCTCGGCCATCTAACTCTCAATTCCCCTTTAATATTAGGCCAAAAAAGAAGAAGAAATAGTTGTGTTGCCCTCAGCGACCGACCCTAAAATCGTAAAAACTAGGGTCGCATTTTATTTTTTAATTTTTAATTTTTTAAAAAATTTTAATTTTTAATTTTTTTAGATTTAAATTTGATTAAAAGTGTCTAAATGTTACTATTTCTTGCTGGAAATGAATAAATAAGGATAAATAAATGTTTATTAGACTATTGTCACACTAGAAACATTAAGTTAAATTGACATATGGGCATATACCAATTTTGTCTTGACATGAACCATATATTTTTCAGCCAAAAAAAAAAGAAGAAAAAAAAGAAGAAAAAAAGTGAAACAAATTTTGATAAAAAAAAGAAGAAAAACAATTCCGACCGACCGACCCGAATTTAAATTTTTGGCAATTGAGGGCAACACAACATATTTTTTTTGTGCCTAACGTTAAGATGAAGGACATCACTACCATGAAAGTGATGGTTTTAAAGGCCGCTCAAAATGACTGCCATCATGATTTTTTGTTTTATAACTTTAGATACTTTGTCATTAGATCTGTACAGGTTGATGCTTAAGGGGACTGTCACACCCTCAAAACATGACATTTATCAAGCGCTGTAACTTTTGAACTATTAATATGATCTATATAAATGTACTTTTTTAGAAAGGAAATTCCCAATGGGATGTTTTTTTAGTTTTGACATATTTCTTTTTTAGTTTTTTTAAATTTTGACCAAAAAGTGCCAAATATGTGATTTTGGAGGTCAAAAATGAAAACAAAATCAGCATTCTTAGTGAAAATTGATACCAACAATGTATTCTCCGACTCATTTTCTTTCCATGTTCCAAAAATGTATACTTTTATTATTTTATAAACATATTAATAGTTCGAAATTTACAGCGCTTGATAAATTTCATGTTTTTAGGGTTGACAGCCCCCTTAACATACTTATTTAACAAATGAATATCAAACTATGAAGTTTCCAACCCTTTGTTTAAGATCAAGATTGAGTTCATTGCTTGAAATCTTTTTTTGAAAATATGTATTCTGAGCCCACTGGTAATGCCATCTTTGTAAATTGGTAAATTTTGATTTTCTTTTAGAAATGTTTATATCATAAATACATTTTGCAGAGATACGAGGGTCATTCAATAAGTTCTACCTCCTACCTCATAACTTTATTATTATATGAGCCAGTCTTATCAAATACCACACGATTGTAGCTTGGAACCTCAGCTACAAATCCAATGTAAATTGATCTGAGCACTGGTTGTACTTTTCCGGACTTGCAATGAGAGGGAGCGTGTGTGGTCTAGCGGGTAGATCGCAGGTCTCACGATACAAAGGTTGTGAGTTCGAGCCTCGCTACGGCCAACATGTTTGTATCCTTAGGCAAGGTACTTAGTCTCAATTGCCTCGTGGTTCAGAAGTCACGTAGAAATGGTGGTCTCGTGCATCGGAAGAGCTATCCCCGAGCACGTTAAAAGGTCAGACTCCTTCGTAAAGAGTAGGGGATCATCCCGGGTCTGTATCTGTACTCACACATCGGGCATCCCTTTAATTTAGTGCTTAAGTCACTATTGGGTTTGTCCTGGCTCTTCAGCCTAATTGTTATAAATAAATAAAAGAACCAAACCTCGATTTAGTGTGACGGAAACGGATGAAAAACAGCAAAATATCGCCGAAGGGCTTTTCAATTGGCCTATTGTAAGTGGCTAAACATACCTACCAGTCAATTATAACCGTTTTAAATATCAGATATCTCTTTAACAGACTGTAAACAATAAAGTTGACTGATTGGCTTGGAAAAAATATGCCCTCTGATTAGCCAGAGCCAGGTCAGGACAACCATTCAGTTTACCCTCCCCTAGAAAAACCCTGTAAAAGTCATATTTGACTTTAAGGATAACTAAGCGATCTTCAATATATCGAGCTAAATGGAGGGTTTTAAAGTCTGTCAAAGCAATAATTTTCTATCATTGACTACCCGATTGACTATTCTGAAGGTTGCACATAAGTAAAACTCATAAGGTGAATATTATGGTAAAGATTTAACATTCGAGGCATCATTGTGGCTTAAGTTGTAACAACGAAAATGTTACTGATGACAGTATTCTGGTATGCAAAAGGCATATCAATACATTTGAGTTGATAGTACTATATTTGCACGCCTACAAGAGTTAATATTGTTTACAATCTCATCTATACATGATAATACTGTAATATATTCAGATATCATTCATTCATTTCCATTTTCAGTATTTAAATCATGCTCTTATATCTAACCATACAATACGAAAAAACATCCGAAAACATGTGTATATTTTTAAGGTAATTTTCTGTGTCCGTTGTCCAAAATCTCTCTCTGGCTTTGACCGCGTCATAACAAAAGTAAAACAGATATCAATTATAATTTACTACATATCTGTAGCTATGATTCGGAGCAATACTCATGGCAAATGTCATGAGGTTGACATTAATATTAGCGATGTTATGAGGGAGGAGGTAGAACTTATTGAATGACCCTCGTAGTATTATTATTTTCTATTACCGTTTAGGCCGTCTTCTGCGTTCACTTGACCTTGAACTCATACATCATTGTCTTCCTTTTTGCACCAATGATGCATCCGTAGTTCTCATATTGCTTCCATGTACCACTTGGACTTCCTTCCCTTTATTTGCAAATTGCAAGCACTTCAAACTATCGCTGTGTCGTCATCTCCGGTACTGTTCCATAATACATATTTTAATAGCAGCAATTCAGCTCAGCAAGGGATGTAGTCTACTATATATACCTTTTTCCTTTTCTTTGTCACGCTATGAACATGTACCGATAGAGGGCTCACTCCCCATGGACCGCTCCCAATCCTCTGATCTCACCCCCGGGAAAAAAGGTCTACTTGCATTGGATTGACCTTGCTGACCTCCGTATACTTTTACACTAGCACTAGTCCAAAAATTGGACGCATACGTAATGAGCAATTTGTTCGCGTGGGGTTCAAAATTGACCAATGGCAGACACGATAAATACGAAGTATATGAATATTTATAAACCGTCTTCGCAGAGAGAAGAATCTTGTTCACTTTGATAAATTCAAAATGTCGATTTTCTGGCACTGTATAGCCGCCGTTTCGGTCCAAAATCACACTTTAGGGGTTATCTTTGACATTGGTCCTCGCCCAAAATATCTTCCTCAGCTACATTTCCGCATATGTGACTATTTCCATGCTATTTCCTATCTTTCAATATCATGTAATAAAAAACCTTTTTACGTCCAAACAGAGACAAATAATTTTTTTACGATAACTAGAAACTCTTACACAGTCACAGAAATACCACCTTCACGCGTTTCTAGATGTACAAACAGCAAATTCAATATTAGCGCGTTATGAAGGGGTGTGATACTATCGTGACGCATAAAAAGCATCGTCCCTAGTAATCCCTAGTGTGCTTAAAGCACAGTTCTTTGATAAATCCAATGCCAGTAGACCTTGTATTTAGTCGGTTCTCGGATGGGAAGTATCAGGGGGTGTGTTGTTCGATTGTGTGACTGTGAAATTATACAAGGTATACTACCATGACTAAAGTCGACTACAAGGGATGCAGCAGTCGGTAACTCTAGAATTCACTGTCAAATTAATATCTATAGTCTTGTTTAACAGATTATATATTTGCAGTGAACTTGACCTTTTAATGACCAGTTGAATCTTAATCACTTAGTTGAATCACTTTTTTTTTGATATCTGATAAATAAGGAATGAGGAGTAATTTGATATGCTACCTGTTGCCTTTCGACCATTTTGAAACTTGACTTCATAAGTTGAATGGGGGGGGGGGGGGGGGGGGGGGGGGTGGGGGGGGGGGCGGGAGTTGTGATGGAACTTCCTCTATTTGAAAAGGAGGAGAGAGCAATGTAAATGTAGCTCCGGATGATTTTCGTGATGTTGTGCATTAAGGTGGCATAGAAAATCTACTAAATAAGCACTTTTGATCAGTTTCAGTTTCAGTTTTATTTTCACCATAGTATCAGTGATAGCTTTAGACCCAGATACACATTTCCACATTTTGGCGACCATTTTGAAAATACTCTATAAGTGGCTAGTGTTCTGCACAATGCACAAATACGAGGGGGTATCAAAAAGTTCTTGAAATCACCCTGAAGTGAAGGAGTCAGAAACCTTTTTTTGTTATGTGACCCTTGAGACATCTTAAAAAAGTCCCTGTGCAAAGTCGCACATCTCTCCCACTATTTATTACCTGTCCACAGACCGCCATTGTTAGAGATCCTCAGGTTGACCGCCATCGATTGATCCTCAGATTACCTCAGATTGCGTTATTCCCTAAACATTGATAGAAAGGGGTCAAAGGTCATTACAAACAAGCTTGGTGACAATAATCTTAATGACCCATACATGACCTTTGACCCCTTTCTGTCAACACTTTAAACTATTTATTGCTGTTTTGGGAATAACGCAATCTGAGGCAATCTGAGGATTAATCAATGTCGGTCAATCTTAGGAGCTCTACAGTGGTGACCCGTGATCACAACAGAATTAAGTAAAGTGATGTGCCGGTATGTCAGAACAGCGACGAATTGTGATAGCTTTATTATTGAACCATATCCATTTATTTATAACGAACGGATTTTTATTGTGCCATTTTTGCAAAATTTGTGTGTTTCTCTCGCACAAAATGTGTTTGTAATGTGATTATACTCCTTATTTTTGAAAAAACGGTAAAAAAAGTTGACATTTTCGAACACAAGAAATGGCGTCATTGACATGTATACGGTCCACAATCATTGGTAGCGGTATGGTGTAGAAGTTCCAAGTATGCAAATGATCTCACTGAATACAATGTCACGCTCTCGCACACATCTACCCAGTACTCAACAACGGAATAAATCTCATAATCCTCATTTGCATACTTGGGACTTATACACCATACCAAGGAGTATATATAATAGGAGGGGACAGTTAGCTCATTTGCATATTTGTCATTAATATGATTAACCCTGCCTTGACCCTATGCCCTGCTGTGAGAGGTCACAGATAACGCCCTCTAACCTGGGAGGGGACTTTTCTATTGTTCTCATGCACAGCGTTGGCGATGAGCGACCGAGAAGTACAGTCATAAAAAAAGAGTAACTATAGGCTACAGGTAATAAATGGGCTTCTTACTCTTATAATATAAAGTCTACCTAAAAATATTAAATAATAAAGTTGTTGAAAAATTTGTCTTCTTTAATATGAGATATTGCACGCTAGGATCGGGTGATTATTAAGGAAGTGGCACTCAAAAATGTATTAAGGAGAAGTCCGATTTTCATTTTCACATTTTTATTTTCTACACGCGGACCAAATCTACGGGTACCTTATTGATTACCGGTAGTGCAATTGGGGGATGCATGCGCAGGTTGGACAGTCGGCCGCATTGTTCCGATGGATCAATACGCCACACACGCTACCTGTCATTCTCTCCCCCGTGATGAAATGTAAAATGTGAATTTGAAATTGTGACTTTACCTTACATTTTGGATTGTCGCTTCTTGATTATTCAACCGATCCTAGCGTGCAATATCTCATATTAAAGAAGATAAATTTCTCAACAACTTTATGATTTAATATTTCTAGGTAGGATATATATATTTTAGAGTTAAAAGTACATTTATTACCAGTATAGTTACTTTTTTTGATGACTGTATAACAAAAGCGTACATAAAACAGATCGATTCGAAGCAGTATTTTGAATACATGAATTATGCAACACGTCACACAACGTCCAGTCTAACAATGATTGTGGACGGTATAAATGACGCAATTTTTTGTGTTCGAAAATGTCAACATTTTTTACCGTTCTTTCAAAAATAAGGAGTATAATCACATTATAAACACATTTTGTGCGAGAGTAACATACAAATATGGTATAAAATGGCAAAAATGGCACGATAAAAATTCGTTCGTTATAAATAAATGGTTAAATAATTACTATCACCAACCACACTCGTCGATCTCTGTGGCGTGCATCGTAGGCCATGTCGTTTGCAAACGGCAACACGGGTTCTATCCCCGGTGTATCCGTGAATTCCTTGTTTTTTTAAAAAAAAATTAAACTTGACGGTGGATTAATGTAGCATCATTTTTATGTCAATTGTTTAAGGCCCATGCGTTTACAGTTGTTGTTTTTCTATCATTTATCTCTTTGATTTATTTAACTTCTAAACAAGGAGTACAGTAGCGACGCGTTGTTGATAACCATCTCGCCGATATCCGCACCACGCGGATAATGTTTTCACGCGATACGCGATCGCAGTTTCAATGTGTGTTGTTTTTGGAATGACCATGCCAGCTGTTTTCATCGAGTTTTGAAACTTACAGGAACTTAATTATAGGTTAGTTTGGTCATTTTATTTTTTCGAAAATTGTTAATAATGAAGTACCGTAGGCCTGCATTAAAATATGTTCTTATTTGCATTGTCTATTTATGAAATGGCATTCAAATCCCTAGTCGTTGTTGAACGGGATTAAATCATGTTTCAGCGTTGTGCATCACCAATCAACAACTTGCGTTCTGCGCGTGCTGCGTGTTTATTTCACTCGTGTTGCCCTCGTGAAATAAACCACGCAGACGCGCGAACACCGTTGTTGATTGGTGATGCACAACGCTGAAACATGATTTAATCCCTTAGTATATTAGCGCGATAAATAAGTGATTTAGTTTGATTTAATTTGAGTTCAGTTTGATAATGATAGCAAAACTTGTTGTAAAACCATTTTACCAGTCAGCCCAAGTTTGTGTACATCACGTTTAGTTTGTTATAGCTAGGCTAATATACAATTTGTAGCTATTTGTATACAAGAAGCAAACACATTTCCAAAACAGAGAAACATGAGAAACGGGACCGTTACTAACGTTAAATATAATACCATTGCCGGCCATGATTACCAATTTGAGGCTCTTTTGGAAATCTGTACAACCGATGAATTTCTAGAAAATCGTTGATACAACTTCACTCAGGAAAGTCAGATCTTGTAGCAAAACAATTAGCTAGCTTTTCAATAAACGAATTGGGAGACGCAATGATGTCGAAATCTATGTGGAAAAGGGGATCAGATAACTATTGATAGACTCGATCAAGTCTTGTACCTCTGAAGGGTGATTAGAGGTATACACGTATCGGCGATGGGGAGCTAAAGTTTGTTTCAGAATATAATGAGAATTCCCTTTAAAAGGGATAACCCATGCCCAAGATGATTCCATTTATTAGATAAAAAATAAAATAAATGGAAGGATCGATTTTAATCATTTCATTTTTTAAAGATGAAATTGCTCTTTAGGTTGGTCAAAGTTGGAGGATAAATAGCTATAGCTTATTTTCACGGTGTCATTACTCGGTGCGAAAAAGTTATAGGCCTAAAGGATGCATTGGCCTACATTATATTTAGCTTGATTTCCAGATTAATCCAATTCCGACTCTGCTTTGGATGTTTAATTCCATGTCTACAACTGAGACAACGCTATTTAAAGTTAAAGTGTATCCATGGCTCTAAAGAAGTTTTAATTACAATCAAAACTATATACTGCCAGTTATTCCAAAATTGAAATGAAACAAAAACCTCTTTTTATTATGCCAGCACACAAAATTGTCATTACTGATAATTGATGTTCTTATTCCTCTTTAAAAACTTATATCATGATGTAAATTTTTAACTTTTGATTTTGCGCGAAACATATTTTGCATTGAAATTATTGAACCAAAATAATAACAATCCATACTGTGAAAGTGTACTTTCTCAATAACTTTGCTGATAATAGTGAAATAAACCAGCCTCTCCATAATTGAATTAAATTCAGTTACATATTTATATTAGATTTGACTTTTCTTCTCTTTTCTGGAAAACCGTCTGCCATGTTCAGTGTGGAAAAACAGAAATCTTTTCGCAATTGATGCGCATTTTGGTTTGTTATGAGCCAAGAGAGTATACCTATCGTTCAAGTTTGACCAGATAACCATTTAAATCTTAATCTTCGGATATTTTCAATAAAATTACTTATTTGGTGAAGAAGGTAGGCCATCTATTTAGCAAGTATCAGGGTTAACAATCTCTCTTGGGGATCAATGCCACATGTATAATTGCTTTATACAGAACTTAGAGTTCTTACTAAAAGGATTATAAGTGTCTCTTACAAATTTTCCTATACCCGACTCTTGCTTGACTAGTCTGGTGGTTATCTACTATCTTGAAGACATGCAGTGGTAGGGTATAATAAAGGAACTCCAAATACAATGAAAACTTTAAGTATGACTTATAGCACGAGGCAGCGTAGCTGCCGAGAGCTATAAGGAATTAAAAGCACTCATCGACAGTGACTATTTTAGTGATGATTTATGTGGCAGAGTTCTACCCTACACATCAGATACACACTACTTGCACAGTAGGACACCTCTCACTCATTCAGACGTCCAGACTTAGACAATCAGACCATGAAAGTAACAGACCCCAGACTATACAATCATCTACTGAACACACACACCAAGTTGGCTAATAATTGCAGCGCTGTAATTAATCAGGTTATTTACGATGTAAAATTATCATCAGTCTGTCAAATTATCAGCACTCTGGAAGCTGTACAATAAGTGAAATTTGTGGAATTCTGGATTGGCTGTGTATGTGCTTTTACAATGATAATAATTTAAAAAAAAGGCATACACAAAATTACAAGACGTTATTGTGGCAAAGGCCTAGACTACAGGGACCCGTTCAAGGATGCCTTACAATATTCCACTATGCCAAAACACTCTTTCAAAGAATTTGCGTGGCATTTCTTGTAATCTCAATGATAAAACCATATAAATGAACTTCCGTAACTTATATTACACAGCGCAATTAAATCAAAGATCGTCCGAAAAGAGACGAATATGAACTTACAATACACTATTGTGTAATGGTCTATTACCATAGTCCATAGGCAAGTTACAATATCTTTTATTAGAAGTGAGAATATGTTATTTTTTCACTAAAATCATAACTTTGTCAATATTGAATGTAATTCCTCCATTCAAACATGAAACTAAACCAACTTTGGCACTTTCTTTTCATCTTTTGCACTTAAATTGCTGAAATCAACAAAGGTGCGTGTTATTTCATACACAAATATGTTTTCACTCACATGAGAGGACTCACTTGAAGTCACATCAATTGTATTACTTGCAGAAGGATTTTCTTAAAGACCCTCGTTTGACCATATTATATGCCTTTCATTGTACTGTGATGTCAATGTGAACCAGTAGACACTAGTGGCAGAAATCAGTGGGTCATGTGATGAAAATGATGCATGCTGGTGTTGCTCAAGAAATTTTCTTTGCCCTTATCTTCCTTATCAGACCACCCTCCTGAGTGAAAACCAAACCAATACCCCATGCTTGAAAGCATGGGGGAAAAGAGCAAACATACTCCAATGTGCGTGGTTTGTGACATGGGCCGCGGGGGACGTGTCTTAGAAACGGAGATGTGTTTGTATTACATTTTAGAGCATTTTAGACACCGTGCCGTGCGGAGAGGGGGGGGGGGGGGGGGGGGCGGAAGTATGCAGAACTTAATTCAACCTTAAATATTTGGTAATGATCATTAGTGTCAAATGTTAGACCCCCTGCCGTAGGGAGATGAGGGGGGGGGGGGGGCGGGGCGGAAGTATGCAGAACTTGAATTCAAAATCTTTTGAAAATATTATTTCTGTCAATTCCACGCGGTGGCGAACGGAGAGGGTGCGGGCGTGCTGAAGTATGCATAATTTGAATTTAAATTCGTTAAAATAAATTGTGTCTATCAACTCCACGTGTCTTAGAATCAAAGATGTCTTTTTAAATACAATTTAGAACATGTTGGACCCCGCGCCGTTCGGAGAGGGGAGCTTACGGAAGTATGCAAAACTTGTATTCAAATCTTTTTTTTCTCATTAAAGCGTAATTCGTTTAAAATTATATTTTTGATATTTAAAAAAAAAAAAAATCTCCGAATTTTGTTCCTATTACTGAAAATTTAACCCTCATATTTTGGCCATTTCGATAAATATACATGTTAAACTTTAAATCGTTTAAAGCAATCATTTATGTATATGGCACGTGTCCGAGAAGCACCAATGTCGCATAATCTTGCATTAAAAGACAGTAGGGTGGAGAAGATGTGCTTTTATACAGAGCTCTATGGAATAAAATTTACATAATCGTCGATATCTCGAAAAGAAAATCATTAATAAAACATAATATTTTTTCAGGGAATATACGGTTCTTTTCTTTAAAACAAAAAAACAAACAAAAAAAGATAAAAAAAACTAGATAATGACTTCAATTAGTCCTACTTTGCTGAATGACTGGAATTTAATTATATTTCATGTCTCATCACACCCATCTCGATCCTAAAAACCACCATCCCCACCGGAACACACGACATCACCCCGCCCAACAGCACAGATCATTCTTTTAACGCTTGTATTTGTATTCAAAGGGATGCTTGAAGGTCGTGTATTGACTTGATCTGAACAACGAATAATATGGGAGCCAAAACCTTTTGTTATGGGCACGCATGAGTAAAGTGGATTCACTGTATAATTAAACAAGATTTTTTTATTTAAGATCTGGAATAAAGGTTACCAGGGGACATTCGCTTCAACGATGCTCCTATGCGTACGTCAACTGAAAGCCTGGTCCGATGGTATGCTCAAGGCGCCATAGCCAGCACTCGGACACTCAGAAACAAGTGATTTTGTTCTTTCTTTTGAAGATATGTGCACATTGTCTCATTCAGTAGATAGTGCATTTATCACATGTGGCACTACTTCAGTAGATAAGCGCATGTATAACCGTGGTGGCAGTGCTAATAGCGCATGATAGTCACGTGTGGCATTACTATGTGTACTATACGCATGTCACACTACAGTTAGTCACATGAGGCATTACTATGTATGCTAAGTTAGCACATGTGTACGCGGTGGCCGCGCTATCTTCAGTAGATAGCGCATAGTCACATGTGGCATTACTATAATGTGCATTACTATAATTTTAGGGGGCTATCATTTTCTTCAGCAGGGGGGGGGGGGGGGGTCACAAATATGTCAATGGCCGTTGTTAATAAATTTATAACCCCCCCTATTCGATACAAAATAATTTTATGACCCCCCCTGGCCTATCGAAGTTAGATTTTTTAATGACTAAAATAGCAAATAATGAAAAATAAACAGGAAAGGTGTTGTAAATATGTACATTTATAAGGGATATGATTAGATGAATGCGCGCGAAGCGCGAAAAAAATTGCCGTTTTGAAATTTTAGAATCTGAATTGCTACACCAAACTATTTTAGATTTTACAAAATTATGACCCCCACTATATTTGTGCCCCACCCCCTCCCGAAGAAAATGACAGCCCCCTTAGTAGACAGTGCATGCGTCACATGTGGCAGTACTAGTATTATGTGTGCAAGAATTTTTAATTCAATGTGTGCTTCCTTCAGTTAGATAGCGCATGTATCACGTGGCATAAATGTGTGCTATTCAGTAGAATACTAACGTTAGGGGGGGGGGGGGGGGTACCGCGCCATTTGACGATATTGAGCGAAACCTGTCGTGGTTATCACGTGATACGTATCGTTGAAAAAATAATTTACACTTTTTTGACGAAATGCACTGTGGGATTGTGTTACCAGCCTAAAATCAAAGAGGTCGCAAACTTGCTTACAATTGTATATTATCATAACAAGCTAAAAGTGACATCTCTGAATGTATAAACAAAGTGTGCAAAGGAGAAATTGTTGGGCACACTGGTAAAATGGTTTTACAACAAGTTTTGCTATCATTAATCAAACTGAACTCAAGTTAAATCACTTTATCGAGCAATAATATAATTGTTTACGCATTTTAATTGTTTAGATACAAAGTTAAATAAATCAAGAGATAAATTTATGATAGATAAATAAATAAAAAGAAAAGTATAAACGCATGGGCGGCCTTTATAATTTTTAAATATTGACATAACAATGATGTTACATTAACATGATTAATCCACCATCAAGTTTAAAAAATAGAAAAATAAAAGGATAACAAGGAATATTTGGGAATCGAACCCGTGATTGCTGATTGCCAATATCGCAAAATGGCGCTGTACCCCAAACCCCTCTACGGTAGCACTTGTGATTAGGCATGTTAGGGGCCCTTAATGTCCCGATGGGAAAGTGTACTTTAGGTCCAAAATATTGGTATACCAGTATCGTTCAATACTGGAACATAAAAGTTGCGAGTATCGGTCGATACTGGTACGATTCTAGTGTTCCAGTATCGAGCGATGAAATTTTTAATATTCCAGTATCGAGCGATTCTGGAACACTGACTTTGTACCAGTATTGGACAATACTGGTTGTTCCAGTATCGGATAATCTGGGAACTAAAGTACACTTTTCCCCACGAATATTTTGTTTTGATCAATTAGGCCAAACAAAGAAGATAATCTGTCTCAGGAACATTTTGCAAATAAGCTAAGTGCCGTGCGATTTTTTTTAGAAGATAGGCTATGAGGTATGCGAGATTTGTGTTGCTAATCCAAGCTATAGAGAACTTTAAAAAAAAGTTTTTTTAAAAATCCAAAAAAATCCACACAAAAAAAAAAATCCAAAAAAATCCAAAAAGAAAAGAAAAAAAAGGAGAGTTTTTAGGCCTCAGCGTAAGACCTACGCACCGTAGCTCATTTCACATACCACTGCGGGCGGGCTTCAGAGACAGACTATATTCTTTGTTTGGCCTTAGTTGTAGACCGCATCCATTTTTGTTCCATTAATCCTGGTCGTTACAACAGATTCGGGCCTTTTTCAAGTGTTTATGAGATCATATTTACATAATATGATATCATTTTTTTTTAAATGAGGGGAAAATGTATGATCTCACGGAACATGTTACTATATTACACAACAAGTATGCATAATACTTTATTATTATATTATTATTCATGGTATGATTTATTGTCATCGCAGCCAACCTGTTGAATTGGCACAATATTACAATTACAAGTATTACAATATGCATTAACAATGCAGGGAATACAAAAATATAAATTTAAACTAAAATTGTACCAGGTCCACATATTGCACTTAAAAACACCAAGATATGCGAATAAATAGAGCAGGCGCGTGCCCAGGGAGGGGGGTGGCTTTGGGGGCTCAAGCCCCCGGGTCCCCAGAGGGTAAAAAAAAAAAAAGAGGGGAGAAAGGGGAGGGGAGGAGGGGAGGAGGGGAGGGGAGGAGGGGAGGAGGGGAGGAGAGGAGGAGGGGAGGAGAGGATGAGGGGAGGGGAGGGGAGGGGAGAGGAGGAAGGGAGGGAGAGGAGGGAGGAGGTGAGGGAAAAGGAGAGGCCGGGAGCTTTTATTAGTGTCTCTCACTTTATCTCTACGTCTCTGAACCATGTGAGTGTTTTATAACGAAAGTAAATATTGATTGCAAGGAGAGTTTTAGGTCATCCAGGCAAGTTGAAACCCAACAGCTCGGCCATCTGAATTACGTGGCGTAACCAGGGGGAAAGGAGGAAGGGTAACGAGCATAGACAGTGCAAACGGAGAGTGCCCCCATCATTGTCATGGCGGGCACGATGCCCCCCCCCTCAAAAGAAGCCATTATTTTTGCGCGAATTAGTTTCAATGTTTAACTATTCAAGCTTAACAACATGGTTTCAGGAACGTTTTCTGGACCATTTTAGTGAACAATCTAGAAATTTTTGAGCACGAGCTAGATTCAATTTTTGTTATTCAAAATAAGATGGGTTCATTAAGGAACGTTTTTCTGGACCAAAACTGAGAGTTAGTACGCTCGGGAACGTTTTTCTGGAGCTTTTATAGTGTTAAAATAGCATGTTTCAGGAACGTTTTCTGGCGCATTTTAGTTAGTAAACTATACATTTTGGCGCGTTTCGAGCGAATTGGTTTCATTTTTTTTTTATTCTAGCTTAAACAAAATGGCTTCATTAACGTTTTTCAGGACCATTTTATTGTTAAAATAACCACTTTTGCACAAATTTTATTGTACTGTTTTATTATTCAAGCTTAACAAGATTGCTTCAGGAACGTTTTCAGGACCATTTTAGTGTAAACATAACCAATTTTTGCTTCAGAAACGTTTTCTGGACCTTTTTATTGTTAAAATAGACATTTTTTGCACGCTACGCGCGTGTTAGTTTCACTGATTAATGTTTAAGATAGCTTAATAAGATAACTTCAGGAACGTGTTTCTAAACCTTTATTTTTAGCATAGCCAATTTTTTCGCGCTCCGCGAGAATTTTTTATTTATTTTGTATTAGGGATCACGTCAAAACTCGACCGCCCGGCAACCGCCGGTTACGGCCGGTTCCGTTCGGTTCTCACAAAACGTGTCGTCTGTTATAATATACACACATAATGAGGTCAAATAGTAACACTCTGGTGAACACGACCGGTTGAAAGTGCCTCGTCACACACGTGAGCAATAACATCTTGAAGTAATGGGCTCTTTTAAGACTTAAAAGTCTCAGTTGACAACCAGTACAATACAGCTATTGATTTTCGCTGGGGTTGGCTTTTTCAATCTGTTTATAGCTCAATTAACTTTTTAAAATCAATACCGAAAGTCTATGAATGTTTTTTTTTTATAGAACGATTATAGAGAGAGCTATTATGACCGCAAAGTAACAGATTGATAGTGTAAATTGGTCAGATTACAGCATTAAGTCAACCGGCGGTTGTTCAGTGTTGCATGCGCGAATATTCATATACCAGTAAAACATTTGACCTGAAAGAACCGGGCGGAACCGCCCGTAACCGGCAGTCAACGGGCGGTCGAGTTTTGACGTCTCCCCTTAGTCAATTTCAACAAAATGGCTTCATAAACGTTTTCTGAACCTTTTTAGTGTTAAAATAGACATTTTGTTGCGCATTAGTTTCACTGTTTATTTATTATTCAAGTTTAACAAGATGGCTTCAAGAACGTTTTTCTAAACCTTTATTTTTATAATAGCACATTTTTGCGTGCTCCGCGGGAATTAGTTTTTATTTTATGTTATTCAATTTCAACAAAATGGCTTCATAAACGTTTTCTGAACCTTTTTAGTGTTAAAATAGACATTTTTTGCGCGCCTCGCGCACATTAGTTTCACTGTTTATTTATTATTAAAGTTTAACAAGATGGCTTTAAGAACGTTTTTCTAAACCTTTATTTTTACAATAGCACATTTTTGCGCGCTCCGCGCGAATTGTTTTTATACTATTTTTTTATTCAATTGGAACGAGATGGCTTCATAAACGTTTTCTGGACCTTTTTAGTTTCTAAAATAGACATTTTTGGCGCGCTACGCGCAAATTAGTTTCACTGTTTAATTATCAGTCAACTTAACAACATAGCTTCAAGAACGGTTTGTTAAACCTTTCGTTTTACTATAGCCAATATTTTCGCGCTACGCGTAAATCCTTTTTAATTTATTCGCAAATTCAAACCCTTACGCCCTATTGTTTGCTTTTGCAAAATTGAAGGAAAAATCCAATTTTGAATGATATTGATAATAAGCCAATATTGATTGGAAATGCAGTTTTCAATAAAATATTGGTCAAAATTACACACCAAATCGCACCATATGGGTTCAAAAATTCAACAACAAAAATCCAATTCCTAGGGGGGTACATCCCCCTCAAAATCCACCCCCACCCCACCCGTGTCCGCGTTACCGCGGATAACGGAGCGAACCAATGAAATTTATTTTTAAGCCCCCCGGGTAAAAAAATCCTGCGCACGCCTATGTAGAGGTGAAAGATTTGAACATTAATGGGGTCAAATTTTTGTTCACCAGTTTGACAAGGTATGGAACAGGACTGTTGGCATGTCTACTGTTAACTTTGGGAATAGCTAAGTTATTAGCATTGCGCAAGACGTCGACCAGTAAGAACCCATATATGGCTCTTGAATGTTACATGTTAAAAAGAGCCTCTTGGTATGAATCATAGCCTAAAATAATGTTACTGTTTAGCTCAGCACAACATTGTGCATTATATGTTAGAATATTTTATCGTGGCCAAATTGCGTAATTATATAGAACAAAACATCATACTTATGACAAAAACGAATATAAACTGCCATCTCTCAGCATGCAATTTTTAAATTTCGCGGCGATCGAAAGCCCCGGTGTCGATAGTTATACAAGTCATAGTTATACAATTCACTTGCGCAAATTTGAGCACCAATATTCATGACGTCATCGACTCAGGGACTTTCGATTGCCGCGAATTTTAAAAATTGCGTGTTGAGAGAAGGACGTTTTTATTTGTTTTTGTCATAAGTTTGATGTTTCGTTCTATATAATTACGAAAGTTTGGCTCGATAATTATTTTTCTAACATATAATGGACGAAGTTGTGCTTGCGGGACACCTCCTTTTTAACGATTATTTCAAAGTTATATCTCAACCGCATAAGTAGCTCGTCTCAGCTATTACATTGTAGTCACATAGTTAATTAAAATTGCATTACCAAAACAAGTCACAATTAGGGGTTTTACTGAATCTAAAAATCTCGGGAAATTTACAGGTCTGTCCCCTTCAAATTCATTTCTTCTTATCTTTACACATCATAAATGACAATTAGTGAATTTTATTACTGACCATCCAGGATTTGAACCCGGGACATCCGGATCATTAGACTGGCGCTCTATAGCTTACCAATCGAATTGAACTATGAGTCAGATGAGGAAGAACGGTCGTTTTACCCTATTTAGACTTAAAACTCAAAACCACAAGGAAGATACAAAATGTTAGCAAATAGTTGTAAAACATGTTTATTATATATAGACGTCGGTTTTTTTTAATGAAAAGTTTCACTGAAACTGCGATAAAATTTCAAATGTTCAACATTGTTTTAATCAAGTCTTGCTGTGTTTTCGTTTTTCGTGGGTGGCAACAGCAAAAACGATCATTCATTAGTAATGTTCATCTTCAATTCTGAAGTAAAATAGTACTGCGCATGCTATTTGGCTGATGTACATTACATGTATTTGTATGTTTGCCTCAGATGCCAGAATTGGTTAATGGGTCATTCCATTTGTAGAGTGACACTCACAATTAGGGCCTACATTCATCTTTATTGCTTAAAACTAGTTTCTACTTGCTAAATTTAGTGATTGAATTCAGAACATTGACATATTAAACCTTTGAATGGACAAAATGAATGAATAAACACTAAGAATACCCTAATGTTATTGCAACTTTCACGTGTAAATATTTTAAAGGGGACACCAAAATGCCTACCATGCTGTAGGTCCCTATCAAACATTTTTTCTGCCATTTTTTCTTTTTAATGTATGTAATCTGATCCCTTTCTCATCTAGAAACTCAAATGATTCATCGATCATGTGCTTCATCTTACTTATTTTATTCCCACGAAACAATGTTTCGCGTGTCCACGACGTAAAGGAGACACCAAAATTACATTCTACATTATTCAAATTCTGAAAGAAGTTGTTCAATTTTTTTTTATTCCGTACGCATTATATACCCCACTCCAGCTATAATACATTGATGTTGAATTAAGAACATATACTGAGTTCAGGAAAAACTCTCGAAGTATTAATCACAAAGTTTCACGACACAAATATTTGAGGGGAAACCAAAGAGGTCGGTCAATATATAAAATAACCCATATTAAGTGTTTTTTAACATTAATTATATTCTTACCATGTTATCTTTTAAAAATGATGCCTAGGGCGAATCAATTAGCTAAATCTTGTAATAAAACAATAATAAGTTTTATGGGTAATACACTCAATTGAATATTGGCATGTTTCGCGCGTAAAGGGGACACCAAATTTTACGCGCGAAACATATTTTGTGTGAACTCGTTTTGTTATGAAGATATCCTTTTGTAGGTGAAATATTAGTTTAATATGGAATATCTATCTTTGGGAAAATACCAAGTAAATCTAGCAAGAGAAAGAAAAAACACCCATTGTCAAACAATGTTTTTCATATGTACCCAATATTTGCTTAAAAAGTTATGATTTTTACTAATTTTCGTTCAATATATGGACCATGCAAGGTCAGGAAATAAATATTATTAATAATGTCGGTAGAGATTGATAATAGCAACCAATTAAAAACACATAAATGGGCATAATTATGAGATATGGAAGGAAATGCTATATTATATAAGGAAATGTCCCATGAACATGATGAAAGCAAACACCACTGGATTTTCCCATTGGTACCCACATAAACATGATACATAATCTCCCATGATATAGGCCTAGAGGTAATTTACGAATAAAATTCAATTTTTTTTACAAGAATAACTTATAGGCAACTATTATAGTTTGTGGATGACGAAAATGTATAATTGGACACAAAATAAACTTATGCAATGAACCATACAGGGTGTATCAACAAAATGATACTTTTTCATGAAGATGTAATACTTGTTATAATCATTGGACCATGACCAATTTAGTTTTAAGAAAAATAGCATAATTTGCGTAAACCATGACATTTACTGGTTTGTACAATGGAATTAAATGTACAGACCAGTAAATAACATGGTTTACGTTTCAATACGTTACAATAATTATATACATAGAAAATAATCTATCAGTCAATATCAAAGATTAGTTTGGTAATCCATTAAATTCTGGCACAAATCGATACTGGCTAAATAATCCACCAATCAGATGCATGCATACCGTATTCTGTGCAAATTAAAAAAGTTCTCGAACCCTCTGTAGATGTTTCATTAGCATGATAAGAAGTAGAATTGGCATAAATAGTGTGCGCGTTCATGTTACTCTACTGTAATACTGTGTGAATGACCATTGTACATACTACAAAAAAGATTGACTTGCCTAATTATGTCACAATTTCCTTAATTAATGATGGATTTTTCTCATCTTTTCAGGATTTTATCTGTATCGGTTGTACTTTACATTGAAATAAAAATTGGTCATGCTTCAGTGATTTAACAAGGATTTAAACCATCATCAAAAAGTGTCCTAATTTTGTTAATACACCCTGTATAACGGGGATATTTAATACATAAAAGGTGGGTGGAGTGATACACTAAAAATCACAGTCTTAAGAATAAACTATGATTATAAATATCACTATTATGAGAAATAGTATAGGGAAACCGGGTCAACTCACGAATTTATAACCACGAACGCGTAAATACCAGATTTGCTTATTTTTAGTATCCACGTGAATCCATCTCTATAGTATGTTACCCGGTATATAAGGAAAGGGTATTAGCATGTCTACATCATTCTTCACTATCTCCGACAACTTTCAGATAGGCCTATCACATCAAAAAGATTGATATAAGAGGACAGAATATTGTAACACTGACAAACAATTTAGAACTTTCATTGACACCTTGAACAATCTCGCGTATAGTGTATGCGAACCATCTGCAATTATACCTCTGGTGCCATACACTACTGTATATCTATTGATTGAGGAAGTTTACATCGACACGAAGTATTTACCAATTAACGAAAGCCGTCGTCTACTAAATGGAGACCAAATACGGTAAATGTCAATATTGTTGACTCTATATAATTATGTTCTTATTTGGTTTTAGGTAGCACTCTCAAATCTAGGTCTACATTTATGATGATAATATCCATTACTTTAAATGGAAAATACATTTCTGGTACGCATTTTCTCTGAATCGAAACCGCCTGCAACATATCATTGTTTTAAACATGTTAAAAGGTGGATGTTCAGATCACTTTAGTTTTTTTTGCCCATCAACACATTTTTGATATCAGAAGAATCCCCATACTAGTATTGTTCTCATTATTTCTGTAAAATGTTTCGCGCAAGATAATTATGTTCCATTCAGAGGTTAGGCCTGTTGGCCAAAATGCAGCTAGCCGGCCAGTTTGTGTACAACAGGTTCTGAAATACTTTGGGATTGTATTATTTGGTGATTTATCGATTTTCGCTGGCCAAAATAACAAAAAAACGATAAAATCGATATTTTATTGTCGCCAATTGGCAGCTTCTGCCACAAAGCTGCCAATTGGCAGCATTCAAAGCTGCCAATTGGCAGCTTTTGACAATTGTTGTTATTTTGTCCTGCCAAAATGTGTTCATAAATACAATGATTCGGCAATACTTTGATTTTTCCTGGTCAAAATACTAACAATCGTTAAAAGCTGCCACTTGGCAGCAATAAAATGCAATATTCAACGGTTTTCCTTAACATTTTAGCTGGCCAAAATTGAAATAATGTTAAATAATACAATCCTAAAGTATTTCAGAACCTGTTGTACTTAAAGGAGGTGTCCCGCAAGCATAAAAGTGTGCATTATATGTTAGAAAAATAACTATCGAGCCCAACTTTTGTAATTATATTGAACAAAACACCACACTTATGACAAAAAACAAATAAAAACCGCAATCTCTCAACATGCACTTTTTAAAATTCGCGGCGATCGAAAGTCCCAGTGTCGATGATGTCATAATTATACAATGCACATGCGCAAATTTGAGCACCGATACCCATGACGTCATCGACACCGGTTCTTTCGATCGCCGCGAATTTAAAAAAATTGCATGTTGAGTGATGGCAGTTTTGATTCATTTTTGTGATTAGTATGATGTTTTGTTCTATATAATTACGTAATTTCGGTTCGATAATTATTTGGCTAACAAATAATGCTCAATGTTGTGCTTGCGGGACACGGCAGCAAATGTTACGTCACCATGGGCTTCTAAAATAAGAACCTTTAGAGTTATGCAACTCAAACTTTGGAATACGACTATTTTAAGGATGACCTTTTATGTAAAATAGAAAACATCAAGTTGAAAGTTGGGCCAGCAATCGGAATACCTATCTGCAATTGCTCGGGCTTTGTAAGTTTCTCATCATGTATTGGACGCACAGTGTGAAAAGAAGACTTATGTGTAAACTGATCAGATTGAGTTTGAAAAATAATCTGGTCCTTCATTTTTTCCGTTTGATTTTACATTCATGTACATTTTGAAACTATGCCGACTTAACCCTAAAAAAACCCACTGCAAAGTCATGGGGAAAATTGTCGACAATTATTGATCCAAAACACAAAGCAGGAGGTCTTATAAAGGTAAGGTTAGATATTCTTTTGTAAAAACACCGACGATCTAAAACGCCCAAATAAATTTGTAAACCGTATCGTATAATTATCCTTTCAGTTGTACTCGTTTTACATGCAAGCATGCTTGCATTGGTAACATTGACATCGTTGTCGTCGGCAGCCCCGTCGGTAGCACCCGGAGCCGGACGAAGTGAAGAAGTTAAGAAGGTGTACACACAACTTCGACAAGACATGGACTCCGCAAAGACAAGCATCGGGGAAACATACGAGGCATTTGTAAGTTATCAACACAACTACTTTATATGTTGGCCTATAAGATATCCTTCATGGAGGGAGCCCTCAATTTTTTCAGAAGTTGGGTTTTTCACATTATACGTAATGCTTAAATAGGTACTAACTACCACCTACAATTATATGTGAAACCACTGACCTTAAGGTACACTTTCTGAGTTATTGTCGTCGTCGTTCTATGGATCATGGCTGATTCTTTAAGACCCTATTGATGATGGAGCGCCACCGTTGTCTATTTTGTGATATGCGATGCGCAGAGATAAGAGATAGACCAGTTGCTTCTTTAAAGCCATCAGTCCAACGGAGCTTTGGTCTGAGTTGTAGTGAACCAATTATTAGGCCTTTCAGAGCTCTTTGTAGAGAGTTACCAGTTTGATTTCTAACCACTCATTTCATTATCCTTGCTGCCCAACAATGCATTGTTGGGCAGCAGGTGACATTTGCACTTAGGTGACAAGTTAGCAACCCTTTGGAGTGTTCAACGTTGTATAAATCATTCTGGACACCCTGTATATCAAAAAGCTGTGAATGTGTTGGCCTGTTACTTAAATAGCTTCTTAAATAGGAAGAGCTTGTTTTCTTTATTTCGGAAGTTATCTGCTCTCTCGTTTTACACCCATTTTTGGGACACGTGGTACTTACAATTTTACGTAAACGTTTGTTTACCATCTATTTTCATGTTGTTTACAGAAAAAAGAGACTTACAATAAACCTGATATCCATATAAATAAGTGTGATCTTCAAGTTCCTAGTATTCCTTGCACTAGTGATATGAAAATGTCGGTAAGTATAGTCTATAGTTTATATAGGCACTCTTTGGATTCATAAATATCTGGAATTTTTGTGGATTTTGTAAAGCTTTCCTTTATGAGGTTACACACAGCAGGAAACAAAATGCACAATGTTGAGTAGTTTTGTTTAGAAAATGCATTTTTGGGGCCAATTTTAGACGATCTTATTATTAGTATCGCTTGCAACGGATTTATATTGATAAACTACTCCATGTGTACTCGCAGTGACCAGCAGAGTCAATTTTCCTGGAGTCTTGAACAATTTGGAAATTGTTAACATATTTTCAACATAAGCGTACACGTCAAGAAATAATCTTGAGCTGTTTTCCAACTTTCATTTGTACAGGCGAATACGACTTTACTCTATCATTACGAAAACTATCTGATCCCGTATCAACTTGGATTCATAGCTGTTTATGAAGATGAACAAGGCCGATCCCGCGAGGCGGGGTATGTCGATCCTCTAAAACTAAGTACCACGAAATCAAGTCTGAAAGTAGTACGAGATTCCATGGAAAAAGCGGTAAGTGTATTCAGACAGCCTGCCAGCATTAAAAAATATGCTCAGAAAAAATCTCAACGGCATTTTTTGTTAGAGCAATGCCAACCGTGTGGAATCATAAATATATATGACACTGCATAGGATGTGGGGTGTTGGCAAATTCTATATCTTGATTTAGTGTGAAATTTTGCCCAAAAACTGTCATTTTAATCCGTTTTTCACCACAATATTGTTTTTCAGGATATTTCTATTTTTAAACATGTTATTTCATCATGACTGGTGCCAAATGAAAGATGAGGATGTAAGCTTTAATATGATACAAATATATGCGAGTATAAATCACGAATATCAGAATTGTGATTGAAAACGCATCAATTTTTAGCAATTTTTGATCAAATTTTGAAATAGTTATTTAATTAGGTATTAATCTAAGATTCAAAATAAAACAGTATCTGTCCCATATGTTCTGAAAAACTGCTCATATAACATTTAAATAATATAGAGGAAAAACAAAAAATGCTTCGATAATCCAAATTGTATTTTATAGCAATTTTATTCTACAAAGCAACAGAGAAAGAATCCCCTTTATTTCAAGGTGTTATACATACCTATATAGGATATAAACAAGCACATTATAGGGGACTGGTTTAATGAACCCGAACAGGACTTGTGTGAATTACCGTGCATGAATGCACCTATTATGGCATAATGTCCAGCTGATGCGGTAAATTCAAATGCGTGTTCCCTGGGTTTCATGCCTGGTGAATAATTTGTTTACATACAGATAAAGCTAAGAGTATGTACAAAGTGTATACACACTGATTAAATACAGAAAATAATGAGGAATACGCAGATGAGGTTATTTTACCAAATTGATCATTATATTAAATATTCATCACTAAACTTGACTTTATTGGGAATATGGTGTTGTCATTGTCATTTATGTCAATTGCGGGGCATCGTTGGTCGGTTTCACTGTAAAACGGTAATTTCGACTCGTTTAAGATCATAATTATTGTTTCTTGTCAAATATTCCATTTTTCAATGATTGGTGTCAATCAAATGGAAGGTTATGTCCGCTTTTATAATGATACCCATATAAACGAAACAGAAACCAGGAATACAAAATGGAGTAAAAACAAGTTTTTAGATTTAAATTAAAATAGCATTTGTTCTATATTTTCTACAAATGACTGATATTACACCTGAATTATATATCCAATGTTTTAATTATAATAACTGTTATTAATTTTATAACATTTACACATTTAAATGTAGATGCCAAAAACCTATATTTTTAGCATTTTAACTACAATAAAAAAACAAATTATTATGCTAATTGAAATGTATTAATTAGATTCCAAACAGAAATAGCATTTGTTCCACATTTTCTACAAAACGGCTCAAATTACATCTGAATTATACCGAGAAAAACTTATTAGGCCTAAACCAATTTGTAGTTTAGGCGACGACCCCCCTGTTCTACGGGCAAACGGACCTCTCAGGTAGGGTAGATCGGTCAGTTTTTTCTTACAGGAGCCGCCGAATCAGGAATTTAAGAGAGGGGGGGGGGGGGGGGGGGGGGGGGGTACTGTCGAGGCAGAAAATGTTGAGGGGCGGGGGATTGACATGGTGTCCCGAAACTGAGTTTTTCTCATGGTCTTAGTGCAGCATCACATAACTGTTTTAGTTTTGAAGAATATCGCTTTTATATATAAACTTTTATTTAATTAGGACTGGTGTCATACCGAAGGCGATGATATCAGCTATGTGTATATACCCATGCGAATAAAAACTCAAAAGCACATCAAGGGGAAAAAAGGGGTTACCGGGAAAATTGGGAAGTCAAAGGAAAATCGGGAAGGCAAAGGAAGGGAATGAAAGGGAGAAGAGGATATAAAAAAGGAAGGAAAGGGAAAAGGGAAAGAAAACGGACAGAAAGGAGAAAGGAAGACAGGGTAGGGTCTGGAGAGACGATATAATGTTTGTTAGGCCAAATAAAAAGGGGTTTTGTTTGCCCAAACAAGGGGAAGTGGGTATTGCTCTGTAACTTAAAAGATCTTTACAGTTTACGATTTATGATCAAAAATGAAAATCTGCTTCCAGAATAAAATCAAGGATAACGGGCATTCACTCGGAAAAGATCGCATAATCTGCCTAATATTAACTGCTTCTCCTCACTTTCCCCTTATACTAACTACATATTTCAATCTACACAGGAATTAAAGTTATTGTCTTCGGTATCATAGGTATGCAATAACAAAATTGTGATTTACCTGTTGTTATGTTATGCAATCCTCTTAGCACGTGTTTCCTGCCAATCACAGAAAATATTAACTGAGTCAGTTGACTCATTTTGACGAGTCTTATGTTTGTCCGTGTACTGAGACACTTCAACGATTTACTGAGTCAAATGACTCAACACTAATGAGTCAATTGACCCACTAATGCTTTAAATGAGTCATATGATGCACCAGCAATGAGTCAAATGGCTCATCAATGCTTTAAATGAGTCATATGATACACTAGTAATGAGTCAAGTGAAACATGCATTGATCACTTGACTCATTTGAATGAGTCAAGTTACTCAGTGGTGGATCAAATTGAGTCATTTAATGCATTTATTCGAGTCATTTGATGCATTTATTTGAGTCCCTTGACTCACTAGAATGAGTCATTGGTGTGTCCGTGTACTGAAACACTGTGATATTTTATTGAGTCAGTTGACTCGGTGGATGAGTCACATGACTCATCCACCGAGTCAACTGACTCATCCACCGAATCATCTGACTCGGTGGATGAGTCACATGACTCGGCTGATTTGGCAGGGTCCAAAGTGTACTGACTCTAATGCGTCATAGTTGTAAATGTAGAATTCCAAAAGTGAATTATTTGAAAGACAAAGGTTCATGCGTTATAATAATAGATCCACTCATGCGTATCATAACAAGATCATTTGCATTACATATTGACCAACCCTCGTATATATTTACAAGACCAGGAAGCGCTATTTTCTTATAATTAACCAGGCTATAGCGAGGGATTGTAACATGTGTTACGGTTAGGGATAGCTTTAGGGTTGGAATTAGGGTTATGGTTTTGGTTAGGCTTTAGGTCAGGGTTCAAATCAGGGGTTAGGTTACGAACACATTTTCAAACGCGATTTACTCAAAATGCGACGAATTATGTGATATCTGACATGATTGCCTTTCATTTGGTACCAGTCATGCAGTAATCGAGTTTACGTCGTATAATATAGGGCCTATCCTTCAAGCAATATTTCGACACAAATTAAGAAGAAGAAAAATGTTTTTTGGAACAAATTGACCATTATTACAAGAAATTCTAGCAATTAGAAGTATAAGCTCACTTCAGTTTTCTCAGACATGTACAGGGTATCTCAGATTGGGCTATTCCAGATAATAATGAGAGACATCGGAATTCCAGACTTTTTTCCCCACCAATTTGTCAATGGAATTCCATACTTTTTGGCACATGTTCTTGGAATTCCAGACTTATTCACAATTTAGACCCCCCCTAAAGAGGACATCGGAATTCCAGACTTTTCCCCCACCAATTCCATACATTTTTTGAAGTTTGATCTGGAATTCCATATTTTTTTTAAAGTTTGATCTGGAATTCCATACTTTTTTTCGAAGTTTGATCTGGAATTCCATACTTTTTTGAAGTTTGATACTTTTCATAGAATTCCGGACTAAAAAAAATAAAAAATTGTACCTAATAGGGAGGTTCATTATTATTTGGAATAGCCCATTGATCTATCCGAGGTAATACAATTTTTTTGGTATAAACTTATGATATTGTCCAAACTGTTTTCATACATGTATATCTTGCTCCAGCTTTCTTAGCAATTTTAAGATTTTGAAAATCGGACATTTTTGATGGAAAATACAGACTTTTTGGTAACGATAATAGATTTCAAGTTTTTGTCGAAATGATCCAATTCTTATTTGAAGTAGCTTTTTGATAACAATCGATTGTTGTGTGCATAGAAACAAAGCTTTGATTGAATAGGGTAGGATTTGTTATAAAGCTTGAGTGGTTTTAACCTTCCTTTCCTATGAGGTGTGGGTTCATTGTTTGAAATGCTGGTAGTGCTGCTAGGGAGAATAGCTGTAAAGATGAATTATGTGAGCCAAAATATGAAAATACGTTTTTCATTAATTTTTGATTATGTATTGCCACAGCGGAACAAAAAGAGATATCTCAATTAAATTAACAGAATACGTACGAAACATCTCCACCATCATATCGCAAGTGTTTAAATTTGAAACACTATTTGTTTTATATTTTAATATATTTTTGAAACCCGGTATGGATCATTCTGATACACCCTGTATTATTCACACTGGATAAATGTTATACTAGCAATTTAAGATTTAGTTAAAATTGTAAAATACTTTATAGAGTATTTTACTTTTAAAATGTTGTTAAATGTTATCTATATTCGGTCATATAGTACCATTCATATAAAAGCTGACATCGTCACGTTTAGTTGATGTAAAACTTAAATGAATTAGCTTTTTTGAATTTGAGTCCAAAAATGCTAAATATTGATGTTTTCACCCATGTTGTGTTATTATTGATTTATATTCGCTTATACTGGTAACATATATTAGCTGATACCATCACCTTTCATTTGACACCAGTTATGATGTAATCGGATCATTAATGATGGATATATCCTTAAAAACAGTATTTTGATGAAAAACGTGTAAACATAACTGTTTCGGGAAAAAATTGCTATAGCGATAAATTGGGATAAACAAGCAACTCTGTTTCTTCTTTAAATTATTTATGTATACTAGGAGCAGTTTTGTAATACATATGGGAAACTTGTGGTTTTATTTTTAATCTCAAAATAACATTTAACCAATTACATTTTTTGAATTTTAGTCTAAAAATGCTAAAAATGTATGTTTTTTCACTCGTTTTATTGTTCATGATTTTTATTCGCTTATACTGATATCATATAAAAGCTGATATTGTCACCTTTCATTTGACACCAGTCTTGATGGAATCGGACCTTTAATAATGGAGATATTTCTAAAAGCAATAATTTGGTCGAAAACGTGTAAAAATCACGGTTTTTGGGCAAAATTACACACTTAACTTCAATCTGAAATTTGCCAACACCCTATACCATGTGAGGTACATCCTGGTGATTTTATTACACATGGTTGGAATTGCTCTAACAAAAAATGCCGTTGAAATTTTTTCTGAGCATAATTTGTATTGCTGGCAGGCTGTCTGATTACCAAATAGGTCCATACGGATCAATGATTAGAATCTGATATCGACGGCTAAGTGCAAGATGGTAGTATGTGATATTTTAAGTATAATTGAGAAAAGTTGTCTATATTGCAAACACAGGTAAATACGCTCAGGCCAAAAAAATAAATTGTTATGTTGTCCTCGGCAGCTTTCAGAGAGGAGGGGCGGGCGGGCGGATTATTATTTTTTTTATTTTTTTTATTTTAAATTTTCTTTTACCAGCAGAAGCTCAAAGTTCAGCCAACAAGAAGTTAAAATCACTCTAAGAGTCGCACATATATGTTATAAACACTTAATTTAGTATTCAATGCCATTTAAACTGTTTAAAAAAAATCTGAAAAAAAATCTGAAAAAAATCTGAAAAAAAAACCTGATTTAAAAATAAAAAAAATCTGAAAAAAAAAAAATCGGAGCGGCCCTAAAATGACGAGCGGGCGGTCGAGGACAACATAACATTTTTTTTTGGCCTCATGTTAAAATTAGTTTATTTAATTCTTCAATTTTGTGTTTAACAATGTCTCCGATTGGTACGGATATGATGTGTCCATTTTCTGACTAATAACTATCATCCAGTACTGTAGTTCTATAGAAGTGAACCTCTTTTTATTCCAAAGTGGCCCGCTTGTCAATTCTTGGCCGAGAAGAAAAAATCTTGGATTGATTTCCACGCCTTTACCTTTTACTTTGCATTACTCAACTCTGTCGTTTCAATGCATTACAGATAAAATTACATGACAGTGTCTTACCAAACGTGCCCGCCTTGGACTTCGCCGAGAGTAGTAGCAGCCTCGAAGTAAGAGACATGCGAAACCTTTACATCTTGCAAGAACTAAATGACTTCATGTCAAAGGCTTTGCCTGATTTCAACAGGTTAGAATGTGAAGCTTTAGGCAATTCAGACTGTATATAGATAGGCCTGATTAAGTAATAAGCCGGTGATGTTTCATTGACATTGTGCAATGTAATGTAACATGTGTACGACTAATGATGCGGCCAATGGTCGTCAATGTATTTTCATATACTCGGTCGGTAAATGACCAAATTCAAACTTTAAATTAGGCGATATTCGCTCTCATGTAATGTGGTATCTTTATGCGGTACACTGTAAAGTAGTTAATTAAGGCGATATTCGCCGCGTCATTACAACTCTGCTCATCAATGTAAAATCATGGTGTATAATAATACAGCACTTTAATGATTTCAACACTTTAGAATGTAAAGCTTATGTTTTTCAGACTGTTATTAGGTCTAATTAATGTTTACATGTTTACGACTAATATTGCTGCCAATGATATCAATGTATTTTCATACACGGTCGGTAAATGACAACATTTTAAACTTAAGTTAGGCGATATTCGCTCCCATGGAATCATGGTAATGTGGTATCTGTATACGGTACACTGTTTTAAAGTAGTTCAAGAATGTTAACAGTCGTCTAGTATATATACTAAACTGCTCACAAAAAGTATCGAAACACTTAGAAATGATCCAATATATAACGGCTCGAAAGGGTATGCATTAATCGAAGCAAATAACCAAGTACATAATTTTGTTCTGCGTATTTTGACACCTGGATCGTTGAGATACAGTGTTGCGGAGCTGAGTTATTGTCATTTCAATGATCGTGAGTCCAGTTTCAAAAGTGACACTCATCCCTATTGAAAAACACGAATCTGATCATTCTAAACAGTAATGCAAACCTCTTTCTATAGGATGATTGTCACTTTTGAAACTGGACCCACGACCATTGAAATGACAATAACTCCGCTCCGCAACATCGTATCTAATCGATCGAGGTGTCAAATTACGCAGAACAAAATTATGCACTTGGTTATTTTGCTTCGATTAGTGCATATCCTTTCGAATCGTTATATATTGGATCATTTCAAAGTGTTTCGATACTTTTTGTGAGCAGTTTAGTACTATTAGTAGGCTTTTCTAATACGTGCAGGCGATATTCGCCGTGTCATTACAACTCAGCTCATCAGTGCAAATCATGGTGTAATAGTTATACATTTATAAAACAATTTATTTATTCAAAATTGGCGATCGGACATCGACACATTGCAGATTGTTTCGTATGCAGATAGTCTAACCATGAAATATTGTCAATATTCATGAATGAATGTTGATAGTTATTTATTTATATGTATTAATATAGTTAATTTCACTTGTCAAGAAGCTCCTATTATATTCTTGTTAACCGTGAGATCAAGTTAAAGAATCAAATGTCGAACGATTATGCACATTTTGTATATTAACGAAAGGTAACGAATAGTTTGGTTCATGATGCAAGTGTTCCATACAAGACGGTAAAATGCGACGAAAAAACCCTGTTCTACGGGTTCGACAAACCCATTTGTTTAGAAATTAGTTTAAATTTTGGTTAACGTGCAATCAAATGAATAGGCCTACCCTACCGACCCAATTTTCTTTTGCTTGGCAATTTTTTTACAGATTGAAAAATACCAATTACGGTCATTTAAAAGGGAATAATATTATAAACATTCACTAACATAATATTATTGCTATAAAAAGATATTGCACAGATTTTTATAACCAGAAATCCTGAAGTTAAATGAATTATTTGTAAGACTCGCCATGTCGTCGCTATTCTTTCAAAACCTTGTATCTCCATCCAGCCCTTCAGCATGTATAAAGTAATACTTCCTATGTATGACCTTTAGGTGGTCTGCTCTAAACATTTTTAAGTGACAAAATCACATCTATCGAAACCTTGTAAGATCTCTTGCCCCGGAACATGTATAGAGCAACTCTTCCTATGCATAACCGTTGGGCAGTTTTACTTTATACATGCTGAAGGGCCCGAAAAACATACAAGGTTTTGAAAGAATAGCGACGATGCATAAATAGTATAATATTATAATCAGTAGATCTACGGTTACGGTATGTAATATTTAAATTGAAATGCATTGATTTGTTCTGATATGAGTAGGTGTGTGTGTACAGGGTGAGGAGAAATGTAATTGTATAGAAATAGTTTTGATTGTTAAGGATTGTGTTGTAAAAACAAGTTGTATCAGAAGACGAATCCTGGACGAAAAATGTGACGTCACTTTTTCAAAACAGTTCATATAAATAAAAAATATGATAATTTTAGCATTTTGAACAAACTTATAGGGTTATTTTGATTTGGATTGAGGTTTTCTACTTAAAACCTGGTCTTGGTAATCTGGAATTTTTAAAGTTTTTGTGCTTAAGCATTTACGTAGAAAGTAAGACATTTAAGAAGTTCAAAAACCGTTTTGTGCGTCTAAAATTTGTCTTTGTTCATATACCTGCAACGGTTGTATAATGTATATACAGTCCTCAATATAAGTAATTTACCAGGTAATACACGTGCTCTTAACTTCACAACTATTGCTTTTACGTAAACTATAAGATTTTAATGAGATTTCTTCCCTTAAATTTGAGATATTACACGTTAAGATTAATTGAATATTAACAGAGCTATGTGTCCAACCAAAACAAAGTCAGTTTTTTATCTTTTCGTTCTTCTACACGTAGCCTCCGTGTAGCAATAGGTTATTGATTAACTGGTAGCGACAACTCGGCGGTCGATAGTAAGATGTGGTTTGGAGATGTTTCAATTGATCAACGCAGCCCAACGCATACCTGTAACACTATCATGCATGTTCATAACCCAAAGGCGAAAATAAAAACTGCACTTTGGTTCATTCTTTTCGGTGTAGCGTTCTTAACATTGTTGACCGATCTTCGCGAACAATGCCCCTATATGCTAATTGAAGAGGAGACTTTAAAAAAATAATTTTGTACTTTAATGGCTCAAAGCCGAAATCACATGATTAAAACTATGAACGTATTTATTACCTGGTAAGTTACTTGTGTGGACTGTAGTGTAGGAATGATGGTATTATCTACTTTGTAACTGGTGGTATTCTGGCATCACCTTGCAGTAAACGTGCTATATGATTAAGTCTCTTTAAAGCTTTCCACGCGACAGTCTTCTACAGACGACACTTCCAAAATTTCACAAAATGTTTTAAAAATGTCAAAATTAAATAATTTCATCATCATATTTGGGATCATCATGACAAATGCATTTAAATAAGTATACACATGTTTAGTATTGGTTCAGTAATTCTTGAGATAGAAAGTTGGGAAAGGTTTCCGAAAAATCTGTTTTGTATATATGGTAAAACTAATATGCTAAAGAACGTGGCAAAATGTTTCCAAAATCTCAAAATTATTTTATGTCAAAAATGTCAAAATTATTACATTTCATCACCATATTTGCAATCATCATGACAAATGCATTACAATAAGTATAAACATGTCTAGTATTGGTTCAGTAATTCTTGAGATAGAAAGTTGGGAAAGTTTTCTGAAAAATCTGTTTTGTATATGTTAAAATTAATATGCGTGGAAAGGTATTCAGAGTATTCAATTATAAGTTTGTTTTATTCATTATATCTGGTATTCTTAAACAGCTAAGAAAGTTTAAGCAATCTCATTGGTTCTCAGAGAAATCGGCGACATCTAGATGAGACAACTTAACACGGGGAGGTGGGGCTTACGTTTTAACAGTGCGCCTGACCTTCACAATGCGTGGTTTGTTCCATAACGCGCACTTCTGCAGTGCGTCTTTAGCGCTTTTCCTGCGTTTATGCCGGCGCCACGACGCTTACGCATGGTTTACTCATCGCATGTGATTGGATGGAATGATTGTGGGTTATTCGATCCTAGCAGGGGTAAAAGTTGTCAAATGTGGACAATAACATGTACTTATTTCTTTGATAAATGTCTAAAGTATGATTGTTTAAGAATGAGAATAAAGGTATTGTTTTTAGACCGTACCCGTGTTATATTGTCTGACATAAATGCGTTTGATAGTATTATTTTTTGCGTAGAACAACTCCGCCTGCGGCGTCGTTGTTCTACTTAAAATAATACTATCGTCCGCATTTATGTCAGACAATATAATACGGGTACGGTCTAAAAACTATACCTTTATTCTCTAATTCTGATTCTACCACAGTATGTGCATACATATTTATAATCAAACCTCTGTAAACTAGAGTTTTATCTATTTATTAATTTAAATTATTTCTATATGCAATAACAATCCGTTTCATAAGTTATTTGTATTTATATACTATAATAAAAATCATTGAGCACTTTATTCAAAAGATATTCTAACCAAGAAATATTGTCGATATTCATGATTTATTGTTGATATATATTATGTGTAATGATGTATTTTTTTTCTTTCTATAATGCAAATTATCTCTAGAATATATTGATTTATATAGAAACAAACATGTCACTGTGACCACATGCTGTGACCATGGAAGTACGAGACTTGATTCTTCCATGCTGTGACATATATGGACGTATGGAGCATCTCCACCCGTAACCTCTGTCAGATTCCACGCCAGTAAATAATTTCAGTCCTTGTAGAGACGACAATCAAAAGTTTTTTCTTAGCTTTCATCCTGTGGCCCATTGATTATAGAATTAATCAGAAATGGTACTTATTGCTCCCAAATGATTAAAGTTGTAGTTTAATCCTGATTTTAGGACTACTACCTAATACCACAGTGGAAAAAGACATATTTTCAATGCATTTTGTAGGTTTTTTGGATGTATTTTGATTGTAAATGATCTGGCAACATTTCTCAACTTTTTCTGATAAATGAGGGCGCTACATCAATTGTCCAACTTTGGGGTCTTATTTCTCAGAACTTTCGGGGATACCATATATATTTGTTTTGATTAAATGATCAAATATATCATGAAATTTAAGGAAAATGTCAAATTGAAAATTCCAGTCGCTTTATAAGCGAGAAAATGGGCTTTTTGTAACTACCATTTTACATGTAAACGCATAGGGAAACGATTTGGTGGTGTGAATTCTGAAGATACTGGTCTTTGCTGGAGTGTTATGATATCGCCTGCTTAATATCGGCTGTTTTGATGATATTTTGAATGAGTCTTCTACCACTCAAAAGTTCAATTTGCTTGAAATTCACTGCGATCGGGTTCAATTTGACATTTCCACTTTTAAACAATGGTAAGATAGGGCAAAATATTCGATTTCATAAGCAAATTATACAGGCAAATTACTCGATGAAAAAATAGCTCACCGAATTCGACAGTCTTGTCATCATCGGCAACAGTGTAAAAAAAGTGAAAGCATTGATAAGCTTACTACATCATGCCATTCACCTACTATGTTACGGTCATATTAGAAGCTCAAATTATAATAAATAGCTGCCTTGAAGTATACTCGCCTTGCAAACAAGGTCAATCTGAGAGTTGGTGGAAAGTGAAATTAGGATTAAGGTGGTGTCTTTTTTATGTTGAAATCAGTCTTTAAAAGATTAATCTAGATCCCTAGGCTATGCCAGAGACCGGAGGTCCAGTCTACCTTGAAGCAGCTATTTAATGACTCATGTTAGTTTTGTGCTGAATCAAGGCATACAATATCGGCTAGTTGAATTGATAAAGCTTCAAAATTCAACAGTGTGGGAAGGATACATTGCCTAGCTATTGGATTTTGAAGCTTATTTTGAACTCTAGCCTAAATTAGTGTTATGTGTGCAAATTGGGGACATATTTTCAATTGCTACATCTAATAGATTCATTTGCCAGTCATAAATTATCCCCCGATCAAATCATCATGCCCCCCCCCCCCCATGTATAAAAAAAAAAAAAAAAAAAAGTTTTTAAAATTTAGGGGTCTAGAGGGTTTCAGTATCTAAAATTAAGGGGTCTAGAGGGTTTCAGTATCTATGATCAAAAAATGTTTAAAAAATACATTGATTAGATCAATTCACATGATCAGATTTTATGTGATTCAGCATAATTTGCATGTAGGGCAGGCCAAATATCCAACCTAATCATATTTCATGGTATTTCACACTAAACTTACACAGTGCTCCACTTTGCTGTAAAAATTACAAAAGCAGGTGAAAAGATGTAAATTAACATTATAATGACTAAAATGGACACTGTTACTTCTTCTTTCCACATTCAGTCCTAAAATATTAATTGGTGTGACCCAAAAAGCCCAGGTGATATTTTGACAATTTGCTGTCTTCAGTAGATAGTACATGTTTAAGGGGTAGGCCAAGATTGGCTCTGATTTGAAATGGTAAAAAAATCATGTGTAGCTCATTGTTTTTGCAAAAGAATAGTTTTTATATAATTATGAGGATTGAAATTGAAAGTAAAAACAATAAAAATTAAAACAATTGTCCCTTTAGATTCCACGCCAGTAAATAATTTCAGTCCTTGTAGAGACGACAATCAAAAGTTTTTTCTTAGCTTTCATCCTGTGGCCCATTGATTATAGAATTAATCAGAAATGGTACTTATTGCTCCCAAATGATTAAAGTTGTAGTTTAATCCTGATTTTAGGACTACTACCTAATACCACAGTGGAAAAAGACATATTTTCAATGCATTTTGTAGGTTTTTTGGATGTATTTTGATTGTAAATGATCTGGCAACATTTCTCAACTTTTTCTGATAAATGAGGGCGCTACATCAATTGTCCAACTTTGGGGTCTTATTTCTCAGAACTTTCGGGGATACCATATATATTTGTTTTGATTAAATGATCAAATATATCATGAAATTTAAGGAAAATGTCAAATTGAAAATTCCAGTCGCTTTATAAGCGAGAAAATGGGCTTTTTGTAACTACCATTTTACATGTAAACGCATAGGGAAACGATTTGGTGGTGTGAATTCGTCAGCATGTCAGTGGCGTGTACATAGTCGGCTTCGTTAGACCCTTATCCATTTCCTTGTCACTCTCTGAACAGCACTCTCTAGCCTGCGATGCGTGCTGCGGTGTATGTACCGATAGAGGGCTCATTCACTGTGACCGCTCCCCATCCTCTGATCTCACAGGGCATGCAGGGTGTAGTGTTCGATAGTATGACATTGAAATTAAACACGGTATACAAGTAGACTAGTACATGAGGAAAGGCGGGTAGCAGTACCTTCATTCCCTCTTATCCTACCATCGAGACGATTCTAGTGTTCCTATTGGATAAGCGCCAGAATTTACTGACTAGATATATTCCGTATCCGACCCCCCGTATACGGTCAGTAAGGAATGCGCGCGCATGCGTTAGTAGGGTTGCTACGTGACGTTCGTCAGATTGTTGATCAACAATGGCGTTTGTGTCAGCGTCACGTCAAAGCCGGACCCTGCAGTAAATCCTAAGCGCCGTAGGTTTAAACAGAATCATTTGTTCTTGTTAGTTTTGTTTGAATAGTGTTTTAGTAGGATAAAACGGATTATATCTAGTCTCGGAGTCTGTATCGGGACTCGGGCTGCGCCCTCGTCCCGATACAGAATCCTCGACTAGATATAATCCGTATCCGACCCAACCTCACCTAATAACTAATAGTCTTCACACCATTTTGCCCGATTATTTGTTCCTGAAATTATGAGCGCGTAGCGAACAATTTAAAGAAAACATTACACGGGCATAATTAAGGTTGGTACATTTTGGTTCAACAGATTTGTTAAAGGCATATTATGTGATCTTTTCCAAGTAGCGCCCTCTATCATTGATATTTACTATGAAAGCAGATTTTCTTGCAGATTGTCCTTTTTGATTCTTAAATCATAAAGATCTTCTAAGTAACAGATCGATACGATTCCTATTTACTTCAAAATCATGGTTTGAAAATAGATTGTACCGCTCCGGTACAATATTTTTTTCAATTTTTACTCTAAATTTACTCTAAATTTACTCTAAAACCATGATGTTGAGGTTATTAGGAATCGTATCGCTCTGTAACTTGGAATATATTTATGATTTAAAGAAAAGTAAATCAGCAAGAAAATCTGCTTCCAATTTTGTTTTGAGGATTGAGGGCGTCCCCTGGAAAAGATCACATAATATACCTTTAAGTGATATTCCAGGACACAATAGCGCGCTTCTCTCATAGAGCGTGTTTTTGCTGGGGCACTGCAAAAAGTAAACGCTCATAAACGCTAAGTTTCAATCGGTCAGTTTTTAATCCCCCCTGTTTCTACTCGCGAAAAGTTACCGCTAAGTTTATCGATCCTTGTCGATGGGCCACAACATTTGACCTTTTGTAAAACCAAACAATGCCACCGCACCTGAAAAAGATTGCTTCACAATAATATGTATAACCCAGCGTGACACGGTTCACGGCGCAAACCGCTAAGAATCACCTTTCTGTTTCTACTGGGGTTATTGCCGATTATTGCTGGTTCCAAACCTGCTTTGTGAAGGTTTTTGGGATTTCCAAAAATACCGATTATTGCCCGGTTCTGCCTGTTTCTACTGGGCAAACTTAGCGTTTATTAGCGCTAACTTGCCCAGCAGAAACACGCTCTATGTAAAACCTACAAAACCCGATAGTGTTACAATCTTGTACCGCGCGGTGGCCCCATCAATTTCATATCACGGCCAGCGCGGAGTTCAATTTGTTTTTGAACCTCACCCGTGTAGCTCAGTCGGTACTCGGTAGAGCATCAGGCTTGCACGCACGCGGCCCGGGTTCGTTCCGCGGCGCTTGCGGAGACTGAGTTCCCCCTTTGACCCGTTTTTCTCCCCTTATACCGTAGTTTAATTCATAAAACACGCCCGGGGAGTTCGGGTTAACATAATAACAAACGATTACTATGTGTAATACAGTCAGGGTTATTGAAATTTTGAGAAGCACCCTATAAAAATCGGAAATAGGCCAACAACAAAAAAACAAAAAAATGGAACCTGGCGATGATCGTGCTTGTTGCGTTAAACTTACTTGCTGTCTATCAGATGCACAGTTTGAAATCGTGTCTGTAAATCGTATTTTTACTCAGAAATGAACATAAAGAAATGAACCGATGAAGGTGAAAAGTGACAATAACGCCGTTTGATCATGGTTTACGGGAAAATACACGTATTTCAAATCCTGTTCTTTAGATATTGTGGGAAGCATATAAATCCCCAACTTCGTTCAAAGTTTGATTACAAACCGTTATTTTCTTGGTATCAAAATGACCTCTAATGTGTATTAAAAAACCACCTTTTTCATGATGTCGAGTGTGAAAAATAAGCCATACCTTTTCATGCGCATTCGAAGTGCGTTTACAATTTCCAGGAAGCGTAACGCATGAAAGCGCGTGCGTTAATCGACAATGGGCGCGGACGCGTGTGGAATGTTTTGAGTTGGTAAAATAAATGGTGACGCGTGCGCGTTGACCCGCGTGCCACATATTAGACGCTCGTGTATTAATTTCTGTGTGCAACATCTGCGGCTAATCATCAGAGTTTATCATTATAGGCCCAGTGTAGTCGAGTCTTTATCAATGTGATCATTTTAAAATGCACCATGGCGCAGTTAGTGAGTAGTCTGGGTGTAAAAATCAACACCTATCCTAGATAAAGGACTTAGTAAAGGAGACAGAAAAATTGGAAACATTAGAGAGAAAGCGAGAAAACCAAAAACCAAAAAAAAAATGGAACCTGGCGATGATCATGCTTGTTGCGTTAAACTTACTTGCTGTCTATCAGATGCAGTTTGTATTGAGTTATCGTGTCTGTAAATCGTATTTTTACTCAAAAATGAACATAAAGAAATCAACCGATGAAGGTGAAAAGTGACAATAACGCCGTTTGATCATGGTTTACAGGAAAATACACGTATTTCAAATCCTGTTCTTTAGATATTGTGGGAAGCATATAAATCCCATACTTCGTGAAAAGTTTGATTACAAACCGTTCTTTTCTTGGTATCAAAATGACCTCAAATGTGTGTTAAAAAACCACCTTTTTCGTGATGTCGAGTGTGAAAAATAAACCAGACCTTTTCATGCGCATTCGAAGTGCGTTTACAATTTCCAGGAAGCGTAACGCATGAAAGCGCGTGCGTTAATCGACAATGGGCGCGGACACGCGTGGAATGTTTTGAGTTGGTAAAATAAATGGTGACGCGTGCGCGTTGAACCGGTTGACACAGAATAGACGCGCGTGTATTAATTTCTGTGCGCAACATCTGCGGCTAATCATCAGAGTGTATTTACACAGTCCAACAACATACAAATATAACAATATAACAAAATATAACATCAAGAAAACAGATTTATATTCAGGAATGGTATGATATCATGAAAGAGATAAATCTAGACGATGTATAGTGAAAAGAATGATACAAAGGATAAGCTAATAATATATATAAAATATCAGGCGATGAGAGTGGTCCAGAGAGGTGATGTTGGAAGGCTTTAAGTTTGGCTCCACCGCTGTGAATATCAAGAATTAAAAAACAACGTGTATGGGAGGTTGTTATGATAAGTAGGGAGATGGTTTGATCAGGGATACTATTAATTGGGATAGGAAACTCCTATACTAACACACGTAGCGAAAACG
Source organism: Ophiura sarsii (assembly GCA_035610835.1). NCBI lineage: Eukaryota > Metazoa > Echinodermata > Ophiuroidea > Amphilepidida > Ophiuridae > Ophiura > Ophiura sarsii. The sequence continues at coordinate 65,596,551 of CM069448.1, forward strand.
GTGCCGTTTGCATAAATTACATAAATTATGGTAATCATCGGAATGTGTCGGTGACCGGCGTTGAACGCGTTTAACAGTGTTTAACCAGGTTTAACGTAATATTTGGTCAGCATAGGTTTGAGGGCGTTGAGGATTTACACAGACGACGGTGGCCACGCGAAACCTAAATGTTGAATACGTAATGAATAAGGTGAATAACACGTAATCGCGAATGTTAATCTTATCATTTTGACAAATTCATCATAATTAGAAGAATTGTCATTGTTAACCGGGCGATGACTGTTAAAAATAATTCAAAATAGTGCACTCCCGTTGACATATTGGGTCGTCTGAGAGACGCGTGGCCAGCGCTCGTGTCGTCTGCTACAATCACGCAGACAATCACGCCTGATCAGTATAGCGCCACCAGTTCTATGCTGACCAAATTTTAATTAAAAAGTGGACCCGATCGGCAAGCTCAGAGGCATACCCCTGGTTTGATGAAGTGAAAAGAGTACAATGACAGTGGGCCGGAAATGCAGGTAACGGTGAAACAAACAAACTCAGAGATACTCAGAGATCAATTTCTTTTTATAACTATTTTTGAAGCGGTTTATTTGTGTACAACTAGTTAGAGTGGGGACATTATCTCTATTAAGCATTTCGGATGGATATCTTTTAAAAGTAGTTTGCTATCTACTGAAAATAACAAAGATAACGGTGAAAACACGGTCATTATTATAGATTAGCTCTAGTAGGCCTACATTATATGCAGCGATGGAAATACCCATGACTCTCCACCCGGGGTTGACTATAGGAACTACACGCTTTGTGGACTTATAATATTTCTAACCCAACTTTTACAAAAGGAAATGAATCAGTTGAAAAAGTGGTCCTATAGTGGGAATTGAACCATGGACCTCTGTATTGTAAGGCATTCTACTCAACCACTAGACTAGCCACTATGAAAACTCTCTCATTGCTTGCGTGGTAGATTTCGATCGCGACAGGAGCATGCGCAGATGCGATTTTTGTGTAAGTGGTCTGTGATTTTGTCAATATTATATTTTTACTGTGATTTGTCGATCTGCATTAAATGCAAAAAGTAACAACGCCCCCGGCTGGACTCGAACCACCAACCTTTCGGTTAACAGCCGAACGCGCTAACCAATTGCGCCACGGAGGTGATTATTACTAGGCTGTTTTGGTTTGTCATGTTCACCCGTACACTTCCCCGTACACTTTCTTGCAAAGTCGGGCATCGTTTTTTCTCAAATGTTGCTTGCATATTGCCTTTGCTGTCGCCTTTAATACATGTGCTGTTACTTGAACTTGGAACCAACGTTTAATTTGAACTGTCTATTTTCAATAAAAAAATACTCCAATACGGGAAAAAAATCAGAAAAGCTCACAGACAACAAATAAGAACATCATTTTACTCGACCTAGAATTTCAATCAACGGATTTCAATCATCGACAAAACCCGATGATGTGAGTGACGTCATTTAATGAGCTCATTAGCATAATTTATGTCCGTGAAATATACAATAGGGTTTTGGTAGTGCTAGCGAGGGGTGAACTGGCCAAGATATGATTTTAATCGCTCTTATTATTACGGAATAAAGCAATAATACTACTATTATGATCAGAACATACAATAGTATTAATCAGGATTTAGGGAAGCCCCAAACATTCAGTACGATATGATAAATGAAGTAATTGACATCAAAATCGCTCCTTTAATTGCCTATTCTTTTGCATGTAAAAGACGTTCTCTAACATATGAGTGTCATATTTCTCTTATCGACTAATTCATTATTTAGAAACAAGGCATGATTCCTTCCTAGAAAACTTCTGAAACCATCGAGCTGGCGTATCAATAAACAGGAGTCATGCCCATTCAAACAGTTTTAAACAATGGGATTGATACTCAACATCTATAGAGGCCCTGCATATGACTACTGCTCTTTGTTCACCAAAACTATAAGAAGCTGAAAATTCCATTTCATTCATGCGAGTTTACATCACTTTCAAAAATCTCGCGTCAATTTAAAGAATAAACTGAATGGGCTATAACGCGCCATGATTCCGGTGAGTGACGCATGGTTGATTCCTTTTTGTAAAGCCGATCGATGAATAAGTGCATGGCATCTCTATTGTGGTTGACTGCAATACAACTGAATACACAGCTCTGTGATAGTTTCGAAATAATTTACATCATAATTACTTTCATGGTTCACTATGGCACGCCGTTTGGTTCAAAATTAACATCGCTTTTGTATATCAATTTGTGTTTTATATGTAGTTTTTGTGTATATCAATTTGTGTTTTATATGTAGTTTTGTGTATATCAATTTGTGTTTTACATATTAAAATAACATACTAGCACTGGCGTAACAACAGGGGGGGATGGGGGGGATATATCCCCCCCAGATTTTTACCTGGGGGGATGCCTAATGTAATCATCCCCCCCAGATTTTTCATAACCAATAATTTTAAAAGTGACGTATTTAAACAAATAGGTGGGCGTAAAGATTCACACACTGCACACTGGACACAACCACACTGGGACATTCAATTCATTCATTGCAGTTTGGATTTTATCATTTTAAAATGAAAACAATGACGACAGCGATTTACAAATTGCTATCAATCAAGGAATGCATGACCAGGCGCGGATACAGGGGGGGGGGGCCGACGGGCCCCCCCCCCCCTACCAAAAAAAAAAGGGAAAAAAAGGGGGAAAAAGGGAAAAAAAGGAAGAAAAAAAAAAAAAAAAAAAAAAAAGGGGGGAAAAAAGGGGAAAAAAAAGAAAGAGAGGAAGAGGGGGGGCACATCACCCCTCAGACTCCCCCTGTTCGAGCTTTTAAACAATCTATACTTAAATTCAGAAAAAATCAGTATATACGTCGTATGCTCTACTTCTTTCTTGCATTGATAACAAATATATATTGATTGGAAATGAAGAGGTGGCTTTTTGATAAAATGTTGGTCAAAAGTATACACCAGATCGCACCAAATGAGTTCGAAACTTGAAAAATTTTCTACTTCTGAGGGGGGCACTTCCCCCCTCAGACTCCCCCCTGTTCGACCTTTCAAATCATCTATACCTAAATAAAAAAGATATCAGTATAATATGCTCAACTTCTTTCGTGCATTGATAAAAAAACAAAATATTTATTGGAAATGAAGAGGTGGCTTTTTGATAAAATGTTGGTCAAAAGTATACACCAGATCGCACCAAATGAGTTCGAAAATTGAAAAAAATTCTACTTCTGAGGGGGGCACTTCCCCCCTCAGACTCCCCCCTGTTCGACCTTTCAAATCATCTATACTTAAATAAAAAAAGATATCAGTATAATATGCTCAACTTCTTTCGTGCATTGATAAAAAAACAAAATATTTATTGGAAATGAAGAGGTGGCTTTTTGATAAAATGTTGGTCAAAAGTATACACCAGATCGCACCAAATGAGTTCGAAACTTGAAAAATTTTCTACTTCTGAGGGGGGCACTTCCCCCCTCAGACTCCCCCCTGTTCGACCTTTCAAATCATCTATACTTAAATAAAAAAGATATCAGTATAATATGCTCAACTTCTTTCGTGCATTGATAAAAAAACAAAATATTTATTGGAAATGAAGAGGTGGCTTTTTGATAAAATGTTGGTCAAAAGTATACACCAGATCGCACCAAATGAGTTCGAAAATTGAAAAAAATTCTACTTCTGAGGGGGGCACTTCCCCCCTCAGACTCCCCCCTGTTCGACCTTTCAAATCATCTATACTTAAATAAAAAAAGATATCAGTATAATATGCTCAACTTCTTTCGTGCATTGATAAAAAAACAAAATATTTATTGGAAATGAAGAGGTGGCTTTTTGATAAAATGTTGGTCAAAAGTATACACCAGATCGCACCAAATGAGTTCGAAACTTGAAAAATTTTCTACTTCTGAGGGGGGCACTTCCCCCCTCAGACTCCCCCCTGTTCGACCTTTCAAATCATCTATACTTAAATCAAAAATATATCAGTATAATATGCTCAAATTCTTTCGTGCATTGATAAAAAAATAATATATTTATTGGAAATGAAGAGGTGGCTTTTTGATAAAATGTTGATCAAAAGTATACACCAGATCGCACCAAATGAGTTCGGAAATTGAAAATTTTCCTACTTCAGAGGGGGGCACATCCCCCCTCAGACACCCTCCTGTCCGAGCATAGCTCGGAGGGCGGTGCTGCGCACCGCTTGGATGGTACCGGCAATTTTTGTTGGCCCCCCCCCCTAACATTTTCCTGGATCCGCCTGAATTTTTGGGCTACAAAATGAGCCCAATCTGTAAAAAGTGTATTATTTGGGTTACAAAAGTCGGGCAATAGTTTTACGAGCGTAGCGAGTAAAAAAATATTTTGAGGTTAAAAAAGTCTCACTCTGAACATTACTCTGAACTTGACAGCCCTGCCGTATTTGAGTCTGATAATTTTCATCCCCCCCACTCAAAAAAAGTAGTTACGCCCCTGCATACTAGTACTAGTAAACAAACACAAAACGATACAAAATTATAGCAAAACAACTACATAAAAACAGAAAAAACTATATGCAAAGAAATGACATAATTAGCAAACACAAACCAGCATGCAAATAAAAGTCATGAAATAGCCAAAGACAACTATATGAAAACAGAATAAACAAACACAAAATCGTATAGACACCGCAAAACGAACGGCACATTAGTGTATGATACAAACACGAAATTATATAAACACGGAATGATGTACAAATACAGATTCTTCGCCAAAGAGGTCACAAATCACGTGACTAGAGGTACGGGCTGTAAATACTTTAGTTCTCGAATTTTTAAATTAAATAGGTCTATGTTTGTATACCAGAATAGCGATGCTATGGATAGTAGGATGATTGGGATAGTAGGTATGCTAGAGATAGTAGGGATGCTTGGGATGCTTGGGATAGTTGGGATGCTAAGGATATTGAGGATGCTTGGGATAGTAAGAATGCTAGGGATGTTTGGGATAGTAGGGATGCTAAGGATAGTAGGGATGCTTTGAGATAGAAGGGATGCTACGGATGCTTGGGATAGTAGAGATACTTTTTTTTTAAATTTAAATTTTGAACCAAATGGCGTGCCAAGGAACGCCGTTTGGTTCAAAATTAACATGGTGTTTTTTTAAATTTTGAACCAAATGGCGTGCCAAGGTACGCCGTTTGGTTCACAATGTAAAAAACGACACGTCGAAACACATTTTGAACCAAACGGCGTGGCATAGGCACGCCGTTTGGTTCAAAATGTAAAAAACGACACGTAAAAACACATATTGATGTACACAAAACCTACATGTAAAACACAAATTGATATACAAAAAACAATTAAAACACCAATCTATATATAAAAACAATATTAATTTTGAAACAACACGTAAAACACAAATTGATGAACAAAAAACACACATGTAAATCACAAATTGATATACAAAAAACAACATGTAAAACACATATTGATATACAAAAACAATGTTAATTTTGACCCAAACGGCGTGCCATAGTTCACTGATATTTGGTAGCTGTGCGTAGCTACAGTGGTGGGTGAAATCCTGGATACAACAAGTTCGCAAGGGATTATGGGGCTTCCTTAAATCACCCTCTGAGTATTAATAAAGCTGCGACACACATGATCGTCAACCCCGGGTGGAAAGTCATGTGGGTATTTCCTCTAACTGCATATACAGTACATGGTTTTATTATTTATTGGCTATCCTTATGAATTGCCTTGTCACCTCTATACCTAGATTGAAACTTTTTTCATCGAAAGAAAGACACAAAAGTACAAGGATATCAAAGGTGCAACCACACATTTAATTAATCAGGCCTATTGTTTACATCTCATAACTTCGTAATAACCAAACCGATGTTACCCTATTTTTTTGTGAGAGGGGGGGGGGGGGGGGGGGGGGGGGGGGGGGGGTTTGTCCGAGGGCCAGCAATATAGAGCATCCTCTCCACAGAATTATAAATCTATGATCCTCTCCCACATAATCAAAACCCTTTCACCTTTGCTTTTAGTCTAGAACATTCGGACGTTTTATTGATTCAAAAATATGAATGATGGGCCATTTAGCGATCGAAATGGGAAAGACCTCTGTTCTTTGTTCAGTCCGAATTTCAATCGGTATGTTCCCGAAAGTTATATATTATTCAATGTAACCATGACATTTTAGGAGGATGTAAAGAAACATGACTTGTTTGGCCTTACTTCTGGTTATCTTGCAACTTATTTCTCTGATATTATGGCATGTCACCAAACCGTAGGCCTAACACCGGGGCCTTACCAAACGCAAACTGAAATAAATGAGCTTATAGGCCTAATGAATATTATATTAAAATACATGCCAGGAGAGGCTGTCCATCCCTGCTCTCCCTGGCCCTACCGCCCCCCCCCCCCCCCCATGTCTTGTTTTGGATTGCCGCGAGTGCATATAACTATACAAAGGTTAGACTATAAATAACCATGATAACCATGATAGCATCGGCTCATCCATGACATAAATTGGCCGCTTAGAAGCGCTATTAATTCGCTCTGGTAAAAGAGGATTACCATTATGTTGCAAATTACATCTACGCTCATGCGTGTAAACTACTCAATGGGCGTTGCAATACTGTACAGCCGGTTGGTTGCACACAAGAATTATGTCATATATAGCAACCAGCTTGGATGGAAGCAAGGCGAATATTTAATTTGTTGACGGTTTTTAGGGCATCAAATTATAGCCCTGCTAAGCGGGCCTTGTAACCTAATGGGCACGAGGAAGCTTCTCCGATGTGTAGGCCTAGGTCAAAAAATGACAATTAGTACACCAAATTAAACTAATTGAGAACTAGCTAACATAACAACAATAGGCCTACCATAATTCAGTAATGACATGACAATAGATAAATAAACAGGTATTCGATGGACGGGCGGGTGGGACGGACATGGACAACATCGAAAGGAAACAAAAACAAAACATTAACGCCTTCGGATAAAACCCGGTGTAAGTCTTTTTGATACTTCTTAGTACCATATGTTTCACTCCGATCATGGTTTCAAAATCTTTCTCTGTCCTTTTATTTCTTAACTTTTTTCCTTCTCTCTTTCCAAACTCCTTGACACTAACGTTGGTGCTAAAGCCTTGTTTTACTTACTTGCTTCAGGCTCAGCCACACCCGGGCAAAAATGACGGTTTGATTAGCATGATTAGTCGGGCCTCCGATGCGTAAACAATGCGTGTGTGCCCTCAAACGCGCCAAAAACATAGCGGGTAACGCAGTACGCACTGGCGGCATTCGAAACAACAGCGTCGCGTATTTTAAGCGAACTGGCGCGTGCTAATTTGCGTGAAAAACAAAACACGGGATACGCGGCGCATGGGAGTTTCGCTGATCCCCTGCGGGCAGACTTTTCCATTCTACTTTGTCGATGATCACAATAAGGGATTTAAATCCTTCTAAATAGGCTTTTGGAATTTCAAAATTGAAAATTTCTTTGCATGTACTGATAAATAACACTCTGAAGGTTTGAAAAATGAAGAAAAGTGAAATTCCTGGAAAATACGAAATGACACTTGACAGCCCCCTTAAGGGGTCACACCACTAAATAGAGCTCCATAGGGATATGTACAAAAACACTGCTATAAAACTCTGTTTTAGACCACTAAATTGCGAAATTGGACCCTGTAGAGTGATTTTTTCTTAAAGATGATCACATTTCCCCACCAAAAAGTGAAAAAATAGGTAGGTGAGCCTGCTCGATTTTCCAAAATATGCCCATGGAGTTGACTACCTCTCTGACGAACGTGGAAATGTCGCTGTAATCGCCAATGTTTCCAGTAAAAAGCACTCAAAATTTACCTAGATGATATTCACAGTTTATAGTCAGGGTGCATGTAGGTGATATCCCATTAATCATAATTAATCAAAAATCATAGGCATGTACGCAATTGTATTAGTCAAGTCTTTTTTTTAATTGAGGATTTTGTGATGCATACTTTTCGATTTTAGTTTCAAACACCGTCCTTAAGGGTAGGGGATACCCCATTTAGTGTAGTGCACCCATAGTGCATAAGATCATATTATATTAACCTAATATTTTCACCTAAAAAGCGACCCGGGACAACACCCGTCTGGTCTTCATGTATTACAAAAGGTAACATGTTTTTAATTCTAGCTGCAATTGAGGCGGAAGCGATTTAATACGGGACATAGCAAAGATATTGGGCGCCAATTCCGAATGAATTTCCTGTGTTTGTTGCCCTTAGGCAATACAATGATATTCCCTTCTGTTCTTGGTTTTAAAAAGGCTCCAGTTGTGAAAGCCGTATTTACAGCGCGCAAAAGAAAGTGACATAAATCTGACCAAAAGTCTTTGTAGAATTCTACGGTGAAACTATCCGGGCCTGGGGATTTATCATTCTTCATGTTGTTTAATGGAGCTGTTAATTCTTCCAAAGTAAGTGTACCCTCTTTTGATAATGCTTGTTGATTTGTCAATTGTATTCCATCTAAAGTATGTAGGGTTTCCGTGTCCATATTATCACCCTACATGTAGAGTATAGTTATTTATAGAAACTGGTTATTTCCGCGTTTTAACGCGGAAATAAAATACCCTCTTAAAATTAAAATACCCACTTGTTGATAACGTACTATATTTCCATTATCTGTTTCAATGGTAATTTCTATGTTCAATTAGAACATGTGAATGTTAGCTATCTTCAGGTGGAATCTGAATAGCATTAATAAAGTAATATCGCGTTTATATAGTATTATACAATGTCATCATTTTACCGCATAATATTGTGAAATAAGGTCATACAAATCATCGCTGTTCTGACATACCGGCACATCTCTTTACTTATTTCTGTTGTGATGTGCCGGTATGTCAGAACAGCGACGAAATGTAATGCGACTCAACCAGTAGGCCTACTGCTACGTGTAATACAATACCATAAGCTCAGTGCTGTTATGTGTCTTTTGTTCAAAAAAAAGAACTATTGATTCGAATTCACGTCGCTCTTAGTCTTAGTCTTATATATTCGTCGTGTAGGAGTCTTTTTAGCCAGTCGGCATTACCATTAAATTACCATGAATATAATAATATCACGAAGTCTGTGAAGTAGTTTGATTGTTATTCAGCAAACAAAAACGATATTACCCAAGGTTCGTTTCATGAAATATATATCAAATAAGCTAAATGGATAAACTATGTGGTTTTAATATTTTATTAGGCCTACTAGTACTATTTAAAAAATCTTTTTAAAGATATTTTGATTTCCGTGGAACTGACAGTCTGTGAAGTGATGAACCATTTATGAATGAACCAACAAAAACTATTATGTCAAAATCTGGATAACGGGCTAAGTTATCCTACATAAAAACATACGTAGCTATATGTCAGGTTGTGACTCTTGAATTAGAGAGGGAATTGTATACTTTTAGGTAGGTATGTGAATTGTTGTTTTATTAAATTTAGGCGTAGTAACTTGTCAGTGAATGCCTTTGGTTCATTTGATGTCTCTCATGCCTAAAGGATCCAGATGTAAAAGAAACTGCGTCTAATTGTTACATGAAAGTTATTACAGTTATCTTTCTCCAAAAAGGACCGTGATGTCCACAGGAGTCCAAATCCTCATCATTGTTTTGATAGCAGACATTTCGATTTTACTGCTGCGGAAGTGTGTCAAAGATCGTTTCTTTTCATTCGTAGAAAAAAATATTTGTGATACCTTTGTTTTTGTATGATATTCAAACGATAAATTTGATCATAGCATATTTATATCTGTTGGTAAAATACAGTATATATCTTACTATAAATCTGGAAAGGTGTGTGTTGGGGCATAAATTCCTCTCCAGTATTTATGGTTGGGGTGTTGGGGTGTTTGTTTGTTTATTTGTTTGTTTGTTTGTTATCCTTATTTCTCCGTTAGTGTTGCGCAAAGTGGCGTCTAATTAGCATGAAAGATAGAGGAAATGATGGGAAGGGTGTTAAAGTTTATTCCACTGAAATTGGTTAACAATTGGCGCCAAAAACAGCAAAACACCTCTCAGATTTGGCTCATAAATGCCACTAGAATTGAACAACATTGTGCGTTGCGCGTACTACAGCGTAATCTTACCGTGGTAACGCGTCGCGTGCATGTTTGCGCAAGGTCTCACTGCCGCGGCAGGCACACGCACTTTACTGCCGATGTAAAACCACGGGAAATGGATTAGGATAGGCCTAGAGTTATAAGGTACAAGTAGCGTTTTGCGGGGGTTAATGAAGCAACCTGATTTCTTTACTTTAAGTTGGCATGCCAAACAATCTAGGGACCGAGGGTTAATGAAGTAGCCGGCCACGGAAAATGGTTTAAGGAGGGTTGTGATTATAAATCAAACTGGTTTGGGTGTGTACATGGGGGGGGGGGGGGGGGGGGGGGGGGGGGTAAACCACGGGAAATGTTTTTGGATAGGGTTAAGAGTTAATGAAGAAGTTGCCGCGGGAAATGGTTAGGAGGGTTATGATTATAAATCCACCTGGTTGGTGTAGTTGCAGTGTGGGGTGGGCGATTGTAGGGTCCCGGGTTTATGTGGTCTTAAAAGTACGCGGTTTGAGAGGTAGGGGTTAATAAAGTAGCCACGGTAAATGGTTTAGGAGGGATATGGTTATAAATCAACCTGATGGGTGAAGGGGGGGGGGGGGGGGAGGGGTTGTAGGGGGTTTATAATGCCGTTAGGAGGGATATGGTTATAAATCAACCTGGTTTGGGGTGTTGGAGTTTATGTGATTTCAGAGGTAGGTAATGTGGCATAACCATATAACGAAATAGCCGCGGGAAATGGTTAGGAGGGTTATGATTATAAATCCACCTGGTTGGTGTAGTTGTAGTGGCGGTTGTAAGGGGTTTATGTGGTTTAAAAGTACCGAGTGTTTAACTTGATGCGGTTTGAGAGGTATGGGTTAATAACGTAGCCACTGTAAATGGTTTAGGAGGGACATGGTTATACATCAATTGGGGGTTGTAGGTGGTTTATAATGCCTTTAGAAGGGGTATGGTTATATATAAATCTACCTGGTTGGGGGGGGGGGGGTGTTGTAGGGGGTTTATGTGGTTTCAGAGGTAGGTAATGAGGCATAACCATCTAGCGGGGACCCGAGCGTAGCGAGGGTACGCCGCTAGTGAACATAAAACAAACAACTTGCATTACAATACGCCATCATCATATAACATGACATGGTACTTGTACCATGTCGAATTTTGCTACAAACTGTAACCATGGAGCATTAAACAATACTAATAATGAATATGAAAACCTGAAAATGTGCCTTCAAGAAGCATGATGTGTATTGTATGAATTAAACTGGATCCATATTTTACCTTGACAATCTGATGACACGTAATGAAAGAAAATGTTTCATTTAGTATAATTTGTTGATACTTTTCAAAATAACCGAATTATAATTATGTGTACCTTTCGTGATGGACACTCCATTAAAACATGAAGTTCCTGATCCCAAAAGTATAAAATTTCATCAACTTCCTAAAGGTCGAACGTACCCCATACCTGGGAGTGCGACCATACATGTACTATTCAACTTCCCTAAACAACAATTTCATGACCGGACGATATGTGACACAAAATGTATGTAACGTTTGTGAGGAATATTCTCAATATCTCCTATGTGTGATTTCAGATGAAACTGTTGGTTTTTATCACGTTCATGGTATTTCAAAAGAGTCTATCTCACGTTATATCAAATTTCAATTCGTTTAAAGGGCCGTCTGGCCAAATATGCTTCAGGCAAGTTGCTGGGACTAGTGCATTGATGGTTAAGGTGGTGGGTCAACTGGCTATCCATTAACCATGTTAACTGTTCAAAACTATTTCTGCAAACAACCAATCAAATATGGGGTAAATGTGATGTAATAATATATATATTCAGGTGGTCGTATTGAACCTGCAAATTAAGCTATGATGCTACAGTAAAGACAAACCGACATGTCGATATTTTTAAAACATGTTGAGGAAAAATAGAAATCCTGAAAAGATTTGAATACCACTTTTTAAAAAAAAAATTGAATAGCAAACAAAATACCTAAAAAGAATGGGCGGTAGCCATAAAAGCTCTAGAAATATCGCGATTATTTTACAATGTGAATTCGGTATTTCAAAATACGCCATGAAAGCGATACACACAATAGCGTTATTGTGCTATAGCTGCAATAGGAAGTTAAGTTGAGATAAGGCTTTATGATTTTAGGAATCTGTGGGCATTACCGATTATTTTGGTACCAAAATCTCAAAATGACCAAAAAGTGAGTTAAGGCCTTCTGTTTGTCAACCCTCGATATGTGTGAATACAAATCATGTATGAAAACACCAATGTATGAAAACACCAATCATTTAACCCGTTATTGAATAGACCCCGCTTTGTAGTGGTACCCCCAGGGAAGTACATTTGGCAGATCATTATTAACTATTGACATTCAATTTTATTAAATGAGAAAATGACTCTTAATATGTGTAAAAACATGTAATGAAAACACAATTAAAAAATAAATTGATATTGGACAGTCTTAATTAACCATGACTAAATGGGACCCCTTGTCATGAGGAGTGGCACCCCCGATGAAGCAAATTTGGCATATTTTATAAACTATTGGTATTCAAAATAATATTAAGCATACAAAATCACTTTTGCTATGCCCATTTATAACAGCATTTTACTTTTGGACTCTGATCTGAGATGGACTATTTATTATATCCATACAACATGCCTGAATATGGCAAGCCATTCATGTATCTAGTCAATGCACATTTTTTACATGTGATAAACCATCTCTATTGGTCGAAAAACATTGATTCAACTTTTTTATTTCTCAATAAGCCATGTTTACTTGTCATAATACATATTTATCAAAGAGAACACATGGTTTATAGGTGATAAACACTGATAATTGAGTTACTACACTAATGGCATTCCATACATTTTGACAGGTCAAGTGAGGGCGCCTTACAATTAATTATTTCAATTGATTTATTACATCATAATAGTCTATAAAACATGCTGGTTTAAACATGGGAAAAATAATACTGATATACAGCTATAATTTTAATACCAAATGTATCATGATACACTTTTCAACAAAGAAATGCACCCCAGGTTAAAGTTCAGCTCTCCCTATACTTCCCTGTACAAAACCAAACTTTGACCCCCCTGTAAAATGAGCTGTGTGAATATTTTGATAGGTATCCAGCAGAGGGGTGATACTAGGGGTTATAAAGTCTTCAAAAATCATTAGCAACCTAAAATAGCAAATATTCTGTTTTGAAAACTTAATAGCGTTGCGTGTTCCGGGAGGGTGATGAACTGAACCAAAACACACAAACATGACATGACAAAAGGAAATGCTGGAAATAGAACGCGCGAAAAAATGCCGACCCTCCGATTGGTTCATCATGAACATATATAGTAACGGAACATTTCCCAACGGTGCATGCGAACCATCTACAATACCTCTGGTGCCAGCCATTCACTACTGTATCTCTATTGATTGAAGAAGTTTACATCGAAACGAAGTATTTACCAAATTACCGAAAGCCGTCTTCTACTAAATGGATACCAGATACGGTAAATTTCAATATTTTTGCCTCTAGGCTCTATATAACTATGTTCTTACTTGGTTTTAGGTAGCACTCTCAAATCTAGGTCTACATTTTATGGGGTGATAATATCCATTAATCTCATATTTGTAGGCTCGATATTCTAAAGTTTCTTGTCATGAAAACACTGACCATCGGTTCAGCGAGTGCACTGACCATGCTGACGTTCTTCTGCTTTATAAATTGGACTTTAGAGAGTGTATGATAGTAGGGCCAGAATATTGAGATTTGTTTCAAAGTAAAATTTGTTAATTTTAGTTATCCCTGTGCTTAAAGCATTTCGCGGGTTTCTAGAATGTTTTCAAATATTTCACCAGTATGTAAAGACGGTTTTATCAGCTTCTACCGACCACCAACACGGTAAATACAAGGGTACAATCTTGTTTTAAGAGGACTTCGGACTTTAAAAAATATATATATATATATATATATTTATTTTTTTTCCATTCATTTTATTTTTCATTCATCTATATTCTATATATAGTTATATAACATAATAACAATATATTAAAACATACTGCTATCAATAAGTTACAAATATGAACACAAAAAAGACTACCATCGAACAGTATGTACCAACAATTACCATTAGCATGAAGATAGATGGCTAATGATCATCAACGGCACGTGATCTTCGCAGGTGAGTTGACAAACAAAGCAATATATAATATGGGCTGTCATGTACATGTGTTTTACAAGAAGAATAACATAACCTACTATTTACTCTGTGCCTTGTAGGCTTTTGCCAATCTTATACCACATATTTTCACTATGTCTCAAGATACTGATTCTCCATCTTAATTCGTATAGAAACCATTTAAATGCATCAACGTTTTTATTATCAGTGATCTTCATATGTCTGGATCTATACAGAGTGAACGACGCCAAACTAAGCATTCTATTTAGCATTACATTCAATACACTTTGATTATCTGGTTTATAACCAAGTACAATGATTTTTAACGATATCTCTGGACATGGAATATTGTTAGAAATAATAAATCTTTTAAAATGAACCCAAAAGCGTTTTGATAAAGGACAGGCGTGTTGCACTCAAAACAATTAGGTGAGTTCGCCTTATTCCATTTATATAAGTTTGCTTTGGTAGCGATGATTCTATATAATAATTTGTAATTGAACTCTGCCAATTTTCTCTCTTTTTCTAGAATAGTTTTCATAGTCCAAATATCGTCCCATTTTGGTGACGTTGACAGTTCCTGTGCCCATCTGTTCTGAATTATTGGCACGACTGTGAACTTTTTAACTACATGAACGTAAATATACCTTGATTGCCAATACATCATATTTACACGTTTTTTATTTACATATATACACGAGGTTCTTAAACGAGTACTTATTTCAATAGGCATATTGTTGGCGTTTAATAAAGCAAACCAATTCTTTGGAATTGATTTGAAAATAATAAATAGCTCTGCAATCCAGTTGTGCTTATTTTTAAGCTTGTCAAGTATGTAGTGGAAAAGATACCATCATTATTTATAAGGTCATTGATATATATTATATCACTATCAATCCAGTGTTTGAAATACAAGGTCTTGCCATTGTGCATGATCAGTTCATTTCCCCATATAATATGACTTTTGACCCTTAACGAGTCGTTGATTGGTAAGTTTCTATAATCATTATCTAGATTATGCCATGCTTTTACCAAATCTGAATAAAATTTTGGTAGACCAATTAGCGATGGGCCATTCTTTGCCTCCACAAAATTCATATTTAAGATTAAAAAGTTTGAGCCATGAGCATTTAAATAACGTTTAAAAAGAAATTTCCATTTACTATCATCATCATACATATAACGTTTTAACCATATACATTTCAAAGCTACCAACAACACGGTAAATACAAGGGTACAATCTTGTTTTAAGAGGACTTCGGACTTTAAAATATATTTGTTGCTTAAAGGATTCTTTTAATAATGCGCAAGATGCTCATGTGTTTAATACTTGTTATGTTATTATTCTTTACATTTGTGATTTTAAGCATTTTAAGTATAGTTTTTGCTGCTGTTTTAATTAATTACAAAATGGTCCGCAGCTCAACATGTCTGCCATTTTCACCGTGCCGCGTCAAGTACCGTACAGTGCGCGACACGATCCGAGGTTGTGTGTGTGAAAGAGTCCCTGTAAGTGGGGGTGAGTTTTAATATTTAAAAAATGAAAAATTTAATTCCATCGTGAGCCTAGCTAGATCAATGTTCTTCTTCAATTTCTTCATGTATCAAACCCGACCTTCATGATTATTGCAACAAAATGTATCTTTTTTATGAATGAACTCGTCTTCTCGACATCAAGACTTGACAGTCCATAACCTCTATTGCAGAATCTGCATTGGCTACCAGTCACAAAACGCATTAAGTTTAAAATGTGTCTTTACGTGTACAAATGTTTGAATGAATGTGGTCCTAAATATCTTTGTAAGGGTCCATATCCAAACTCTCAGTGCTTTTAAATCGTTTTTCTAGCGATTTAAAAGCGCTTTTCCAACGGTATTTCGTTCTATTGTTAAAAGCATCGGAAAAAGATCGGTGATTAACTAGAAACCTCTCTACTTATCTGGCGTTAACAATAGAACTATTGTAGTACTCTGGATGACTCAATTAGTGAAGCAGACACATCAAAGCGCGAGGAAGGTTGTGTTATATTCTTTAAGAAATACTATTTATAAGCTTTTTAAATCCGATCATAAAATATTTACGTTCACCGCCGATCAATGTATCTGGTCGTCTAGAAATATGAATTAAGCTACCGCTCCATCACTCTATTCATCTATTGTTTGGCGCAGTATTGCCAAGATATTGTGAAAGTAGCCCATTTCCCCCTTCATTCCATTGAAATCAATGCTGAAAACATTTTGGCGATAGGTCACGTAACATATTGGATGAGTGATGACGGAGGGGCGTAATATATTGACCATCGTGTTTGGAAGTATTATACAATATAATACCTTATGTATTATACAATATATAATCCAAGTCATTAGTTTAGAGAGGATATTGTTTCCGACTTTTGTCCTTTCGATTTTAGCCTCCGATTTAAGAGATATTTGTATTTTGAACCCTATGTAATGTTTTTCTTCAAAACGTTTATGTATAGCCTTCATTAGCTCAAACGTCAAAGCGCCGGCTTCACAATCATGAGGTCAGTGGTTCGAATCCTGCGGATGGGGATGGTTTTATTTTCTGTTTTGTTATTACACTGTTTGTTTTTATAAATTGACAGGATTGCTTATCGTTCGCTATATTTATTGAATGTTGAATTCTTTTGCAATTTCACTGCGATAAAGAATGTCCTGTAAATATAATTGTGTTTACTACTCCTAGGCTTACATTGAATGGCCCCTAGCTAGTCTATGAACATGATCTGCAAAGGCCAATTGTTATGTAAATAAGAAGCCAGTCGGCTCATGTCCTTGAATCGATTTTCCTATTTCCTACACCACCGCAACATTATTTCAATAATAATAATACAGGCAAATTGATTTGTATTACATAACGGCTGGCATTTACTTTACAAGTTTAGCTCAATCGATAATAACACACAACGAGTTTCTATTGTATTGGCCTGTTGCATAGGACTAGGACAGTTCGGTGGTATACCGCGGTTCATTCACATTTCATGATGCCATGCACACTAAACAGTCACTGGAAAATTAAAATGAAATCGTAAATAATTCCACATTCCAAAATAAACTATAATTGAACAATAATGAATAATTATACGAAATGATAAACAATATCGAAAACTAATTTTAAACAAATGTATATAAACGATTAAAATAAAATTTCAAAACGTGATAGGATTCGAACCCACGACCTCCGGTTTACTAGTCCAATGCTCTACCGCTGAGCCAACTATGCGCTATGTGAACGCAATAACAAACAAAAGTAATATGGTTCAACATACCACTCTTCTCTAAATTAGATGTTTAAAATGCTTTATATTTCTTAATCTTTGTAGTTTTAAGATAGTTTCTCGCTCAAAAGTTGATTATTTACTGTTAAAGAAAGTAATTCTGATTTAAATGTAACGAATAACACTACTTTTTGAAACAATTCTAGATATATTATATTTCGTTTGTACAGCATTTTGTCGATTTATGTGCACACTTTTACGACTTAGTATTGCATCATGGGCTTTTTGCCGGGCACGCGAGGACTTGGGAGCGAAGCGAGTCATGTGATTTTTGTCCAGGACAAACACTTGAGATGTACACGCCCCTTTAAGAATCGGTTCACAAAGTACGGGATTTGTTATTCGTTAAATCTAATAAATCATAGACTCATTTTATAGACAACAACACCGTGTTGAAAAACCCGTGTGTATTTAGGGAATAGTTGAATGAGAACTATATTTGGGTATAAAGCGCTGAGGATTTCAGGAAAATCGAAATAGCTCAGTTGGTAAAGATTTGGACTCTCAATCAGCAGGCCGTACGTTCGAATCTTTGTGGCGGTTTATATTCCTTGTGCTCTATGCTTAGAGCGGTCGAGTCTGGGTAGAGGTCGGTTAGGGTTTTAAGTATGCCGAAATATAATATTTATTATTGTTCTCTCATTATACGTCCGTTCGGGGTTTTCGTTTATATTGACATAATTTTAACGTTATTTATTTATTTTGTATTTACTTTCTTAATTGTTGATGTTTATTTAATTATTTATCAATCAATTAATTATAAATAGGCCTTAATATACTATTTTATTGATATAATTATTAATCTATATATTATTTATTTACATTAATTACTTAATTTCTTCATATTTATTATTTATTTATTATTTATTAGGTCACGTTCAGAGTGTATGCAACATTCTTAAATAGTCTAAAAACGCAGAAAAATGACACTATTTAGGGGAGTAAGATTTATAATGCTACTTGATTACACACATTATGCCTATACCAGAAAACAATAACACGTTGTATGTTTAATGGCTCCCATATTGTTTAGTATTGAATGATAACATTATCCATGCTTGTACCAGGGAGGTGTCATTGACACTTCAAGGAGGATTATTCTTATGACGTTAACGAGTGGATTACGATAAGCCTAGCAATGAATAGGCGGCTACAAACATATCGTTTGAGTCGGGGTTTGAGGAGTGTCGCGATTAGCCTCTATCACCTGCCATGATAAAACCTGGCACTTGTACCCGGGGGGAGCACTCAACTTTTTTGGGGGGTAGGGGTGTGCCGCCCAGGGTCTCAAAAATGGGGCTAAAGAACTGAACTGAGTGGATTTTATGACGAAAAATAGGGTCTTAGGAACAGATTTTTTTCCCAAAAAAATAGGTCTTGAGAACTGGCCTATAGTTCAATTTTCGATTTATTTTGGTTTAAGAACGCAAAATTTTCGAAAAATTGGGGCTTTGGAACACAAAATTGGTGCTTTGGAACGCAAAATTTCGCGATTTTTGAATTTTCAATGAAAACGGGGTCTTAAGAACTGATGCAGGCTCAAAAGGGGGGGGGGGGGTCATAAGAACTAGCAGCAGAGGGTGAAAAGGGGGTCTTCAGCGCAGCACCTAATTATACCCTTTTCAAATGTCAGTGCCCCCCCCCGGGACTTGTACTAGAAACCCGATAGGTGTACAATCTGGCAAATGGGTCGCTCTCTACGTCACAACAGGGGTCGGGTGAACACTGGTCAGCTTAATAACACAATCTTCCTCGCGCTTTCATGTGTCTGCTTCACTAATTGGGCCATCAAGAGTACTACAATAGTTCTATTGTTAACGCCAGATAAGTAGAGAGGTTTCTGGTTAATCACCGATCTTTTCCCGATGCTTTTAACAATAGAACGAAATACCGTTGGAAAAGCGCTTTTAAATCGCTAGAAAAACGATTTAAAAGCACTGAGAGTTTGGATATGGACCCTAACTTATTTTCTCACAATTCAATCCCTTCAATAGGCCCGGTGACTAGATCTGCAATGGACAGGACTCTACGGTCACAACATTTCGCACGGTCACACAATTTCGTACGCTCACAACATTTCGCACGGTCACACAATTTCGCAGTCCAAAAAGCACAACAGTCAACAAATAATGCCCAATCCTCAGTGTTTTCGACCTAGGCCCTATATTTTTTTTTCGTATGCGAATTTAGCGTCCCGCGGTCCCGGTAGTGAAAATTTAGCGTCCCGGTATTTGGAGCCAGGGGGGGGGGGGGGGGGGGGCAACTTGCCCCCCCCCCCCCTGCCCCCCGGTCGGTACGCCACTGTATAGGTAAAGAGCCTTTCCGTTGCAGGTCCGTCACTACCATCATCATGATGATAGTGACTCACTTCCACGCCATATTAGAGATGCCGGTTCTACTGCAATCTTTAAAAAACTCTTAAAATCATATTTGTATTGATTGTATTGGTATTTTGTTATATTCATATTCTCATTCATTGCTTTAATTTTGTTTGTTGCGCCTTGATCACGAATTTGGATATTGCACCTTACAAAAAATTGTATGTATGTATATTTTTTTCTTATTATTATTTATTATTCTCTTTATTCAATGATACATATAATTACAATAACATCCATATTTACAAAATATAGGTAATAATAATATTAATAATGACACGTATGTACAATGTGACAATCGATTAAAAACACTGAGTTATAATATTTAAGATAAATTATAGGGAAAATGTCATACATGTATACTATCACGACATAGATGATATAATGTATGACATAAACTGCTCACAAAAAGTATCGAAACACTTAGAAATGATCCAAGTGGAGTTATTGTCATTTCAATGATCGTGGGTCCACTTTCAAAAGTGACACTCATCCCTATTGAAAAGCACGAATCTGATAATTCTAAACAGTAATCCAAACCTCTTTCTATAGGATGATTGTCACTTTTAGTTTAGTTTATTTTATTTATTAGAACATACGCTTTTACAACAGCGGCACACGTCTTTAAAAACGGTGCGTTCTTTTACAAAAATAACAATATACACACAAATTTACAAAGATACAAGATATACAAAAATAAGACTTTCAATTTTACCCATGAACAGTCAAGGAAGTGATCAAAATTGGAGCGAGCATAGATGTCGCAATAACACCACATGACATTTCTGTTGCACACAGAATGGGTAGGCCTAATGACCGCTCAAAAGCTCGCCCGGTCCTGTGTAAATTCATATCCAGGCAAATGAAAGACCGAATGATGAAAGGCAGAAAGGAATTGAAAGACATTCCCGAAACCAAGGGAACAGTGCAATGAGGACCCTACAGCACTAAGAGCTAAACTGTTGCGCTATGCTAAGGATCTACACAATGTCCAAAGAGTAAACAGTGCAAATGGAAAGATCCATTGCAACTTGGGTGATGGAATTCAGAGTCATATTATACTAGACAACCCGGATGATCTCTTCAAGCTGGGAGTGTCTTCAATTGACCTGGAGAAACTTGGTCTCCACCACTATATTATAGCATAGTACAGGATCGACCCCTCCTCACATGAAAAACTGATTCAGAATAATGTTTATAATAACCACCTCTCAAACCCAGTCAGCCATCGCCTCAATATGCTAATCTTCATGATCACAACTATTGTGCAAGAAACACATCTTCGCTTAAAATTGCTTCACTCAATGTTTGTGGACTTAGAACCAAGTTGGAATATGGAATTTTTCAGAATCACATTAAGAACTTTGACATTATTTGTTTAACAGAAACCAAAATCAAAGACTCTGACATTCCAAACATTCCTGGATATAATTACATTCCGCTAAAAAACAAGAATCCTGCATACAAATTTGGTGGAATTCATGGAATCGGCGTGCTTGTCAAAAACAATATTGCTCATCAAATATCAACGATTGACTGTTAATCTGACTGTATTCTTTGGTTAAATGTACATAAAAATCTCCTTGGATATAATTGTATCATTGGTGCTGTGTATATTCCTCATGAAGGATCAATTTATTATGATAACAATGTTTTTGATACTATACATGTATGTTCTGATATCATCAACTTAAATAGTAAGTATGACATTCCTATTTTGCTGACAGGTGATTTTAACGCCCGTACAGGTGTTTTACAAGATTTTGTTACTTTGGATGATTTTGATTTTGATTTTGATTTACCTCTTATGAATTGCTTTTTTACTGATTCTAATGAAAAATTAGACTCACTTGGTATTAATATCAATAGAACAAACAGTGATAAGAAAAGCAACAACAATGGTTACAAATTAATCGAACTTTGTAAAAATGTTGATCTCCGTATTCTAAATGGTCGTATAAGTAATGATTGCTCAACTAGGGATTTCACTTGTGTTAGTTCAATTGGTAAAAGTATATAGATTATACCATATCATCATCATGTTTACTGCCAAATTTAATGTTTGTGTTCTTGACACATGTCTGTCAGATAAACACAAAACTATTTGTACCATTTTACAGGCTGAAAATACATCCATATTATGTAGTACCACCGTCCACCAGTAAGCCAAAATATCATAGTTCCAATACCACAAGATCAAATAACAAGACCACCCATGGTTTACCTGGTATCAAAACAAACTGGAACCCTAATAAGGCTGAGGATTACAAGGTTAATTTTGATTATGCTAAACTTGATATATGTCATGAAAAACTAAACACTATTAACTCTATTGATGTTAACCAAACTGGCATTGATGATCTAAGCAGCACATTATGCAACATATTATTAAATAACACCAGCTGTTAAGATTGGTGCTGCTAAGGTAATGAATAATAACAATAACCACTGCACCAATACTAATTCTCTTAAGAATAGCAACACCGACAATAAACCATGGTTCAATAAGTATTGCGAACGTAAACGTTCAAACTATATCAAACTCAAAAATAAACTTTCCAAAGACAAGACAGTCATATCAATATCTAAACTTAAATATGAAGCTAGAAAATATAAACAAACTCTAAAAAAAATTTCCATCGAAATGGAATGGGGGCGATCCAAGAGAAAGAAGCATGTTTTGTAACCATTTTCTGTTGCATACCAATCAAAATACTATGAAAATGGTGTATGTATTTTCGATAATTCAAACCAAAAAACAAATCAAAACACCGCAGTCTAAAAATAGTACAGGAATCCAATAAAGTTGATTTGTGTGCATGGAAGGGGGGGGGGGGGGGGGGGGGGGGTACCATCTGAAGAACAATCTAGGTATATATGACAGCCACAACTCACCATTTATTCAAAGATTTTCTGATTTACTAGACAACCCCACAATAATTGGGAGATTTCTCCTTAGTCAAACAAGATAAGCTGTTGGGAGTCTAATAACATATCTCTGATTGAATCATCAAGGCTAAACAAATATAGCTTTGACTCCATCACAGGCTGCAGGACTGTTGAAATAAACTGCATAGGTACATGTAATTTACAAAGACTACAAACATGGCGGCCCCCACTTATGTCTAGAAAGACCAAAAATGTGTAAGTTTTTGCAATAACATGCTATTAGGGTGGCTTCGCCCCCCCCCCCAAAAAAGGCTAAGAAGGATTATTACAAGGAACTTTCTATTAAAATTAGTAATCTTAGAAGCACTAATCCTAAGGAGTATTGGAATATTATTTATAAGGCAGACAATAAATCAAAGAATATGCAATGTCATGTTGAGATGGATAAGTTCTTTCACCACTTTAATAATCTAGGTAATGATCAGGACTCAGCAAACACAACTGAAAATAAGTTTGATCCCAGGGAAATAAAACACTCAATCAATGAATTTATTAACAACCCAATTTCTATTGATGAGATAAATGAGGTTAGAAATAAACTGAAAAATAATAAATCATGTGGTCCCGACTCGGTCATCAATGAGTTTATTAAGAACTGCCCACCAATTGTTATTGATATTATTGCCAAACTGTTTAATATTGTTCTTGATAGTGGTATCATACCTCGAATGTGGGGTCTTGGTTATATTATACCAATTTACAAAAACAAGGGATCAATTGATGACCCAAATAATTACAGAGGCATTACGATATTAAGCTGCATTGGTAAATTGTTCACTGCTGTGCTAAATGCTAGACTTACTAAATATCTTGATGGTGCTGGTATAAAAGGTCTACTGGCATTGGATTTACAAAAGAACTGTGCTTGAGCACACTAGGGATTACTAGGGACGATGCTTTTTATGCGTCACGATAGTATCACACCCCTTCATAACGCGCTAATATTGAATTTGCTGTTTGAACATCTAGAAACGCGTGAAGGGGGTATTTCTGTGGCTGTGTAAGAGTCTCTAGTTATCGTAAACAATGATCAAATTATTTGTCTCTGTTTAAACGTAAAAAGTTTTTTTATTACACGATATTGAAAGATAGGAAATAGCATGGAAATAGTCACATATGCGGAAATGTAGCTATATCTCTGAGGAACATATTTTGGGCGAGGACCAATGTCAAAGATAACTCCTAAAGTGTGATTTTAGACCGAAACGGCGGCTATACAGTGCCAGAAAATCGACATTTTGAATTTATCAAGTGAGCAAGATTCGTCTCTCTGCGAAGACGTATATAAATATTCATATACTTCGTATTTATCGTGTCTGCCATTGGTTAATTTTGAACCCCACGCGAACAAATTGCTCATTACGTATTCGTCCAATTTTTGGACGAGCACTAATGTAAAAGTATACGGAGGTCAACGAGGTCAATCCAATGCAAGTAGACCTTTTTTTCCCGGGGTGAGATCAGAGGATGGGGAGCGGTCCATGGGGAGTGAGCCCTCTATCGGTACATGTTCATAGAGTGACAAAGAAAAGGAAAAAGGTATACTAAAGCAGACTAGTATAATAGGGGAAGATCAAGCTGGGTTTAGGGCAAATTATTCCACTATGGACCATGTATTTTCTCTTCATTGTATAATAGATCTCTATCTAAGAAATAAGAAAAGATTATATTGTGCTTTTATAGACTACAAGAAAGCATTCGATTTAATTAATAGATCAGATCTGTGGTCTAAATTAATTGCAAATGGTATTAATGGAAAAGTCAATACAGTTATCTATAATTTATATAATGAAGCAAAATCGTGTGTAAAATCAAATAATTCTATTTCCAATGTTTTCAGTTGTAATGTAGGAGTGCGACAGGGAAAAAATTTATCACCGTTACTTTTTGCAATATTCCTATAAAATGATCTTGAGTCTTCACTTAGACGAGACGGCGTCTCAGGTTTAAACTATATCAATAGAGAAACCATTACACATTTAAGTGACGATGATGTGGATATATGGTTAAGGTTATATGTTCTTCTCTATGCCGATGACACTATTATATTATCAGAAAGTGCTGAAGACCTTCAAAAAGCTCTCAAATCTTTACATAAATATTGCAAAATGTGGCATCTGTCAGTTAATGCTAGTAAAACAAAGGTTGTAATATTTTCCCGTGGCAAAGTTAGACTTAAACCTACCTTAAGCTTAGGAACTGAAATTATCTCAGTCTGTGATAATTATACATACCTGGGTGTTATCATCAACTTCAATGGTAATTTTAAGAAAGCAATTAGCAAACAAGTCTCGCAAGCAAAACATGCCATGTTTGCTCTCCTTACCAAAGCTGCAAAACTGCATTATTTTACCCATCGATATTACTTGCGATTTATTTGATAAATTAGTTCTGCCAATACTACTTTATGGGTGCGAAGTTTGGGGCTTTAAAAATCTCGATCATATTGAAATCTTTTATAGAAATTTCCTTCGTAGAGTTCTAAAAGTAAATAAATTAACAGTTAACTGGATGCTATATGGTGAAGTGGGAAAATACAAGCTCTCAAATGTAATCTATAAGAGAATGGTCAATTTCTGGAGTAGGATTATTACTGGTAAAGAGTCAAAATATTCATTTAGATTATGTAACCTTATAAAATGTATGCATGATTCAAACTCAAGCACATATACTTCTAAGTGGATTCATAAAACTAAGGAAATCATTGACCTTTGTGGCTTCAGTAATATTTGGACGTTACAAAACCGTCACAATTCAAAGTGGTTTAAAAATGCTTTGGCTCTCAGAATTAGTGATATAGTTAAGCAAAACTGGTCAAATGACGTAGAAAATAACAGATTTTGTCAAAATTATAGATATTTTAAAACAGATCTTACTTTTCAGTTTTACCTCATGGAATTAGACTTTAGTAATAGATTAATACTCACTAAACTTAGATGTAGTAATATAAAACTTCCAAATAATCTATGTAGATTTAGTACAGATGATAATGAAAAGAAATGTAAGCTCTGTTGCAAAGATATGATAGGTGACGAATTCCATTATCTCTTCATTTGTAGCTTTTTTGATACTGATAGAAGTAAATATCTTGAATCATATTTAACTCGACAGCCAAAGACAGAAACAATGTTTGAACTATTCAATTCTAAAAAGGTCACGGTGCTAAATAACGTCTGCAATCTCTAAAATTTTCAAGCTAATGTAATATTGTAATATAAGCATAACTTTATTTTTGTAATAATTATTATGTTCTTTCAGTTGGGTTTTTAACTTGTAACAATATCAGCCATTATATTTGATTGTTTTTGTTTAGTTTGGTTAAAAAGCGCCATAGCGCCATCTCTTGTTTTGTAATTATGTTGTTATCTCTCATACCCCGGAAGGGGTCGACAGAGATTGAAATAAAAGTTCAAAGCTATGCTTTGAATAGCTTTGAACAATGAATGAATGAATGAATGTTAGAATACGAATTGGATAGAAAAGTAGGCAAAAATTGATGAACATTGCTACCAAGAACAAAACATTTTTTAATAGACAGAGAACTGCTCGTGAAAAAATCCCAAACAAAAACATAACCTGCTTCAAAAAGAGAGATTTTGAGGTTATTCATTTCAGTGTTGCGAATGTCAATATAAGACTTACATTGAAACAAAAAGTGATTGGCATCTTCCAATCCGTCATTGCAAAGAGAGCATGTACCAGAAATAGTAA
The DNA here is from genome assembly GCA_035610835.1 of Ophiura sarsii. Lineage (NCBI taxonomy): Eukaryota > Metazoa > Echinodermata > Ophiuroidea > Amphilepidida > Ophiuridae > Ophiura > Ophiura sarsii. The sequence goes on from CM069448.1 coordinate 65,623,196, forward strand.
TATCCCAAATACTGATCTTCTTGTCTAATGCCAAAGTATTGGAACGGGCTTTAAATTTTAAACTTGCCCCATAAAAATCAAGTTTAAGAAAAGGTGTACTTTTAAATTTGACATAATCACTTAGTGATGATTTTTGACAAGCATTGTCATACCATAACACATCAACATTTAGAGAATGAATTTGTTTGAAATTACCTACTATATCATAATTATTAGCAACGTGCCTTTTGAACATGTAGCCTACATCATTATCACAAAGAGTATTCTTAATCGATTGTAACCACTTCCACTTCAGATATACCAGTATGGTTAATTCTGTAAAGTGCAAGTTTAGGTCACCTATACAGATCCATATCGATAAGTCTAGAGAAGTACTTGACTTTGATCAAATCATGCATACTTTTGAAGTTGCTCCAACCCAGATCACCGAGAAGGGCCGCTGCGGGAGTATTTCTTTGGTGCTTTTAAAATAACTCTTGCCATTAGAAGTTGCAATTTATCAAGCCTTTTATAATCACAATCGCTTAGTGACTGTAGTGATGAAACAGCGCACGCGTAGTTGATCATGGGAAGTGCTAATGATAACATCCCTCCCGAGATTCAGACCTACATACAGGGTGACCCAACACTCCGGGCACATAAGATATCTTAAAAGAACAGGATCACACGGGTCTAATCTTGATGTATTATGAAAGCTGAGTAAATAAGCTTTCATTTGCATTTTATTGCGTTCCAATTGGTTATTTAGAACGGGAGATATGCTTCAGCAAACATGAGGAAGCAAAATCGGCTTGGTCCAATCCTATCAGTATGAAAGTAAAGCTTTTAAAATGCACGAAGCAAGAAGCAATATGATTAAATCACACACACACATCAGTTAATCTCTTCTTTGTTCTTTTCAACGCATTTTTTCGATTCATTTTCAGAAGTGAAAAAAGTAAATTTTCACATTTTCCAGACTAGTGTCAATTACTGACAACATTATAATATCATTTCAGTTATGCTTTCCATTGAACATTCATCTTTTGTCTTTACAAAGCAATAATAATTTCTTTTTTAAGATATTGGATTGTTTCATTTTTAGAGGGGGTATAATGGCATTTTTAGGGTTTTATTAAATGGAGAAAAGGCAAAATGAAGGTCAAGTTTGCAATAGCATAGCAAAATTGCCAGTGATTTTTTTATTGTTGTTTTCCTCAGAGCACCAATAGACATAGATAAAACAATTCAACAAATAAAAACGACGGAAACATGTTTATTATTAATATATTCACACCATACACTCGGGCCATTTTCTGAAAATACAGATTTTAGTATTTTCATACTTGGCGTTAATTTAGTAAATTAGTTCTCTCAACTGAATGAATGTTGCGGTTAAAATAATTATTTCTTACAAACAAGATCAATATTGTTCATTTCTACATATGAAGTTAATAAGATAAAATAAAATTGGACCGTTCCACTATTTTCATGGGTAGTTCCTACAAACAAAATCCTGAATATGTGAAAAGTCGGGGTTTTGTGATGATGCATCGTAACATAAAACTCGTGCTAGTATATTAAACAAATGACAATAATATTCTTAAAATATACTTATAATAGTTCGATGGAAATGTGCTATTCCATAAGTTAATGGTACCCCCCCCCCTATAGAAGGCAAAGCTGATATGCAAACAGCACATGGACGTAGAGGAGCACACAACTGAGACAGAAAAGGAAACGTTTGATTTAATATGATGCCCGGGGATGATACCCTTTTCAAAGATTTCTTTAAAAAAAAGTTGTTACTATTTCATCAGTCACTTTATGGTTAGAGTTTGACAATTTTGACAATTTTGACACCTGGTTGAGTAACTTATTTCACAATATGTTATTTCTCGGGTTTTTTATAAAGAGAAAGGAACTCTGATCAATGTTTGAACAAACATATACTTTCAGTTAGATTCACTTTAGGCCAATATATCGATCATCTAAAGTATCTGTAAGTGTCGAAAAACACCATTAACATAACATAACATAACAATTAATATTTATATAGCGCTATTCCATCTAGATCATAGCGCATTCGCTAGTCGAACCTACACCCCTATTTAATATAATGGAATAATCTAAGGGTACTTAAGCGACATGCTTCCGTGAGATAGCAGCCTCACTTACTGACCCAGGACCATAAGCGTATTTGTGACGTCAGTTATTGTATGTAGGAGTGTTCCATTCTCGTAGTAGGGTGTTTAGCTCATGTTAGCTCCTCTATTTGTAGCAGCAGCAGTACCGAGCGAGATTCCAAGTGTGTGAACGTGAATTTATACGCGGGCTATGTGATTCGCGGGAGGTTTACTGTATCTGCATTATGAAAGGCCAAGTAAAAAAAAAGGATATCGTTACCTTATCTTGGAAAATTCAAAATATTGTTGTTATTAAGCCAATTGCTTCTCAGTGATCTTGTTGTAACTGCCGTTTCAATGCATAAGCACTTGTTTTTATTTATTTATTTATGCTTTCTTTATTGAGGGTAATATGCTTCAGTGACTTGCACTGCTTTCCAAGCAGGCCCTCATTTCGATACATAAGTACATACAAATAACAAATGTTAGTGTTTATATATAATATAAATTATAATACAAATTATGATACAGTGGAAATATATGATTTGAATTGACCGAGTGACAAATTTTCTAAATCAATGCGAATAGATGGTGATAAATTGTTCCACAGATGGCTAGATCTGAAAAGAAAAGTGCGCATACCAGAATTTGAGTTGATTTTAGGAATGATTAAAGTATTACTTGAATGATTTCTGGTAGTATGATTGTGATAGTTATGTACAAATTCAAAATTGGATGATAAATAGGTTGAACTTATATCTTTTAAACATTTGAATAAGATGATAAGTATTTGAATTTTCCACCTATCATTTAGTTTTGTCCAATGAAGTAAGTTCATCATATCATTTATTGGTGTTCTGATATCAGCAGATAATATTGTTCTGGGTAAACGGTTGTGTAAGACTTGAAGTCTTGCTTGATATGTATTTGAACAGTTGGACCATACTGGGCTGGCATAATCAAAATGAGGAATCACAAGAGCATTGGATAACATCACAAGAGTTGGATGTGGAAGAAAATGTTTTACACGACGAATAACACCGATTCTCTTGGAAACATTATTTGCCAAGTAATCTATATGTGATGACCAAGACATGGTACTATCAAATTTGACACCAAGATATTTAAATTCTCTAACCATTTCAATCATATTATCGTTATATGTGAGTGAAATATCATTAAACCTATCTAACATATGTCTGGTACCAAATAGCATAACTTTAGTCTTATTGATATTCAATGTAAGTTTGTTTGCCTTCAACCAATTAGCAACTAGATCTAGGTTTGATGTTAAAGAAGTTGAAAGTTCATCAGGACATTTTGATCTAAATAGTAAAGTGGTATCATCAGCATACATTTTAGTTTTACAATTTACAGCATTAGGTAAACAATTTACAAATAAAATAAATAACAGAGGTCCTAATATTGAGCCTTGTGGAACACCAATATTTATACGCTCAAACTCTGAAAGATTAGAATTAACATTGACAGCCTGTGATCTATTACTGAGATAAGATTTAAACCATAAAAGCTCAATACCATCAACGCCATACCTTTTTAATTAATCAATTAGTACTTTATGGTTGACAGTATCAAATGCTGTCTTTAAATCTAGAAAAATGGCACCTGTGACGTAACCATTATCCATATTAGTGAGAATAAAATCTTGTACATCTAGTAGAGTTGTTGTTGTAGAGTGATTTGCACGAAAGCCAGATTGAGCACTTGAAAGAATCCCCTTAGTACTTACATACTTATACAGTTGGTTATGAACAGCTCTTTCAATGATTTTTGGACACTATTGGCAGCACTGAAATTGGCCTATAGTTACCAACATCTGATTTATCCCCTGATTTATAAATAGGTGTTACCTTTGCCCTTTTCCAGTCATTAGGAAAAATAGAACTTCTCAGTGACAAATTACAAATCAAAGCAAGAGATTTTGAACTATAGGGTGCACCTAATTTGAGCAACCTAACACTAAACTGATCTAATCCTGCCGACTTATCATTACTCATATTATTAATTTGATTATAAACAAATTCAGGTGTAATATCATAAAACTTAAATTTATCATTAGATGTATTATTAATATCATTGTCAATCCCAGAACATGAATTATTACAAGGACAATTATTATTTATATCATTATCAAACTTTTCACCAAGTTTTTCCCCTATAGAAGTAAAATATTTGTTGAAAGCATTAGCTGTATCCTTTGAACTAGGTGAGCCATCATCAGAATATACAATGTTACTTGGAACAGGTGAAGTCTTGTTGGGAATTATTTTCTTGATAACTTTCCATAAATTTTTACTATTATGAATATTATTATTAACTGCATCATTATAATAGTTCTTCTTGAGATAAAATTTCATATTATTTACTTTATTTCTTAGAGTCTTAGCCTTATCCCAATATATTTGTTCATTGGTTTTATGGGCCTTAGCATAATATAGTCCCTATCTTTAGAAAACTTAAGAAAGTCATAATTGACCCATTCAGGAAGGTGACCCTTAATCCTTCTCTCTTTGAATGGTGCATGAGTGTCACATACATTAGTGAATAGTGATTGCCACTTGGGAATCTCGATGTTACAAAAAATATTAGGCGGTATATAAAATATGGTTTCATTATTTTAATGTGGTTTTATTATTAACTTAGCCGTTTAATTGTTTAATGAATGTTTCAAATAGGCCGCGAGACATTTTTGCAACTATTCCTGATGTGTGTACTGAGTGAGGTGTAAATATTAGGCCTTATTGCTATTGCTGACTTAGTGTAACTGAAATAAAATAGAGTACCCGGGCTAGGGGTGGGTTGGCACTCAAATGAAAACGATTCACACTTTAATTTCAGTTAGATTCAATTTAGGCTAAATGTTAGCCAATATCGATCATCTAAAGTAGGCCTACCAAGGCCTACCTGTAAGTGTCGCAAAACACCATTTGCTAGTCAAAACTACAGGACGTTCACAGTTTAAAACAAACAATAAAGAACAAGTAGGCTTAATATCAAGACTTTCACATATTGAATACATACAGTCTCATTGAAAGAATTGAACATCTCATTGAAAGAATTGCCTTACCTACAAAAACATTAATTGTTATCTGATTTTGAACATTTGAATAGTACCCCTGTGAAAGAATGGAACAATCCAACATCATTATACTTTTAAAATGTATTTTAGTCTTTTGCAATCAATATCAAGATATTTCACTGAAGAAATAGTGAGTAATACTGAAAAAATACAACGATTGTACTTGTATGATACCGGTGAAATTGGACCAATGTTATAAAAAAAAATCTATCCATCTGAGACCGATCTTCCAACCACGTGACCCAGCCGTTCCATTGACTGGGAGAGGAGGCTATTTTCTATAAAAATATGAATAATATGAATATGAATAATTTTCTATGAAAATATCGATGGAATCAGTAGAGTGAAAAACGGCCATAATAAAAAATAATTAAGTTACCCACCTACTTTTATCATCAAAGTTTTGCCATGAGAGTCAGTTTAATTGACGTTGCAAAGACAGGTAGCTTTCCCTTCCAATTTCTCCATTTCAAAAAATGCTTTCAATTTGGCAAGCACTGGCTGCATCTCATCTTTAATTGTCTTATTTGGTGCCATTTTAAAGCTCTACTGTACAATCACAGGCCTCTATGAACAGGTTCATGTAGAGTGATAGACCCCGATGAAGACAACCTTTCATTTTATAAGTCAGAAAATAATAAACTTTTATTTAGTTTGTCAACGTTCAAATTGTATAATATTTGTTTGAAAATGAAAATCGTTACCTTTCAATATTGATACCATATCATTGTAAGCTTATTTGTGTCTTTCTATACTTAACAAGGAAATCTGATTGATTCGGACATGAAGACAGAACATAGGGATACGGAGTTTCATATCATTTTACAACCATTTTATCTTACTATACATGCTATAGGCCCGGCCAACCTGAAAATAAACATTATTTACTGTTGGAAACATTACAAGATAGCAAATAAAAATTAAATGTGGCCTCCTACATTATGCTAAATGTTAAAAGTCCTCAGCTTTGTGATTCTATTCATATGCCGAAATCACAGGTGACGATTATGGTAAATGTTAAAAGTCCATCACTTTCGATCTTTTTAAGCTTTGTGATTCTATTCATAGGCCGAAATCACAGGTGACGATTTCAAAGCCTTTTGATTTCAGATAATGTGTAAATGGCTCGATATTTGTCCCTCTTTGAATGGTACACTATAGACGTAGCTGCTATGTCAGCTATGTGCATAGCCTTGGTTCCAGGCTGATCACTCGCCCCCTTTATGCTATACTATTACATGTAGCTACAGTTGAAATTGCTGTACTTATTATTTCCTGCCACAGAACAATTTTGCTAATTGGATACAGGTATAATAAGCAGACTGTGTCCCAGCCTACATAGCCTTGGTTCCAGGCTGATCACTCGCCCCCTTTATGCTATACTATTACATGTAGCTACAGTTGAAATTGCTGTACTTATTATTTCCTGCCACAGAACAATTTTGCTAATTGGATACAAGTATAATAAGCAGACTGTGTCCCAGCCTACATACCTGTGGGCGAGCAGATTAGTAACCTGGGTAGAGTGACTGGGGTAGAATAGTAATATGATGCAAACAGTGGCTAGGGTCAATGGTGTGACCTTATATTTAAGGACATTAAGTCAGGTGTCATGACTGGCATACTAAAATACTAAGGTAATTAGCAAAAATAAGATGGAAATGACTAACAAGAGAGACTTGAAGCAAGTCTACTATGTGCATGCGTGTGATGAGAATACTATGTATGTATGTATGTATGTATAAAATGATCGTCCAGAAGGAACTCGACAACGACCCAAAAAGGGTCAAAACGCCAAGCTGGCAACAGTGAAGTGGCCACTATCTACAAACTTTTACATCTTTCAAGAAATGTCATTTGTAAGACTATGTCTTGACAAATCTTTTTCGGATGCATTGGAACACTAGTGATGTGTGTTTTTGTATAAGGCAGCATAATTGTTTCAATTCACATTATAGATGAGGTTCGACTGGAGGTTGGAATAAAATGGGATCCTTCGACAACTAGCAAATATACGCCAGAAGACAGCCCATCTTATTTTGGCTCATCTCCCCTGCCCATCCGAGCACCAAAGATCGCTCTTCGATGAATTCACTTTTTATAAAAGTTGGGGTAATAACTTAAGTGGTTGTGAGTAATAAAAAGTTGAGTCTCCTTCGTTTTGAATTCATTTTATTAACCACCTTAGATGAGAGGTTGCTTCCAGTAAAGATCAATCTTCTAACTACACTGGGAAAGGTACAGTGGCATTGTAAAATATACCTACATTTCAGTGCTTTCGAAATGTTGAAAAGCTCACTCCCCCCTGTACGATAATGGAATATTCCAAATGATCACAACTTTTTTTCTGTGTGCGTGATAAAGACAAGGGATGAAATATATGTACAAAAGATAGTGTTCATAGATCTTCATCTTAGGTATCAAACCCTAGTCTATATAGATTTGGTATGAAACAGTATTTTTTCAGGTCTGAAAAGTATATAAAGGTTCATCACCAAAATATGTTTGAAATTGGCTGACCCCCATCTGTAGGCCTACACATTTTCCCATAGTGCCTGACTTTCTCAGATATCTGCTTAAAAGTGTCGCAAAACACAATTTGCTATTCAAAAACACACCCCTAAGGAATATAATGGAACAATCCAAGGGCACTCAACAACGTTTACATTTTAAAAGAAACAATAAACAACAGGCAATAACAGGATCTTCACTTCCTATACTCTGTGTTGCCTTCACATTGAAAGGGGACCATTCCAGGGGGGTCGTATTTCATAGAGTTCATAGGGTGTATGCCAGAATTCGTAATAGTGATTTTTGTGAATATTTGACCAAACACATGTTAAATCACCAAAATATGATTAAAATTGGCTGATCCCCATCTGCACAGATTTTCCCATAGTGCCTGATTCTCTCAGAAAGTCCTTCTTAACACATCAAGCATCAAGCAAACCACCTTTAGTGTAATCGGAAATCATGTTCCGTTTGACTGCTTCCTCTCTGCCCCAAATAAATTTCAAGAACATGTTATGGAGTTTTATAATACTAGTACTAGTAGTTTTATCGGGGATATCCATGACAGAGGCAAATGTATGACAATTGTGATGCTAACATGTGTTTTAACAATCAAATTTCTACCCGTCATTGAGAGACCCCCGGGGGGGGGGGGGGGGGGGGGTACTCGGATTTGGTTTGGTCGGGGTGTGCCGCTGGAGATTCAAAACCCATACCCATTTTTAGGGGTGATTTTGGAAAAACGGTACCCATTTTTAGGGGTTTTGCTTCATTTTAGACCAATTTTTCGCAAATTATCGGGAAAATAGACCTATTTTTTGCAAATTTTCGCGAAAATAGACCTAATTTTTGCAAAATTTCGCGAAAATAGACCCATTTATAAAAAGTGACCCCATTATTAGGGATTTCCAGCACAAAATCATACCCCATGTTTAGGGATTTTGTGCCCAAAAAGCTACCCATTAGAGCGGCACACCCCCGTATACCGTCTTGGGTGAGTACCCCCCCCCCCCCCCCCCCGGGCCCGAGGGAGAGACCACGCATTTTCCAAGCACGTATTGAGCGTTCGATATTTTCCATCTTACCAATCCAATTACATTCGAGATTATCGATTGAAGTACTTGGTGAGAAGGTGACACCTAGGACCTTAATAGTGTTATTTGGAGCTAGTTTCCATTTGACATCACCAACACAGTAATCGTTATCTTTCCAAGATCCGATCCATACCGCATCACTTTTATCTTTATTTATTGCAAGCCCAGATAGTTTAGTGAATTTATCAAAGATAGACATCACGTTCATAAGACAATTGGGTGTTTTAACAAAAATGGTTGTATCGTCGGCAAAGGTGGAAATACGGACTTCGTGTCTGTTATACTTGTCAAGTGGCAGGGCAATGCCCTGTATTTGGTTTGATTGACGAATTTTACACGCAAACAGTTATACCCCAAAGACGAACATCAAACTTGCGATCGGAAAACCTTGACGAACACCACGGCCCGGTCCACCTTGAACGGAATCGAAATATGACCATTATTCATGATACAGTTTGTGCTATTAATATTTAAGATAACAGAAACCCATTTTTGAAACATATCGCCAAAATTTAGTTTTCTTATGGCATATTGAATAAATTCACGTTCAATGGTATCAAACGCCTTTTTGAAATAAATGCATATCATGATACCAGGTATATTTTGATTTTCAACATATCTTAGTACATCTTCAATAAGACGGATATTACCATATTACCTTGGATATTTCATAGACGACCCTTTACAAATCCATTTTGGTCAGAGTCAACTAACTTGAGAAGAATGTTTTGCACACGTGCGGCGAGAGCTTTAGTGGCAATTGAGCATGTTGAGTGTAATCGATATTCAGTAAGGCGATTGGGCGATAATTATCGAGTGAGTCGCGTGGTAGGGATTTACCTTTATGTATTAAAGAAACAATACCACGATTTTGACAGGATGTGAATGAACCAGAAAATCCATATTTAACCGTACGCATCGACAACTAGTTGACTTATATTTTTGGCCAGAATTTACGGTAGAATTCAGCTGTTAGACCGTCGTATCCAGGGCTTTTATTATTTGCCATTGCGCTAAGTGCGTTAAAACATTCATCATTATTTAGAATACCTTCGCAACTTTGACTATCATTCTCACTTTAATAGGGTAGGAAATACAGTGTCTTGAAAGAAATCATCTAACTCATTATCAGTAACTTTTACATTACTTTAATACAATTAGAGAAATATTCAACCTCCTCTTTTAAAATTTCAGACTGATCTGTAGTCGTATTCCCATTGTTACACTTGAGCAAATTGGTACACTTTTTAGACATACGATTTTTATCAAGATTCAAGAAATATTTGGAGCATTTCTCACTTTCTTCGACCCATTTTTCTTTCGATCGAATTTGTAAACCTTTCATATAGTGAGAGTATAATATTTCATATTGCATCTTACAATTATGGTATTGATTTTTAACAAAGGATGCTCTTTATTAAAAATGTTTTGTTGTTGTTATATATATATATTATATATAATTCCTTTAAATTTCAAATGGTATATACATGTATTTGTAGGTTTTTTTTGTGTAAGTTTAAATTATGATATTATTATTGACATCATTATACTATAGGTTTTCCCAGTTAGTTTAACACTTTTTTCATTATATTTCATATCTCGTTAAGTTTGAATTCGTCCTAAAATTTTGAAGGTTGCATTTGTTAAATTAAATTTCGTCTTTGGTCAAGTATATTCATATTTTGCGCAATGAATTTCATTTAATGTTCATTTTATTTCGTCCTAACACACTTCCATTTCGTCTGATACAGCGGTAACCTACTAATGTATACATTTATTTCGTCTTTGATCAAAAAGTTTCATATTCAGTTCACTTCATTTCGTCCCATGTGGAACGTCCTGCCTAGAAGCATGTAAAATCCAGCTATAGGCCTATACGTTTTATATATATATATTTTTTTCTTTTTTCTTTCTTGTTCGTTCGTTCTTTTTTTCTTTTATTTCATATGATTTATATCACCAACAAGGCAAACGAACACATGTCGGTGGTTCTAATCTAACCTGCAATGATATGTAGGCCTATTCTTCTAACACCTGACGAATATATGTGATAAAAGTATTAAAAATAATGAACAAAGACGAATAATATTTGTGCATAGACCCGCTACCCATCAGGTGATACGAATTCAATCCTTCCTTGACGAAAAGAAATGACCAATAAATTAAATTAAATGGTCATACTTTGAAATATAATGCTCATTGACGAAATTTATCTAACAAAATGCGTAAGTCAGATTTTGGGGACGAATTCTAACTTAACGAGATATGAAATATAATGAAAAAGTGTTAAACTAACTGGGAAAACCTATATTAAGCTGTATAAGTTAAATTATTGTAGATTAAGTTGTACATGAAAATGTATGTTGTAATGTAAGATATGTTTTGTAACGCGTTATCCACATTATTATTATTATTATTATACACTACTTCATGGTATTATTCTTACATTCCGGAGTACTAATTTATTATGTGTACCATCCAAGGAAATGTACTGCTTTTATGAATGTTGCTCGTACCGCGTATCAAACCATTGTCATGACAATAAAATAAGCTTTACCAATTTAGCGCAGTTACCGATGTATCAACAGGTTGTGTGTTTAAACATGTCAATTCAATTCAATTCAATCAATTCAATATTTATTTTCCATCATATCAACACTAGGACAAAATACAATGACAATTTAACAAGATATGTTGGAGGAGGTACAACTAAAAGCAAAAGCCTGACGTTGTTGCACCCCCTTAAACAAAGCTTAAAACTACAATACAGAAGAAGAGACAAAATACAATTACAGATATATAAGTTTAACATAACAGAAAAACGAAAAATCTTGAACGTGAACTTCCTGCTGAGCAAGCCGGTTTCCGGAAAGGCCGCGGCACAAGAGATCAGATAGCCAATGTACGTCACATAATGGAAAAATGTTTTGAATTCCAGAGGGAGCTCTTCATGTGCTTCATAGACTACGCTAAGGCCTTTGATTGTGTGAGATATTCCGCATTGTGGACAACACTGCAAGAAATGGGAATCCCTTACCACCTCGTCCACCTAATTCGCAATCTGTATGATGGTCAAGCTGCCTGTGTGCGCACTGAGAAAGGAAATAGTGATTGGTTTGCTCTAGGTCAGGGAGTCCGTCAAGGGTGCATACTTTCACCAGCACTCTTCAACCTTTATGCAGAGTCTATAATGAGACGCGCATTGGATGATTGGCCAGGAGGGCTGTCAGTAGGTGGATACCAAATACACAATCTACGTTATGCCGATGACACCACCCTGTTTGCAACAAATATGGAAGAGATGGCGGAACTCCTGAAGAAAGTCAAGGTGGAGAGTGAGCAGCTTGGCCTACGTCTAAATGTCAGCAAGACCAAGATCATGTCCATAGGCACAGATGGTGTTGGAGAGCCTCTCATAATTGATGGTAATGAGGTGGAATCGGTCTCGAAATTCAACTTCCTTGGATCCCTGATCACCAAAGAGGGTGGTTGCAGCCAAGAGATTAGACACCGTTTAGCAATGGCCAGATCAGCAATGATCAACCTAAGCAGGATCTGGGCTGACAGAGGAATAACCAGAGCAACAAAACCAGGCTAGTCCAAGCCCTTGTATTTCCAATTGCCATGTATGCATGTGAGACGTGAACCCTAACCAAAGCTGACAAAAACAGAATAGCTGCTTTCGAGATGTGCTGTTGGAGGCGTATGCTTCGTATCGTATGGACAATGAGAAGGACCAATGCCAGTATTATTGAAGAAATAGGTGTCTAAACGACTTCTTCATGCTATCAACACCCAAATGCTGAGCTACTTCGGCCATATCTCACGTCGCAAGGGTAACAACCTAGATAAGATGATCATGCAAGGCATGATTGAAGGGAAGCGCAAGAGAGGCAGACCTCGTTCCCGGTGGATTGACCAAATAAAATTGATTACTGGACACCCTCTCCGTGATTGTTACTCCTTTGCTGAAAATCGTTATTTGTGGCGTAGTATCTGTAAGGTCACGAGCTGTCAGTCATGACAGGACCGAACCAACCAACCAACCAACAGAAAAAAAGAAGAAAGACAAACGAAAAGTTAAGCAAGCAATGGATATACATGATATCCCACGTGGAAGCAGCATCATGATATTTTTTTGGTTTTTTTTATTTATTTTTGTTTAAAATTTAAATTTAAGTTACTTAACATAATATTGATTTTGGGTTTCGATTAAAGTATGTGTTCTTGATTTTTTTCTTACAAGCAAAGTATAGTATTGTCTCAGTATTGTACACAATATGATATTGACAATTAATTAATTAATTTATGGTATGACAAATACGATATGTGTGTATTAAACCATAAATAATAATAATAAATAGTAATAATAAATATACACTGAGCTCAAAAGTACAAACGTGTAATACTATTACTAGTGAATATACAACTTATAAAACGACAAAATCCACTATAATTAAGGCTGCAAGTAGGTTGTGATTTTTCTTTTTAATTGGCTAATGCTTGTAGCATTTTTTATATATATCATTTGGCAAACTATTCCACACCCTTGGCCCTGCGATCAATAGCCCTTTTGTCTTATGTATGCCTAATTGATAGTTATCTTTATTCCTTGTATTTTGGTAGCATTCCATGTTTGTACTTTAATGTGTTATATTTTTCAAATAAAGGTTTTGATGCGCTAAGGATGGAGATAGTCACGCTCGGTTGCATTCTCGATATGAATGAATGTGTACAGTATCTCAGCTATAATGCTGCATAGCTGTATTGTAGCATAGCTATAGCATTGCACATACATTGTACAGGGCATTGAGAGGTGTGTGGGTGGGGGGGGGGGGGGGTGTTCAGTTGTAGTTTACGCAGTCCGCTGGTCAATATCAACTCATCTGTATGATTGGTTTAATTATGGCCATGTGTTTTGAACTCACCACCCAAAAAGATGGTGGCGTTGCATTTTTGGTAACGAATCATTCATCTCTAATAATAGTAATAACTCAACAACTAAATGTGGCAGAGCTCTGGTTTAGGTATCATTTCATTTGAAAGCCTATAGCTACATTATGTGAATAAATCAGGTATTTCTATAACTGTTTGGCTGAGATATGATTGATTGATTATGTTTCGAAAGTCAGAGGTGGTGGCGGTGGCGGTGGCGGCTGTGGCGGTGTGGCGCTGTGTACAATCTCTATGGGGAATATAGAACAATGTTTCCAATTCTACGTTCAATTTACAATAACTCCTGATCCCTGTATAGTACAAACATGATCTTGGCCTCATTTCAAAGAATGTTTTATATTCTATAAGTTTCTGTTTCAACAAACGTGTCAACTATTATGTAACAATTGTAATCATGAATCGATTGCATTGTCCTTGGCTTTCTACCTATTCGCTACACAGTGAGTTGCCCTAATTCATCGGTTTTATATAAAGTGCTCAACAAAAGAATGTCGTACACTTTGTTTAGGTCATTTAAAGTACCTTTCGATTATTTTTTACCAAACAGGCTAAATAGACATTTGGATGCATCTTTTAGGCACATTTTGATACCAAACATAACACCTAACAACAAAGATAAACCATAATTAGCACCATTTATAGAAACTTAGTCACTTTTCAAAAGTCACATTTTCAATACACTACGCGGAAGAAAACAACAATTGTTAACAAGCACATAATGCCCTTTATGTTCGAAATCAAATATCCCGCTCACTAAGTGTACGCCCAGTGCAGGGTAGTGTACACGGCTGCACAGTGTGATCGATTGTGATAGGCATAACTCCTCTTAGCAATGATCACTTTGTGTCATTCTTTTTTCCTAATAAGCATGAGAGAATGCTTGTTAAATATATGCTTTACTGAACTCTCGAGTGTCATTTGTTTGCTTTTTAAAACATCACCAATCCGGGTAAACTTCTTTTTGACTCACCCTGTAGTGTGAAATGATCGGATTGAGTTTGTTAAATAATCTGATCCTTCATTTCTTTCTTTTGATTTTACATTTATGTACATTTTGAAACCATGCGGACTTAACTTAGTCGACAATTATTGATAACACAAAGCAGGAGGTCTAATAAAGGTGAGATATTTTTGTGTAAAACACCGACGGTCTAAAACGCCCACCAAATCTGTAAACCATATCGTATAATTTAATCCTTTCAGTTGTATTCGTTATACGTGCAAGCATGCTATTGCTTACATTGACATCATTGTCGGCGGCGGCACCCAGAGACAGACGAAGTGAAGAAGTTGGCGACGACAACGAATACTTGAACCGTCGGGAGGTATACACACAACTTCGACACGACATGGATTCCGCAAAGACAAGTATCAGGATAACATACAGGGCATTTGTAAGTTATCAACACAATTATATACTCTATTATAATTTAGTAAATATTAGCTATATGTTGGCCTAAAGCTTAATTCTAGCAGAACTTATGACTAGCGAAGCTCGATTAAATACACACGAGGATCAAGCAAGGGATACAAGCCGAGTAAAAAAAAATAATAAATAATATATAGACGGACAACCTGGCGTGAATTAAATTAACAATGACCTTAAAATACTATTATTATATTTTAGTCAGTATTTACATGTACAATCATTTTTTCTCTCCATATATCATTGTCTTTATCTGAATAAGCGAATACTGGCAATTGTGCGAATCCTAAGTCAGTTCTCTGCTGAAAATCGGTGATCAGATCGCGTTGGATTTTAACTACTGCACGTCTAATGACGTCATCAATGTTGTTTGTTGATCTTCCAGTCTTTTTATGGCCACCGCGAACTGCTCAAATGTACAGATCCTGTTTTGAAAATGTGTCCACCAAATTCCAAATAGACGACTTTGCCGGTGCGCCTTTAAAATTAAAGTGTTCTCTGCTTGATTGATTTGATGTCTTCAGCTTAAAACAAAACAATACAAATACGTTTATTTATGCTGCAACGCATCCTGAAAAATTAGTATTGAGTCTATTAATGTTATGCACTAAATGTGCTGAGTGAATGTATTTGGTAAAAGCCGCGTGAATGAGGAATGTGAAACTCCAGTTTCTAGCACGGGTTTACAGCTAAAGCACAGGTGGCGTCGCGAAAGGCTAACAAATGTATGGCATTGCGCGTTATGCAAACAAACATTTGCGCTCGTGTAAAATATCAAGGAGCCTCAAAAATTTGGTATCAAAAGAATTCTACAAGTATTCTCCATCCATATATATTTTCAGAGTTATAGTGCGGATTATTTAACCGGAGATATAAGCCTTTTGAAATGGTTTCGAAACTTTTAGGACACCCTGTACTATAGATGAGGTGACCGTTGTTTACATTTATGACGCCCTCTGTTGATTTGAGACAAAACTAACCGGGCAATATTCCTATAGTTTACATAGGCCAGATCAGGTTTTCTAACTAGATTGTGGTGTTACAGCAAATTGTTATCAAAACTGTCTTTAAACTTGCTTAGGAATGCTATAAGCTATCGAATTTCACAAAAAGAATTAAAAATAAATGAGTTTTACAATTCATTAGAAAGAAATTTCATGTTGTCTTCATTAACTTTACTGTATATTCTGCCCGGAGGGAATCAAGAGAGGGTGTCCCATTTGTAAATACATGACGTCACCGGTCACACCATCTATACTATACACTGTAATGTATGTATATATACCAATCCGTCTCTATCAATACTACGCTTTATTCCGTCACTGTATTTGATTCAAGTATTACAAAAAAACGACCTCTGCCAGATCGGTTTGCATAGCCGGTTCGAATCCTTGCCCAATCTCTTTGTCGTGCGATTAAATAATTTTATTAAGGGGCCATATCCAAACTCCAGTGATTTTAAAGCATTTTTCTACCGATTTTACCCCGGTATTCCAACGGTATTTCGTTCTATCCCCGGTATTCCAACGGTATTTCGTTCTATTTCGTTGGAATAACGGGGTAAAATCGGTAGAAAAATGCTTAAAATTACTGGAGTTTGGATATGGCCCCTAAGTGAGTAAGCTATGAGATTGGTGACATGATTAAATTTTAAACTGAAGTTAAGAGAATTATTACACATGTACCGCCATACTTATACATAACATTAAGTTTCTCCCTATTCAAGTGTTGTTGACGGAAAATACAAATGGTGAAGTAGCAACTTCCAGTATTTTCCAAAGCAAAGTGTATTAAAATCATAAAAAGCTCTTGTTCGAATCGTAACAAATTGTGTGTATCAATCCATTCAGTAATGTGTTTTCTTTTGGTGTTACAATTCATTAGACTTGTGCATTATTATCTTAAATTTTGAAAATACCAAACATATTATTAAAATACATATTTATTGTTCAATATGAACAAATATGATTTACTACAAATCATTAAGGGATATGGATGAACGGTGCGTTACTGCGGGTCAAACGATATCGAGTGGTTAACAGCGCTGCAGCTGCAACACCATCGATGTCCATAAAATCGGTTGAATTTGTCACCTCTCAATGACCATTATGTACTATTGGAAAACCGATTGTGCAATCTTGAATTTTATGTCATAAATAGCCTAGAATGTAATTCGTTTTGTAACGGTAACAATACAGCTTCTTCAAAATAAGTTGCAAGTTGTCTGAGACACGTTGTATATCATATAGTCCTACAACAACAACAACAACAGCAAACGGGTATTTAGGACGCTATTTACATATGTACCATAGCGTTTACAAGAAAATAAAGGTTAAAATAAATAAGTCTTAAGATTACTTTTAAAAGTCTCCGTTGACTGAGTCCTATAGGCTGAAGATCAATATACAGGGTGTATCAAAATAAAGCAAACCCAAATTGATCAATCAGGGAAACTGTAGAGTTTAAGATATAGTGGGAAATGTATTAAAAAAAAGAAGAGGATGTTCTCTTTCCAATGACATCCTGACCACTAACTTTGAAAGCACATTTTCTGAGTTCTAGAGAACCAATTAATTGGCCTTTCAGAGCTCTTTGTAGAGAGTTACCACTTTGATTTCTAACCACTCATTTCATTATCCTTGCTGCCTAACAATGCATTGTTGGGCAGCAGTTGACATTTGCACTTGTGACAAGTTAGCTACTCTAGTTTGGAGTGGTCAACGTTGTATAAATCATTCTGGGACACCCTGTATATCAAAAAGCTGTGAATGTGTTTGTCTATACCTAAATAGCTTCTTTACTATAATGAAGAGCTTGTTTTCTCTATTTCGGAAGTTATCTGCTCTCTCGTTTCACACACAATGTTACGTAAACGTTTGTTTACTATCTATTTTTATGTTGTTTACAGAAAGTAGAGACTTACAAAAGAACTGATATCCATATAAATAAGAGTGATCTACAAGTTCCTGGTATTCCTTGCACTAGCAATATGACAGGTCAATCGGAGCGCAATGCTATGTCGGTAAGTAGACTATAGTCTATAGGCATTGGCTTTTGATTCATACATATCTGGAATTGTTGTGGTTTTTGAAAAGCTTTCCTTCATGAGGTTACTCGCAGCAGGAAACAAAATGCACAATGTTGAGTAGTTTTGTTAGAAAATGCATTTTCTGGGCCAAATTTAGACGATTTTATTATTAGTGTTGTTTGCAAAACTGACCTTAAAGGTAGATGACCCGATCATATTCCGATTTTCAACTTGAAGTTTTCTATTCTACATGAAAGGTCATCCTTAAAAAAGTCGTGTTCCAAAGTTTGAGTTGCATAGCTCTAATGGTTCTTATTTTAGACGCACAAGATGCCGTGAACTGTACCCATTGAGTTGTACACAAACTATATCGGTGGTATACCACCATTCGCGGTAATTCGACGTTATTTCATCGATTTCTCCGTAATTATACCGATCTAGGCCGTCAAATTTCAGTATGATGATGAGAAAAATACGAGCTTTCATATGATATGAAAATCTCCGTATGTTTGAAATAATTCTGTGTTACGAAAATGTGATCGGGTCATCTACCTTTAATCCTCCAGACAATTGTCAGCATTCTGCATGTTCAATATTGATATTGAATAAACTACTCCATGTGGACTCGCAGTGATCAGCAAAGTCAATTTTAGATCGACTCTCCTGGAGTAGGCTATTGAACAATTTGTTAATTGTTAACATATTTTCAACATAGGCGTATAAATATCAAAAAATAATCTTGAGCTGTTTTCTTACTTCCCTTTGTACAGGCGACTGAGATTTTACTCTATCATCACGAAAACTATCTGATCCCGTTTCAACGTGGATTGGAAGCTGTTTATAGAGATGAACAAGGCCGATCTCGCGAGGAGGGGTATCTTCTAGAACTAAGATCCATGAGACCACGTCTGCAAGTAGTACGAGATTCCATGGAAAAAGCGGTAAGTGTATTACCAAATAGGTCCACAAGGATCGTTGATTAAAATCTGATATCGCCGGATGGATGGATGCAAGAGGGTCGTAAGTATCATTTTGAGTATAATTGAGTTTTCTATTAATATTGCAAACACAGGTAAATACACACATTCTAAGCTATGGTGTGAATGAGTGATACCAGGAAGTGTATGGCAAGCTTAATGTAAAATAATTCAATAAACACGGTTTATCAGTCGATCCAACACATTTTTCAATTTGATAAACTGAGTTTATCGATAAACACTGTTTTTCGACAGTTTTTCATTTTGATAAACAGTTTATCGATAAACATTGTTTTTAGCTCGAAAACACAGTATTTCAATTTGATAAACTGAGTTTATCGATAAACACTGATTTTCGCTCGAAAAACACAGTTTTTCAATTTGATAAACAGAGTTTATCGATAAACTATGTTTTTCGAGCGATAAACAGTGTTTTTTGACAAATTCTATTTTTCGAAAAACATAGTTTTTTAGTTTTTCCTCGATAAACGTTATACATTAAGCTTGCCATAGAAGTGTGCATCACTCACCCTTTGACCGATACGGCTCATCGCACCAGGGGAATCCCCGCACATGTTGTTGTGGGCATTCATATGACGTACTTTTTGTCGCGTGCCAGGCTTGAGCCGTTATCCAATCAGTGCGCTCATTGTTTCGATTGCGGCATTTTAATCACACCTCGTAGCTAGCCAATCAGGGAGCATGTAAAGAAAGGGGGTGAAAACAAGATGGCTAAATCTCTGGTTAAATTTGATGGATATACGCAATAAAATTACAACAAAGTTAAAGTAGAAAGTAGAGAGGACATCTTTACTTCCTACCTCATATTCGCTAACAGCTCGGCGAAACACGAACTGACCTAACACATGGTACAAGTCTGAAATCGGAGTAGTTTTATTTCTATAAAAGAAATAAGAACTCAAAAACCCAATAAAGTACAAAAGAACTTTTAGCACAGAATTACTTTTCATTAAAATGGTCAAAATGTCACTTACGACCTTCTTGCATTTAGCCGACGATATGGAATGTTCATTTTACCATGGAAGTACGAGACACACTACCTTTTGTATTATTCTACATTAAATGTTTTGAATACTACTGTGACTGTAGAGTACACACCACCAAATCATATTTTGCATTCTGACATTACACGGCAGTGTTTGAAATTAAGATTGATCCCACCATAAGTCTAAATTTAACATCCTAGAAAAGGTAATAAATGCTGTAAATGTACCTAAATGTTTCATAATTTTGTATTTGTAGGTTATTTCCTCCACATCAGGCCAAAAATCTCTAGCTTTTTCTTGAATGGTATCATTTTACACGATTTCACTGTTTCCACCAATTTAGAACTAGAATCTCTGATCTTAGGATAAAGGCAGTCTGTCGTACCTAAGATAGATATCATTGGCTCGTAGCTAGAAAAAAAATGCTGGTCACCCCCCACAAAAGTGATTGTTTTGAAGCAGAAGACATCTAGATCTTCAATAAAAACAATGATTTGAATGAACCAGTTTGCTCTAAAGGTGAAAAAATTAACACAAACTTGACCTCTTAACCACACAAAGCAATAGGGAACTGATTTGGTGGTGTGGGACCATATAGATCAATGACCCTAGGGTCAATGTATAGATGAAAGAGAAACTTTACTAGAAACCACAATTGTATACCAATGCAATGTGTTTAAAATAAAGATACTTTTAAATCCTTGTTCCTTAGTGACATCTCAATGATGTTGTTTTCGGGTAGGATGGAAGGAAATAACATATCAACATTTTGATTGATGAATATCAGTTTGAAGCCAAGATGTTCTCTTCAATTGTTCTTTAATAACGCCCACTATGGGTGATGTCAATTGTAATCCCTATCGATCATCCAGTACTGTATGGCCATGTGTCTTGAACTCGCCACCCTTACCGTTGCATGTCCAGATTTTTACGTTTTACACCATCTGAGATTCAAATTAGCATATCGCAGAAACTACTTGTTCTACCCCATAAAAAGTATATATTTTCTGAACGGTAATCTCACAAGAAATCTTAATATGCTATTGGAATTTGCATATGACCTAATGGTAACATGTTGTGATTAAGAATGTTTAAAGAATATCGATTTTTTTCATATTTTGATTAAAGCTCAATATTTTTTTTATTCCTATCCCAATCATCATTTTACCGGATCTATTAGTTCCTCATGCAATTTACCCATCAGAACATAATGGTTGCCAAGGGTAACTTGTTGAAATATGTTATATCGGGAAGTGAATGAGCACAAACGTTTACATTTCATATTTATTAGAGTTTACACATATATTTTTTTGGCTATTCACCCTATCCTGATTTAAATGGCATATTTGTATTCCCCTATTTGAGAGCTTTCCAAAAATGTATAACTTGGCTATCATCGTATGAATACTTTTTTTGCTATAGTCATGTATGTAACACCGATGAATAAGGACAAGTTCACTGTGTAGCGAATAGGGAAAAAGCCAAGAGCAATGCAATCGATTTATGATTACAATTGTTACATAATAGTTGTCACGTTTGTTGAAACAGAATATTATAGAATATAAAATAATCTATAAAATGAGAGCAAAATCATGTTTTTACCATACAGGAATGAGAAGTTATTGTAAATTGAACGTAGAATTGGTAACTTTTTCTATATTCCCCATAGAGATTGTACACAACGCCGCCGCCACCGCCGCCGCCGCCACCGCCACCACCCCTGACTTTCACAATATAATCAATCATATCGCAGCCAAACATTTATGGAAATAACTGATTTATTCACACAATGTAGCTAGATAAATAGGCTTTCAAATGACACCTCAACCATTGCTCTACCACATTTAGTTGTTGAGTTAAAAGAGAGAGATGGATGATTCCTCACCAAATATGCAACGCCACCACCCTTTTTGGGTGGTGAGTTCAAAACACATGGCCGTATAGTTCTCAGGGGTCACTTAACCTCCTTTTTTCAAGGTTGTCAATTCTTGGTATATCATGAGAAGAAAGAGAGTGGAGTGATTTCCTCGCCTAAGTTACCTTTACCTTTACCTTGCATTTACTCAACCCTACAGATGAGAACAGAAGGATTACATGACAGTATCCTACCAGACAAGCACTCGCCTGCCATGGACTTCACCGAGAGTAGCAGCCTCGAAGTA
The DNA here is from genome assembly GCA_035610835.1 of Ophiura sarsii. NCBI lineage: Eukaryota > Metazoa > Echinodermata > Ophiuroidea > Amphilepidida > Ophiuridae > Ophiura > Ophiura sarsii. The sequence goes on from CM069448.1 coordinate 65,645,562, forward strand.
AGAGATAAGCGAAACATTTACATCTTGCAAGAACTCAATAAGTTCATGTCAAGGGCTTTGCCTGATTTCAACACTTTAGAATGTAAAGCTTTAGGCTTTTCAGACTGTTAGGTCTAATTAATGTTTACATGTTTACGACCGTAATATTGCGGCCAATGATATCAATGTATTTTCATACCCGGTCGGTAAATGACCAAATTTTAACTTAGATTAAACGATATTCGCTCCCATGGAATCATGGTGATGTAGTATCTTTATGTGGGTACACTGTTTTAAAGTAGTTTAAGTATTAGTATGATTTTCATGGAATATAATGTTGCTCTGACCGCTGGTTTAAAACACCATTGATTGTATCTGATAGTATTGACCAGTATTAAAAGCGACAACCAGTAGTATTATCATACATTAAGATGAGTATTATTACATATAATAGTGAGCCTAAATACCTTTATTCAAAATATGATATATCATTTAAAATATTTGCGCAACGGACTAGGGGTGTATTATAATGTATGTGGGGTGTGTATGTATCCTGAAAAGGCTTTCTCATTTTGCATCTAAAAGCCGTGAACATTGCACTGATACTAGATGATGACTTGACACGGGTTATAAGCTATAAATGGCTGAAAACCGTACAGAATTGACCGAGATATGAGCAAAAGAGGAAAATCTAGGGCCTTTTCAGCCCGGCTTTTGAGACTATTTCTACGGGTCATGTTTGTTTCTCTATGCGCACCGTGTAACCATGCAGTCGGCGCGAGTAACACATAACGCGTCGTAGTGCGCCATGCAAAATAAACGCGCACACGCACTACACCCACGTACCCCTACACACGCGGTCGGGCAAATATTACGCTGCGCTACGGGAGTTGGTTAAGGTGTAGGCCTTATGGGGTTGAGATAAGCCACGGGCGGGGGCGGGCAGGCGGGAGGGGGGGGGGGGCGGCAGGCGAGTGGGGGACGACAGGTGGGGCGAGAGGGTGTAATGAAGTAAAGTGGTTTGGGTGGCAGGGTGTTGATGAAGAAATGTAATACTAAATTGCGTAACATTGAGGGTCACGAGGTGGAATGAAATAGTGTGGTTCCATAACCATAACACTGCCATATACCACGATATACCACGACTGGGCACGTTGGTACCACCCGTTGGTTTTTCGCTGAAAAAATGGACCCACTCCATACAGTCTGGGCAATACACTGCCCAGACCGTGCTTGGAAGGCGTGGTGTAGCGGGGGATTGGAAGCTCCACGTGCTGGAGGTCCCTGGATCAAATCCCGGGGGGATCGGGGGGATATTTTGTTCGATTTTCCACGTTGAAGAACAAATTCTGAAAAAGTGGGGGGTAGAGTTAGGGTTAAGGGTGCACACAACTATTACGCGCTATAGTGTGTTTCTATGGAAAATGTGCCTTAGGTAAACGGCGATATCTTGAGTTACCTTGCAACTACGTTTATAAAATTTTGGAATAGTAATTAACACACATAGATAACTTTGGTCAAAAATTCAGGTCGGGTTACCCGCTTAGATTTTTCAATATTTCCCTCTCTATACAGCGTAGTCATTTTGAACAAGAAATCACACCTTGTAGCGAGTTGTGTTCAATGTGTATCCTTCCGCCATTTTTTAAAACTAAAACGTTAGCTGTATACTCTTTTCATTCAAAATATATCGGGTACAATTCAAAGAACAAATAGAGACCAAATTCAATCATCTTTGAGTGCCAAATAATGTCAATATGAATAATTCTTTCCGTTATTTAGGACTAGCTGGGTTATGGCGATGGCCGGAAGCTTTGACGTTGATTGTAATAGTTGTGTGCACCCTTGCAACCATGGGATTATAGCTTTAGGTTCTCACGGGGCGGGAGCGGGGCGGGCGGGGCGGTGACAAGTGGGGGTGCGTGTAATGATGTAATGTGGTTTGGGGAAGGCAGGGGTTAATGAAGGAATGGGATACTAAATTGCGTAATGGGGGGGGGGGGGGGGGGGGGGGGGTGAGGCGGTCACGAGGTGGAATAAAAGAATGTGGTTTTAAAAAAGTATTAACCATGCCGCGGGGCGGTGACGGCTGGGGTACGGGAGATGGTTAAGGTTTAGGCCTTGGGGTTGAGATATACGGGGCGGGGGCGGGGCGGTGACGCGTGGGGGTTGTGTATAATGATGTAATGTGGGTTGTGAGGCAGGGGGTAATAAAGAAATGTGATACTAAATTGCGTAACGGGGGGGGGGGGGGGGGGGGGGGGTCATGAGGTGGAATAAAATAGTGTGGTTACTTAAAAAAGTATTATTAGCCATGGGATATAGCTTGGGGTGATGATGGAAATAATTCAATTTCAGGTCAGAATACTATTATAGGCAGTGCAATATATTTTCTCATATGTATGTGATATAGGGTAATGACGGGAAACATTCAATTTCAAGTAAGGAAATACGCCTATGTATTTTATATTTTAACTCATAAATGTATTCTTACCAATTTCGTGATAAATGTTGGTACAGCTATACTTATGTGTTATTTCATTTTGTAAGTGTTCTATCTGGTAGGCGCTACTTACTAGCGGGAGCCCGTTCGAAGAACGGGCGTCCCGCTAGTATGTTTAATATGACAACATGAATTACAATTACGGGCAAAGTAATGTATCTAATATTATTAATAAACATTCGCTAACATAATATTATTGTATTGCTATTCAAAGGTATTTTTAAGACTCGCCATGTATAAATAGTATATTATATATAAGCAGTAGATCTACTTTAAGTAATATTTAAATTGAAATGTATGTATTGATCTGTTCTGATATGAGTTGGGGTGTGTGTACAGGGTGAGGGGAAAATTTAAGTGTAGAGAAATTGTTTCGATTAAGGACTGTATTATAAAAACAAGTTGTATCAGAAGACGAATCCTGGACAAAAAAAGTTCATCAAAATGTGATAATTTTAGCATTTTGAACAAACTTCTGTGGTTACTTTTATTTGGATTGAGGTTTTCTACTTAAAACGTGGTCTGGTAGTCTGCAAAATAAGTGTTTGTGCTAAAACACTTAAATTGAAAACACGTAGAAGATAAGACATTTAAAAAGTTCAAAAACCGTTGTGTGTGTCGAAAAATTGTCTTTGGACATGTACCAGCAACGGTTGTATATAAAGTCCTCAAAATAAGTAACTTACAGGTAATAATAATAATAATAATAATCAGTATTTATATAGCGCCTTTTCCAAATGGCTCAAAGCGCTGTGATTTTGCTGCTGGTGAATCATCAGAATCATGTCGCATCAACTAGGGTGCTGCCAATTTCTAGCGCAAACCTATCCGCAGTTAGATTGTAACATCCACCATTTTTCAACGCAGCTCCCCAAATACCTTTGGGTCAAGGAAGTTTTTGATAACCGAAACAACTGATCACAGATTTTGAAAGCAGGAGGAAACCGGAGTACCCGGAGAAAACCTGCGAAGCGTGTCCTGGATCGTGATAAACCAAATGCACATAAAGCCCGCGGTCGTGCACAGAATTGACCCGGGTTTCATTGGTGCAAGGCGAGAGAACTAACCGCTGCGCCAACACGCTTCCCGTGCTCTTAACTCCACAACTATAATAGCCCTACGTACAAATATTAAATTATACATTTGTAAACAGATGTCTTCCCTTTAATGTGAGATATTACACGTGAAGATTGATTAAATATTAACAGATGTATGTGTCCAAAACCAAAATCAAGTCATTGTTTTAAGCTTTTTGTTCTTCTACACGTAGCCTCCATTTAGAAATAGGCAGATAATTGATTAACACATACTTGTAACACATGCATGCATGTTCAGAACGCAAGGGCCAAAATAAAAACTACCCTTTGGTTCATTATTTTCGGTGTAGCGTTCTTAAAATTGTTGACCGATCTTCGTGAACAATGCTTCTATGCTAATTGCAGAGGAGAATGTTAACAATAATGGTGTAATTTAATTACTAGAGCTATGAATGTATTTATTTCCTGCTAAGTGTTACTTTTGTGGACTGTAGTGTAGGAATGATGGCATTATCTACTGTAATCGGTGGCATTCTGGCATCACTTTGATCACGGATTAATAAGTGCTTCAGCACTTATGATTATGTGTCTTTAACACTTTCCACGCGGCAAAATGTTTCGTAAATGTCAACATTAATGAATTTCATCACCATATTTGCAATTACCATGACAAATGCATTAAAATAAGTATACACATGCCTAGTATTGGTTCAGTAATTCTTGAGATAGACTTTTGAAAGTTGGGAAAGGTTTCTGAAAAATCTGTTTTGTATATATGGTAAAACTAATATGCGTGGAAAGAGTTAACTATCAAAGTATTCAATTATAAGTGTATTATAAGTGTATTATAAGTGTATTATAAGTGTATTATAAGTGTATTATAAGTGTATTATAAGTGTATTATAAGTGTATTATAAGTGTATTATAAGTGTATTTCATTATATCTGGTATTCTGATTCTACCACAGTATAGGCCTATAATCAAACCTCTGTAAACTAGAGTTTTATCTATTTATTAATTTAAATTATTTCTGTATGCAATAACAATCCGTTTCATAAGTTTACTATAATAAAAATTATAGAGCACTTTATTCAAAAGATAGTCTAACCGTGAAATATTGTCGATATTCATGATTTATTGTTGATATATACACCTAGCACAAAAAGTCCCTGACCAGGCGCTTTGATGTTGGCTAATCCAAAATCGATAATCGATACGTAAAATCTGAGATGTGGTCAGAAGTCACAAACTGGTCCAAAAAAAAGTTTCACTTCTAATAATGTTGAGAAATGCACCAATTCTGATTAAACGGGACAAAACTTAAGTTTTACATACTTAATGACCCACAAACTATATATTGTTGGAAAGCTTAAGATTCAAGGTTTTTTATTTTTGCAAAAAAGAATCAAATTATACAGGGTGTGTACAATTTTTACAGGGTGGAACATAACAAATTTGATCGTTTTTGCTCCTCACAAAATAGTTTGATAGTTTGTACAATTAGGGTTTAGCTGAAAATAGTCACCAAAATCAGAACAACCGCAGAAGGTGCTACCAAATTTGCTAAGAATCATTTGCCCAAAATGTACACAGGAAAAGTACAGGGTGTCTAAAATTATGATGAAATAATGCATAAAATTAATGTTTGTATATAATATTCTATGAAATTTAGTTAGCATGGACCATTTAATTTAAAAGAAAATGATTATCAAAATGAACTACATGAATATCGTTAAAGTTCCTTTTATTTTGAATACAGGGTGGTCCAAAATAGGTCTAAATAGCAAATTTTTCATAAATCTATGAACAATTCTGTGAAGAAACACTTCTGGCTTTTTTAGTTAAATGTTTTACTACCCAGGGTAGAAAAGGACTGAAGAGTTACACAAATGAAATAGAGAGACTGCGATTTGGCCATTGTTTAATCAATAAAATGAATAAAACTGTGTATTTTTTACATTAAAACACTCCCTGAATTGAACATCATATTCTAGTAGAGAATGTCTAGATAACAATTCAATATTAGTATTCATAGTAGCAGGCACATGTTATTAACACATATGAGAAGTTTGAAAACTTTCCTATGTATACTTTTAAAATGGCATCAATTTCAAAAGTTCTAGTTTTCCGCTATTTTGTGTACAAACCTATGGGCTCCTCGTCCACCGCCTCCTCGTCCACCGCTCCCACCCTTGACTCACTCGACGTTTAGATTGATAACTTTACTGTTGCTAAACATGTGGCTTTAATTCTTTTTTTATTCGGTAGCCGGATAAATTGTCTTTAATATGATACCAAAAATGTTATGTTTTTTTGACAACTTCTATTTAAAATAGAGACACGTATCACGATTTTAAGGATTTTTTGAAACGATCCCACCTTATTTGATATATCTATTAGTGACCTGTGACCATGTACATTTCATGAGCAAATTTCTTCTCCGTAGTTTGATACCTATCGAGTGGATATTGTTGAAGTTATGATTGTTTAATCGACCACAACTACACAGAAAGAAAAAAGTGAGTCATCATCGTAAAATGAGTCACTACACGGACAAAATGACTCATTTTGAGCCATAGTGTGTCACTACATGGACAAAATGACTCATTTTTCGATGATGACTCACTTTTTTTTCTTTCTGTGTACCAAAACAATTCTTGCACTAAAAGTGGGTTTCAATGGGATATCCTTGCTTAGTGTGTGATTACGCATTGAAAATGTGTGTGTGCTTTGATGTTGGCTAATCCAAAATCAATAATCGGTACCAAAAATCTGAGATATACATTAAACGGGCAAATTCCTTCTCCGTAGTTTGATACCTCATTCATCGAATTGATACTTTTGAATATGATGATTTCAATATCCACAAGTAACGACAACAAAAGTTGCACTAGAATTGGTATGGGGATGAATGGGTAACAGGCATCGACAGGGAGTCGGTACACCTTGTGCTAAGTGTATTATAATAATGTGTAATGATGTATCAATTAATTTCAATGCAACATACAACCTGGTCAGGGACTTTTTGGGCTAGGTGTATTATAATATGTGTTATGATGTATCAATTAATTTCAATGCAACATACATGTAATATGAACACAAGGAGCATCTCTACCCATGGCCTCTAGCTCTGTCAGTGGCGTGTACATGAGTAGTCGCTCGTTAGACCCTTTTCCATTTCCTTGTCACTCTCTGAACAGCACTCTCTGGCTTGCGATGCGTGCTGCGGTGTATGTACCGATAGAGGGCTCATCCACCGTGACCGTTCCCCAATCAGACGACGCTGGACACGGGCGTATTCACGAGTATTTAGGTTAAAATATGCGAACGAGGTTACGTGATTAAGTGAATGGTACGAACGCTTAACAACGGTTTAAATTCAAAAAATGATACTGACACTGCGGGTGGTTAGCCACCCACAACGGTTTTGGATTTGAATTTTTTTCTTCTAACCTATGATGAATTTTTCAAAATGATTAGATCAACATTCGCGATTACGTGCTATTCCAATACGAATTCAAAATTTAGGTTTTCGCGTGTCCATCGTCGTCTGGCTCCCCCATCCTCTGATCTCAGTGTTCGATAGTATATGACAGTGAAATTAAACACGGTATACAAGTAGACTAGTCACGGCTGTTTGACTGTCCGATTTATAATTAAAATTATGGAATAAAAAAAGATTACATAGTGGCCCAGTTATGGTTTGACCTGATTTAGGTAGCGCTAATGAATACGAGTATACGGTGAAAATTTCACGAAAATTGTACGAGCCCATTTTTAAATTATCGCCATTTTCTACTTTACACACATTTTACATGTAACTCTATGGGAAATGTGGCCGATGAGGGCGCTATTATAGTAAATTATAATATTCAAAGCTCTATTTGTCAGAAATGGCACCAACAAATGTTCCGAAATTTCTACAAAAGATGGCCAGTATATTCAGGTACTTGAATAAGTTAAAACCAGAACCGGGCCAGCAAGTTACTGTGTTCTCAAAATAAAACGGACAAATTATGTGGGATCAAACAGCCGTGTAGTACATGAGGAGAGGCGGGTGGCAGTACCTTCATTCCCTCGTCTTCACACCATTTTGCCCGATTATTTGTTCCTGAAATTACGAGCGCGTAGCGAGCAATTTAAAGAAAACATTACACGGGCATAAATAAGGTTGGTACATTTTGGTTCAACAGATTTGTAAAGTGATATTCCACGACACAAATTGGCTTTTTTTGGCACTTTGGAATTGCATAGAAATTAAGTAAAACCCTTTAAATTCCCCCGAAATGGGTGCAATTCACCCAAATACGAACCGACCGTGTAAACAAACAAACAATCAAACAAATGCGTAGTCAAGGGGACCGATTTGGACACACCACTTGTCTCTGAAAGCATTTTGCATAACATTAACACTTTCCACGCGGCAGGCGGCTGCAGACGACATTCCAAAATTTCACAAAATGTTTAAAAAATGTCAAAATTATTGAATTTCATTACCATATTTAGAATCACCATGAGAAATGCATTGAAATAAGTACAAACATACCTAGTACTGGGTCAGTAATCATTGAGATAAACTTTGAAAATTTTGAAAGGTTTCTGAAAAATCAGTTCTGTGTATGGTAAAAATAGTAATCGCGTGGAAAGTGTTAAGTAAGGAACCTTTGAACTTCTATGCGATAGATGTACTGTAATGTAAAAGTTAAGGGGGGGGGGGGGGGTTGGGTGTCTATGTTATTTTCACCAATTTTGGAAACAGATTTTCTCAATGTTACCGTGGGTTTACCCCTTAGAGTCATATATTAAATTGAAGCTTAGGTAACAGCGTTTTAAAAAAAATTGCGCTATTTTGATCTGGTTGCTATGGTAACCAGTCAAGGCCTCTGATTAGCTAAACACGGGATCCAAAATATGGAATTCCAGTCCTCGAACTATTGAAAAAAGTTTGGAATTACGAATTCCTCTATAGTGGGGGCAGGGAGGGGGGGGGGGGGGGGGGTACAATTTTTTATCTGGAATAGCATTGCCACGTCGACCCTGTCGATAATTGGGTATCTGTTAGAAAAGTGTCACAATCTCAGTGCTGTTAGTTAGGCGAACCGATTCTGATGATTTCATCACGATGATGGCAGCGGTAATAATTGGCTAAATTAATATTATATTTGTAACTATATTATGTAGTATTATTTATGAAAGTATTTGTTATGTTATATTTCTTTTTGATGCAACTTTTCTCTGAAGTCTATGGGTTTACAAACGTACTACGAGGATATGTTTCGTATTTTACAAGTTCTCTGATTAAGCATTAATAATAATATTATACAATAAATTTATACTAAGGACATTATTTACCTAACTAACAAATAACTAAGGGCTGTACGTACGTGTGCCCTAAAGACCTGGTTCAAAAAGGGAAACGGTTCTAACTGGCTCAAATACAAATTGTCCTTATGAGATTAACCCAATGTCACATATTGAAGCTCATAAAGTTGACAAACACACCCCCACACAAAGATGTCAACCCCCCCCCCCCCCCCCCCCTCCCCCATCATCTTATGTGATGACCGACCATGCATATATATTACTTATTCTTCGGACCTAAATCTTTAAGAGTACGAAGTATATAACTATATACTTCGAAAAACGGTCTATTAAAGCGATGGATGACTAATTGCCGTGTTAAAATCGGAGAAATGATGGATGTACACCGTGCTTACACAGTACTTTCTACGCACATTCGATATCTGAAAATATTGAAATGAAATTATTTTTTCCCTCTGGAACTTACACGACATACGTACATGTACATGTTTAGGCCTTTATCAGATAAACTATGAGATACAAATTTCTGATTTTTATTTGGAAAGTTTTGAGCTATCCCGTTTTTAACCCATTTTAGGGGACACTCTATATGGCATGCCAACAGGGCCTTCGGGCAGCGATGGTATAGGGTAAATAATTGACTCTTGAACTGATAAAAATCAATAGATATATAATTATATTGTTTATGATTATAATATTATAATGAAAGTAGGTGTAGTTTAGGTTACAGGAAAACATCAAGTACACGATAGAATCATGTCAGCCATATTGATTCACTCTATTCTGTCAATGTAAAAGATCCTAAGACCTAAATGACACTATTTCCAAAAGAATACTATACTCTACTTTTCTTCCTCTGGAGTGTGACGTAACTTTACAGACGCAGGATTTACGCACGCGTATGTATTTTTAGTCTTTCTACGCTCGTATGTATAGCGCCTCGAGAGGGCGCGAGCGTTTATGTGCTGCAATAGAATACGCAGTTACGTCACTGTCTCGAGATGGATAAATTAGAGAATAAAGGTATTGTTTTTAGACCGTACCCGTGTTATATTGTCTGACATAAATGCGGACGATAGTATTATTTCAAGTAGAACAACGACGCCGCAGGCGGAGTTGTTCTACGCAAAAAATAATACTATCGAACGCATTTATGTCAGACAATATAACACGGGTACTGTCTAAAAACAATACCTTTATTCTCATTCTTAAACAATCATACTTTAGACATTTATCAAAGAAATAAGTACATTTTATTGTCCACATTTGACAACTTTTACCCCTGCTAGGATCGAATAACCCACAAACATTCCATCCAATCACATGCGATGAGTAAACCATGCGTAAGCGTCGTGGCGCCGGCATAAACGCAGGAAAAGCGCTAAAGACGCACTGCAGAAGTGCGCGATGGAACAAACCACGCATTGTGAAAGCCGGACGCACTGTTAAAACGTAAGCCCCACCTCCCCGTGTTAAGTTGTCTCATCTAGATGTCGCCGATTTCTCTGAGAACCAATGAGATTGCTTACACTTTCTTAGCTGTTTAAGAATATTCTATAATAGTCTATGGTTTGGTAAGTGTTAGTCCATAGTCAATGATATAACATTAATGTAGAGATTTCATATTGAAACACAGTGTTATACGGCCTCATATTGAAATATATGTATTTATTCTGTCCTGTTGTTTGTATTAAAATTTAAAATACCGTATTTATATATTTCGTGTCCGACGTTGTTTTGTTTACAGTTTATTTTATACAGTGTTACAAATGAGTAAGTCTTAGATGTTGTTTACATAGTACAGGGCGTCTTAAAAAAATCCAACAACCAAAAACAGCACCAACATATTCTAAAAGTTATCGCCACTTTAAAAAGAAGTTTAAACGTGAAAGTGTAACTATTGTGCTCTATTCTGACGAAAGAGTCATTTCATTCGATTCCGTAGTCATGACGAAATGATCAATTATGGAACACTAATTTAATAACACTTTCGTCTAAGTTTGCCTCTAATTCAATATTCATATGCAAAATAAAATGCTGGTTGCATTGACTTTTGCTTCTTTTTTTCCATCCTATATATTGTATACATTACTTCAATCATAACCAACCTAACATAATATTGCACAGTACTTAACACTTTCCACGCGGCTATTAGTTTTACAATATGCAAAACAATTTTTTCAGAAACCTTTCCCAATTTTCAAAGTCTATATCAAGGATTACTGAACCAATACTAGGCATGTTTGTACTTATTGCAATGCATTTCTCATGGTGATTCCAAATATGGTAATGAAATTCAACAATGTTGACATTTTTGAAACATTTTGTGACATTTTGGAACGTCGTCTGCAGCCGCCTGCCGCGCGGAAAGTCTTACGATATTGTCTTCTTCCTTTACCATGTTTACTTATGACCTTTAAAAATAGGAGAAATGTTAGGCTTTCTTTCAATAAGCATACTATGGATGAAGTGAAGACTAACAAAATCGTCAAGGGTCACTTGTTGGACTACATTTAACCTTGCGCATATTGATTCCGATTTTCTTAAGGGACGGGTCAGACTGCAACACATTTGACGTAGAAAAAAATTTCCAGCAATTTAGCCTAAAAAATGAACGGACACCATAAAATGTGTCCCGATTTGAATTTTTGGGATTTTATTTCACATTTTGAGCTACGTATGAAGTCTGTGTAGCTAACCGGTCAAACCGCAACATATTTGACGGAGAAGAAAAAAATCCGACAGTTTAGCCTAAAAAATGACAGACACCATTAAATGTGTCCTGATTTGATTTTTGTGGACATGATTTCACATTTTGAGCCAATTTTTTTGAAACAAGCTAACAAAACTTATTTTGAGTAAAAAATGCCCAAATCGCTTGATGATGATGTTTAAAAATCGTCCCTTCATTAGTGTCTTAAAAGACACTAATGAAGGGACGATTTTTAAATTTTTAACCTAATCTAATATTTTTTGAAATTTTGACTAAAAAGTGTCTTAATTTGGCCATTTTTCACTCTAAATTATTTTTGTTAGCTTGTTTAAAAAAATTGGGTCAAAAAAGTGAATTTTGTGATTTTCTCAAAAAAAATCAACATTTTTGGTCAAAATTGATTCTCTGATCAGGATTCTCTGATCCATTTCCTTTCCAAAAATGTATACTTTTTATATGCATTTGATTAATAGTTCAATAATTACAGCACTCAAAATTCAAAAAATCAAATCAAAAACTTCCTTGAGTCCCCTTAAATGATGTTCGTTGTGGCGTGAATTAATATGTTATCAAATCGGGATCCATACTAAAGAGAAACAATCTAAATCCTTACTTCATGACACGCCCGAGTGAACATCGAACGAATACAAATGAGTGAGCAAAATGTGCATACAAATGCAAATATACATTTACTTTATTTTACAGTTCTAAGCCGTTTGGAAAAATCATAAACAAAGAATAACCCATCCGAAAACACCACTTCTTTGAAGACGCCATTTTGTGCTTCCGCAAAATAATAGGACATTTCTAAGAACCTTAGAAGCTACATTTCATGATGGATACAAATCATTAAATATTAAATATCATGAAATATTGTTACAATGAAATAAAAACATTCGAAGTTCAAATGTACATCACATTGTCTGTCAATTATCCGTAGAACTAATAATAATAATAATAATAATAATAATAATGGACATTTATATAGCGCCGGTATCCGTCGCAAGCGACGCTCATGGCGCTGTAGCCTATTTATTATAACGCTGTCGTTGGGAAATCGTCACAATCATTTCGCTTCATCTACGCCGGATGCTTTGAAGACGCCATTTTGTGCTTCCGCAAAATAATAGGACATTTCTAAGAACCTTAGAAGCTACATTTCATGATGGATACAAATCATTAAATATTAAATATCATGAAATATTGTTACAATGAAATAAAAACATTCGAAGTTCAAATGTACATCACATTGTCTGTCAATTATCCGTAGAACTAATAATAATAATAATAATAATAATAATAATGGACATTTATATAGCGCCGGTATCCGTCGCAAGCGACGCTCATGGCGCTGTAGCCTATTTATTATAACGCTGTCGTTGGGAAATCGTCACAATCATTTCGCTTCATCTACGCCGGCTGCTGGCTAGGCGCACATCCATATCAGCACTTAGATTGTAATATCACCCTTTTTAACAGCTCCCCAATCTCGCTTGGGTGAACGAGGCAATTGAGACGAAGTACCTTGCCCAAGGATACAAACAAGTTGGCCACAGTGGGGCTAGAACTCACAACCTTTGTATCATGAAACCTGCGCTGATCCACTGGACCACACGTGCTCTAAGGGGTTAAATAAAGTAGATACAATATTTTATCACTCGAAATATCTAAAAACATTAAAGGTATATTATGTGATCTTTCCAGGGAACGCCCTCAACATCGAGAAAAAAAAATTGAAAGCAGATTTTCTTGCAGATTTACATTTCTGATCATAAATCGTACATACATTCCAAGTTACAGGGCGATACGATTCTTAATTACTTCAAAATCATGGTTTTAGAGTGAAAATAAACTGTCGGATTATCCGACAACTTATTTTTTCTCTAGTCTAAATTCACTCTAAAACCATGATTTTGTGGTAATTAGGAATCGTGTCGCTCTATAACTTGGAATATATTCATGATTTATGATTCGAAATGTAAATCTGCAAGAAAATCTACTTTCTAAAAAAAATCATGAATAGAGGGCGCTCCCTGGAAAAGATCACATAATATGCCTTTAATAATACAATTTGGACAAACATTGGGCATATAATGCACATCTTGCGCAAAATACACGTCATGAAAAATACGGTTTCAAACTTTCCACACTACACAAGTTAATAAAACTAGTATACAATATCTTCTATTTTTTGCTTTGAAAGCTTTATTTGATAGCCTATAATAATGATAATCCAAACCATGTTCCGGCCGGCCTCATACATTTGGAAACGGAAACACAACACCAAGAACCCATAGTTCTATTAGTATTAAATGATTGAAAAATCGCCACAATATTTTTTATTTATTCTTGTATATATAGCATATAGCTGAATAAAAGCAATATCAAAATCAAATACATAAAATATAGTTGAAAAAGCGGTCCTAGTGGGAATCGAACCCGCATGGACCCCTGCATTGTAACGCGTGTAAGTCAACCACTAGACTAGCGAGGGGTGAACTGGCCAATAATTTGCTATCACTGAATACGAAAAATATTTCAAATTGTGAATTCTAGCTGCGAGTCCTTACAGAATTCCGAGTCCCTGACCATCCGAGTCCGACTCCACGACGAGTCCCTAGGGTCCGAGTCCGAGACCGAGTCCGAGTCCTTCAAAAAGGGCCTTGAGACCGGTCTCGAGTCCGAGTCCAGACTCGAGTCCTCCAGCACTGTCCCCTACTCCTCTTCCTTATTAAAGTTCTGTAAAGAGTCCAGAATTATTTTGAATAATTTTTACTATAAGTATAGAGCTATTGGACACGTGATTAACCATCGTCTTGCGAAGCTATACATGTTTGGAACATCGTTTACCAATTGATAAGTAGAGAAGAGATCACCCATAAACCCATTCAAGCGTTAGCTACTTCATACTTTTTTCTTCTAATTTTTGTTTCGTATTTGATGTTGATATTGTTTTTATTTTATTCAGCTCAAAGCAAACACACTAATTATTTGTGGCTTAATGTAGACTTTGTATTCATACATCCCTTCACAGTTACCGCCGCCATTTTGAATTGTGAGTAGGCCTAAACAAAGAATCACTGAAGGATCATTCAGCAGTTTTTACTGCAGGAAGAAGAAATTTGCCTGGTTTACAACCGGAACTACTTTACGGAGTAAAGCGAATCAATCTACGCAAATCAATCGACTTTTTAAACTATATAGGCAAGATTCGTCTTGCTGCGTTTTTACTCGTAGAAAATGTTTATTTACTCAATTTAGAATGGCGGCCACTGAATTCAAATCTGAGCATGCGCACTCTGTAACTGTGAAGGGTGTATTAATCTGTGCGTACACTCATGGCCACTAGTCACGTTGCCATTCGATGGTCCACTCGTAATCGGGACTCATATCATACGAGTTTTGGATCCAGTACATATTGGCGTGGACACCAAAGGCTTTGGCCTTAGACAGCACGAGGAAATTTTCAAGAATATCTCGATATTGCACATCGTTGCTGGTTTCTAGATTACTATCTTGAGTAGAAACGACTTCAGAAACGAACACGTTACCGCGATGAAGAGTAAGTGCCTTCCACCACGAGCCAGCAGATTTAAGAGTAAATTTAACCGAGTTGTTGGGGGTCGGAACTTGTTTTCTGCTAATTCTGATTAGGTCGCCATCTTGGAGTGTTCCAGATTCCCAAACTCCATGGCTATCGAGTTCAAAGTTAATCATGTAAACGTATGGCTTAACGTCCATGCCGGTGAGTTTCCAGATCAGATTGATGCCGTCCTCAACAATATTGTATATAAATTCGGCCGCGTTAGTGGCGGCTTGCACAATTGACATACGTTTTTCAAGCTGATTGGATTGTAGGTCACCTGTAAACAATGGTAAATTGTTCAAAGAAATGCCCCATTAATGTTTCTATTAAAAAAAAAGACATATTGTAACATCGTATATCAAAACATGGCCCAGTCCGAGCAAATGAACTGATCAGGGTCATGATTCTCAAACATTTGAACCTGATCTTGAACAAAGTTCATCAGGACTGGTAATAATGACCTTGAAGTAACCCTATTCATATATCATACATCAATTTTGAGCGTGTGAACTTGAAATAACCTTGGTTAAACTGGACTATAATTTCAGGATTTGACCTTGAACTGACTGGTAACTTTGGATGACCTTTACCTAAACCCCACACTCAGGGGGGGGGGGGGGGGGGGGGGGGAGAGAGGGGGGGGGGTGAGCTATATGTCGTACAAGTTAATTAAGATGGAAATAGGAAATAAAGGTGTTACAGGTGCTCTAGCACAGGTAATGTAATATTACCTTACCTGTGCTAGAGCACCTGTAGCAGTTTTATTCCGAATATATAACGCAGTCCCTTTAACATGTGAATCTCCAGGAGAATTATTATAATAGTATAATAATGTTCGCTCCCGGAGCGTTATATTTCTCATGTTCTCCAGGAGCATCGCGTTGGATCCCCTGTTTAAGAATAAAATGTTACATAACCCCCTATTTCAACATATGAACGTTACATGACCCCCCTATAGTTTACGCCCCCCCCCTACCATAATTAATGAACGGTCCCTTGTCTACTCAATATAATCTTGTGTGTCTTTCTGTTGTAACTGTTATTAGTTATGGGTGTTCAAATCATTAATAATTCTTCTCCTTAATTCAATTTAACGGGTAAAAGAAGTTTGTCACACTTGAGTGACCCCGTGTTTAGGGACTTCTAAATGAAGTGGTATTTGGTGAATCACCAGTGGCTTAGATTTCATTTTCACATTGGAGAATGGATTTCGTGCTGTTAAACACTAAGGGACTACCGTATATCATTTTTACCAAGTTTGTAGGAAATTGCATCCCCAATATGAAAAAGAAGACTAAGCCACTGCTAATTACCCATAACTACGTCTTTACCCGTTTAAAAGTTTAGCCGTCAAAACTAGCTCATTATAGAAACTAAGCTTGCGATCGCTCGTGCGTGACGATCCATTTTTACTCTTCAAATTGAATCAAAATGAAGAAGTATTAATGGTGTGAACAACAATATGATACAACAGCAGTTTAAAATAGAAAGGAACCAAAGATATTAGCAGACAAGAGATTAAGAGAATGTATTAGTTTCTTTCAAACAAGCTGTTTAAAAACACATTTTTTTGCACTTTGCCAAAAGGTGAAATCACCATATCTTACACAATGGAAAATTAAAATAAGTCCGTCCGATATCCATGATATCAATTCTAATGAAAGGGTGCAGAAGGCCTATAGCAAATATGATAGAAAACAACTGATCTAATCTCATTGATTTTGATGATGAACAAATGTATTGAACTTTGGGCATCGATGGGTACTAATCATTTTGGGATAAGCCTGTACGAACGTGTGGAAGAAACATATGACATGTTACTGTGTATAAATGTAGTCTAGTGGTTAGGTATAGGTTGATCAATATAGTATAACCGATGGTTCTCGTAATCATATCGCTACACATTTTGACAAACTCATATTATTTAGATGCCCGTTTTTTAGTGTGGAGGATAAAAGGAACCTATGTGACCACACCCTGGTCGTTCATCCTTTCTGTGTTATGTATATAGTTAATGACATGGCAAGAAGTGTTAAATGTTTGCTTCTATTGTATGCTCATGAAAGGGAAAGTTCAAGTTTGTATAAAACTTAATGTTTTACTTGGCGATGATGGTGATTGCTTATTTTGTCCAATGTTGCTTGACAATTTGCATTGATTTTATAGATGGAAAAGGACCCTACCCAAATATTACACTTAATATTTAAACTTCTGACTACCACCCGCTGGAAGGTGCCTATACAGCATCCTCAGAGGGCTCCCTTCCTCTACCCATAATGCCTTGCATATACTGCCTCTTTCGAACCCATATCTCGCCATAAACGAGAATGCACCCTCGCTGTGGGGTGGGCTGGGCCCGGGAAGCAACATTGGACAAAATAAGCAATCACCATCATCGCCAATATGTAAAACATTAAGTTTTATACATATTGGCTCAGATGATGCTTATTTTGGAATGTTGCTAGACAATTTGCATCATTGGATTCCATCCAGACTGGCACCGAGTACAGGCGGGGGAGCGAGGGTAAATCTCCAATAAAACAACAATACCGGAGGTCAGAAGTTTAAATACCCGGCTTGTGGTCATGGAAATGTTGGCCGAGACCAGCCGAGACCCCTAAAAACAAAACTTTTTAGACGAGTTTCCTATTATTTTCTTAATAATTTTTAAATCCCAAATCTTAAGTTATTTTTTTATTGGAGAGTACTGGATATTTCATGGAAATGGCAGTTTTTATTACTATGACTATATCAGTCTATACGGACGAGTGCACCAATGACGGGTAACTTAATAGGGAGGTAGCTTACCTCCCTAGTAGTTATGCTCTAACTGTAGCATAACTTACTAACGATGTAATTCTTAGAGCATAACTGGCGAGTAACTCCAGAATAGCAACTAGCGAGGTCAATATCCACATTAATCAGCATCGTCCCCTTACAAAATTAATTGGCGCATATGCCAAGTGTTACCCTATAGTTTACTGTAAAATTCTGACGTGAATGAACCTCCGTAATATTAAAAACGTGCCGTCACTCGCTAGGTCGTAGATGAGTGTACGAGGGGCATTCAGTAAATAATGAAAGTGATCATGGTATGGGATGCATGAGTGATTCTATTGAGGGGATAATGTGATCAATACAAAGTATGATCCTTTATCTTTCAAACAGTACAGTTTTGGATTTATAAGTGTGAACTATGACGTCATAGCATTGTCTCAAAGTAAGTACACTTGGGACACTACTTAATCAGTTATTTGGCGGGAAATTTGAATTATTTGTATGAAACATGTGATAAGAAGATTGCATAACATGACACCAGAAGCAGGTAAATCCCATTTTTTTTCACGTAAGTATGATAAAAAGACAATAACTTAAATCCCTGTGTAATTTGATGTATGTAGTATAGGAGTAAAAAGTAAGGAGAGGCAATCGAATAAAAAGTATACAAATATCAGTATTTCAAATAGCCAATTTTCATTGAAAAATGCCCAGTCAGCGAATCACTAATATTGCGGAAAATCAAACAATTTATGAAAAATCCAAGCAATTAACCAGTTTGGGAGATTCCATATGATAGTTAACTAATTTTCTGAACTTATTCGCATGAAACCTGCAGAAAATGTGCGCATGCGTAGACGGCAGATCATTTTGAACAGGGTCACAAATGGCTAAAATCAAGAAATTTATCAGATAAAAGCTTACTGTGCCTTCAAATTCTAATCAGAAATAATTAAAAATGCTTAAATCAATGTGTTTAAATATTGTGATAGTCAAAATAAAGATATACATGAATGTATCAATCAAAGATGGCTGCCACAACCTCTCTTATTACTGTTATCTTTAGAGCTACTATATATGTATTGTTAAAGTAATCGTCACATAATTTCAATGGTTTGAGGAAATTTTATGAACAGCTCCTTCTGAAATCCCTACTATTATTGCTTTACATCCCACACAAATTTACTAAATTATAATCCCTCCATTGTTCTTTATCCTTTGTTGTTTTCAAAGGTATATTATTGCGGATTTTGCTAAATAAAAGCGCATTTGAGATGGTCCCTTCTTATTTGTGTTAAGGAATTCAGGTCTAAAAATAATGTCAAGCGGAGATAAGTGTGTGTTCTAACTATGTGCCAAGTGTTATCTGTTTTTATGCTTGCATTGCCGAGATATACGCAAATGTATCGATCAACCCATTTTCAACATATTACATATCCAGCCAAATAATTGACAGATTTCAGTCAGTGTCTGAAACCTATTGTGTTTATGTTAATGACATTACATAACCAAAGGTATCTAACATTCCAAAAGTGTATTGTTTGAAAGACAAAGGTTCATACTTTGTATTGATCACATTATCCCTCAATAGAATCACTCATGCATCCCATACCATGATCACTTTCATTATTTACTGAATGCCCCTCGTAAATCAAGAATCACGTGGAGTCGGCCTGCGATCCGGAAAAAAATGATGCCATTTTATGGCCAACAATTTTGAAGTTTGTTTACCGCTTTTTCAAAAATAAGGACTATCATAACATTACAAACATATTTTGGGCGAGGGGCACATACAAACATTGCACCAAAAAGCACAATTTTAATGACACACCCAAGCACCCGATATAAATATTTATATACAATTATAACACATCTCTTAGCACAAATACTTCCGTGGCGTGGATACCTTGACGTTCGCTTGTTAACCGCAGAACCCGGTTCGATCCCCAGTCCACGCGCGGCACGATATGCTTTATTTATTTTTCGTTCTTCTAGTTCTACCCTTCCACTCACAATAATGTTGAAACTTGGCTTTATTAGTTTTTAATTAATAAACACAATAATAAATGTATTTATTTAGTCATTATTTAAGATCCTTGGACAATTAGTACATTTTGGTCAAAATATGACCCAAAGTCGGTGCGATTAGTGTTTGAATGGGCAAAAGGAGTTGATCTAAATTTTGACTAAAAAATCACCAAATTGCATGAATGGATATTCAAAAATATAAAATCTGTCAGCTTATATGAGGTGTCACATTCCACTTCAAATTGACACCCCCTGGGCATGCAAGCGCAATTGGTCCTTCAGCATCAGCGAATCATCCCCTCCAATGTTCACAACAAATTTACGCTACTGCTATAATCGACTGACTTGTGGCATAAAACGTTATGCCCCAACCTACTCGGGTCCGGTCAGGTATAACATTTAGCGTAAATTACCCGCCAGTTACTAGCCTAGTAGCTTACCCGCATTGGCGCTCTCAAAATGTTGCGTTACGCCTCAGTTACTAGCGAGGTAGCGCTATTCTTCAGCTACCCGTCATTGGTGCACTCGGCCGTATATGTCATTGACTGCACCGTAAAAAAATCATCGTAGAATTTACATGTAAAACACTGTAAAATGATGGGAATATGACAGTATTTTACCGTTTCTAAAAAACCCGGTCAAATACTGTATTTTTCACATTTGATTCTTTAAGCCATCGTTGACTAAAATGAAAAGTTGAGCTTGTGGCTTAAGACTTAACATTCTCAACATTAGCTACACACAAAAAGACTTGTCAATTCTATGACCAAGTCCTAAATTTCATCAATGTAAATTTTACAGGGGTTTGTTGGCAGATTGGCTGCCAGCCTTTTTACCGTTAATTTTGGAACATTTTCAACAAACGCCTGTAAATTTTACTTTGCATAGTAAAAAAGCAGTAAAATACTGTAAAATATACAGTATATTTTTTGTGTACAGTACAATGTAAATTGTACAGGGGTTTGTTGGCAGATTGGCTGCCAGCCTTTTTACCGTTAATTTTACAACATTTTTTTAACACGGTAGTGATAGTATAGCTTATAGCACACCCTGCATCAATATTTTGTCTTATGGTAGGCCTACTGCAAATTTCAGATAAAATGTTTTAATGCAAAGTTGGAAACTTAAAGTTTCTATTACAGTTATTAGTTTGCAAATTACAAAGTTATGATTATCATTTCTCTAACGTTCATGTTCTAATTCAATGAAAAACAAACATGCATAGAAATTCAATCGCTGTATAACAGTCTGTTACATACATGCAACGGAATAAAACAAATTGAACTTCAGAATGTAAAGAATAGTTTCTGAAATGTTGACTTTGGAAAACTTTGCCCTGGTTCACTAATAAGTAAACAGAAGTTCTGAACACATGCTATAGTTAACCCAGGACATAATTTTGGCCTTAACTTAATGAAACTGATTATTGTTGGGTCCCATTTGGATGTATTGTTTATTTGCATTATGTACACAACAATTAAAGCACTTTGGTATCTCTCCCCTCTAAATGTAAAACGAGTGGAAAGAGTGGAAATTCACTCGAAAAGGAGTGAAGGGAATGAAACGCAGGACAACCCGTTTTAGAGTGGAACATTTCCACTCTAAAATGAGTGTGAAAGTTAATTTTTCACTCTCAATAGAGTGGAACATTATCATATAAAATCCCCTTTCACTCCTTTTATATTGTTTTTCCACTCAAAAACGTGTTGCCCTGCGTTTTACTCCTTGAAAGAGTGGAAAACCACTCTTTTACATTTAGAGAGTACAGATTTGCTAATTTTACTTTTAATCTTGGTAAATGCGTAGTTGCATCTAGGATCTATCCGTATTATTATGCTATTACAGTCATCACTGACTGACTCCTGCAGAAAAGGAGTCGTATGAAGTCTAAGTAGGATTCAAACCCGGTTTGGGACAAGATCCTATTTGTTATAATGTTAACTTGTTATTAACACGAATGATTGTTTACCATTTAATATGTTGACATGATGATTGCTAATTAAATGACAAATATCACAAAAATTAAAACTGTTAGTTTGTAATGATTTCTTTACCTCTTGAATCTCATTTTGTACTCTACGAATCTACGGTTTTCATATGGGATTCATATTTTATCATCTCATTTTGCCAATGCGAATTTTACACACAAGGTCTTGGTCTCGGTCTCGGTCTCGGATGTACCAGGTCTCGGTCTCGGAAGGCCTGGTCTTGGTCTCGGAGGGTGAAGTCTCGGTCTCGGTCTTGGTCTTAGATCAGTGGCGGATACAGGGGGGGGGGGGGGGCGGAAGGGTGTCAAAATTTGACAAAATACCTTTTTGTGTACCACTTTACCCTTTTCAGAGGCATATAGGTAGGTTCCGTCGGTACATTTGCCACTTGTACCATGCGATTTTTTGCCGGTTCCGCACAGTGCATATGCATGAATGCATGTCCTTGGCAGATTGTTACCAAGGATACTGACATCCAATCATTGATCGTTTACCACGTTCGGAGCTCTAACATACTGAAATAACAATGTTTTAGATTGGATGAATATCGTTTATCTCAGTTTATTTGCGTATTCAAGCCAATCATTTTTCGTACATTTTTTAACCAATCATTTATCACTTAACGGAAGACGTCGTCGACTCGTCGTGAACTCATACAAACACTGATATTACATCTCGTTACCTTATTACTCAAGCCAATCATTGATCGTATTTATGACGTAGACCGAGTGGGGATGAGTAGACTATAACACAGTCTGATGCTTTCAGGTCTTTTACGACTATTTATACCCTCTTAGTTTCAGTTGCAGACTGAGAGTTTGTGGCCTCTAATGTGCCTCAACGCTTCGGCGTTTCGGCGAAAAAACTTGGTCAGCCCCCCGCAAATTTTAATCCTGGATCCGCCACTGTATGGTAAGGTCTTGGTCTCGGTCTTGGTCTCGGCTAGCAGGTCTTGACTACAACACTGCAACTTTAGCATATTTGGTGCATTCTATTTTATCTTTACTGGTCTCGGAATTATTTTGTTGATTATACTTTTAGGCATTTTGTAACAGTATAATAAAGGGGTCAAAAAAAGTAAGTCCCCCCCTAAAATTAGATTACTTTTGCTTACATAACTTCACGCACTATGAAACGTTTTGAAAAATTGAAACGATTATGAAAAGCAAAAACGCTTGGCTACCAATAGGAAGTTTTACATTTTCGATATCATGTTTACCTTTCCCAAAACATTCACATTTCCTCCAAAGGATGTTTTCAGAAAAAGTGGCACTTACTTGTATTGGTTTTTGGCAAATTTCATGTTAACGGAAACATCATTTTAGGGATATTTGACTTTTTGGGAAAAGTAAACATGATATTGAAAATGGGAAACTTTTTAACGGATAGCTAAGCGTTTTCCCTTTTCAGAAAAGTTTCAATTTCTTAAAACGTCTAATTGTATAGGGGTATTACGCAAACAAAATTGTAAAGGATTTTGAAAATTACCACTGTTTCTGAGAACATCTTTTTGGGAAAATGACACAATTTTGGAAAAAGTAAACATGATATTGAACAGGAGAAACTTTCTGTGGGAAGTCAAGCACTTTATCTTTTCACAAGTTTTTAAATTTCTCAAAACGATAAATCCTGTGCGGAGTTATGCAAACAAACTTGGTCTAATTTTCGTACAAAAAAATCACGAGAGAGAGTTTATAAATTTACTGGTATGGACCAAGTGCCACTTTTTCTGAAAACATCATTTTGGGGAAATGTGACTGTTTTGGGAAAAGTAAACATGATATCGAAAATGTAAAAATGTCTGTTGGTAGCCAAGCGTTTTCTCTTTTCATAATTGTTTCAACTTTTCGAAACGTCTAATTGTGTTTGAAGTTATGTAAACACAAGTAATCTAATTTTAAGGGGGGACTTATTTGTTGACCCCTTTATCTATGTAAGAACATGCTTGCCGTTTCAACGGGGTTGGGATGGGCGAATATGACAAAATTGCACAATATTACTGTTAACACTTTCCACGCGGCTATTATTTTACAATACTCAAAACAGATTTTTCAGAAACCTTTCACAATTTTCAAAGTCTATCTCAAGGATTACTGACCCGATACTAGGCATGTTTGTACTTATGTCAATGCATTTCTCAAGATGATTCCAAATATGGTAATGACATTCCATAATTTTGATATTTTTTAAACATTTTGTGAAATTTTGGAATGTCGTCTGCAGCTGCCTGCCGCGTGGAAAGTGTTAAGCTGCTATGCACACTTTACGTCCAGAAAAAAAATAGAAACCGTATCAGAAAACACCATGTATTTGAAGACGCTATTTTGTGAGTAGTTACAGGTCTCTTGGGACGTTCATGAATATCAATGAGGTCAAAGGTCAACAGAAGTCATGAGGTCAAATATCAATCAAGGTCATGAGGTCAAGGGTCAATCGAGGTCTCGAGGTCAAATACATTTGTATGAATTTATTTTAAAATTTGAATACTTTTTGGGTTGATTTTTTTGAATTTTGTTTACTTTTTTTTAAACTTTTTTTAAATTTTGTTTGCATTTTTTGGTCGGATTTTGTTGTCGGATTTTTTTAGATTTTTTTTTAATAAAATGTTATTTTATTTTAATTAAAACATTTACTTGGGTTGAAATTGTCACAAAGTTAAGACTGTTTTCTTCTAAATTTTGGGGATCAAATGTAAATTGTTCTTACAATGGTCCGGATCGACATTACCGTATGAGGGCGCTATACTACTGTACTAATTAAATATATAGTGCCAGGGGGTGCACTACGCAAAATTGTATTATACTTATAGCTATTTAAAGTTAAATGAATAAAGATCTATCTGAGCAACATTAAAAGTGGATAATATCGAGGGCTTAGAGGCAGAACTGACTATGTCCATTTTGACTTGGTCCAGATTATTGTATAAGTAACATGGATATGAACTTTCTTTCTGTGGATAAAAGTGTCTATGTCTATGTACCCCCTCTTTTGATTATGTCCGTGAAGGTGTTTTTAGTTTTGTTGCAAAACAGGCCATGTTCAGCAGGTGTATGTCCAAAAAGTCAAAATGGACATAGTCAGTTCTGCCTCTAAGCCCTCGATATAGACCCATACGAAAGCGCTGCGTATTTTTACACTTTTTTCCGCACTTTGACCCGATATGCCACAAACAATGCCTATAATTTGACGCATTTCTATCCATTTTGACGTATTGAGTAAAATGAGTAACGTAATGAGTAAAATGAGTAACGTAATGAGTAAAATGAGTAACGTGATGAGTAAAATGAGTAACGTAATGAGTAAAATATTAAGTCGAGCCGGACAACACCCTTTGACCCAATATGGCGCATATTAATCCATCTCGACCTGCCTTGGCCCATTTCGACCCGCCTTGGCCCATTTCGACCCATGTTAAAGGATTTCACGGTCTTTCAAGCGTCAATTTGCGTCGTCAATGCGTCAATTTGCGTCATCAATGCGTCAATTTGCAAAGGTCAAACAAGGTTGCACATCAGGGTCAAAGTTCAGGTCAAACAAAGTCATGGGATCAAGGTAAAAAAAGGTCGCACTTCCGGGTCATAGGTCACACGACCGGTGGGGTCAAGGGATCAAAGGGCAATGTGTCAAACTGCGTAATCAAAGCGTCAATTTGCGTCGTTAATGCATCAATTTGGGTCGTCAATGCATCAATTTACGTCGTCAATGCGTCAATTTGTGTCATCAATGCGTTGATTTGCGTCATCAATGCGTCAAATTGCGTCGTACCGGCTAGGTCAAAGTTCGGGTGGAACAAGGTCACGGGATCAAGGTCACGCTTCCGGGTCAAAGGTCAAAGTTTGGGTCAAATAAGGTCACAGGTTTAAGGTCAAACAAACTCATACTTCCAGGCAAAAGTCACACTTCTGGGGTCAAAGGTCAACCTAATTAGCATATATAAAAAATCCCCTAAAAAGTCAAAAAAAAATCCAAATGTTTTTTTCAAAAAATTATAAATGTTGTGACGTCATGCCTCCTTATTAATATTTATATGCTAATTAGCCTCGCCCATCTCATTAATATTTATATATGTATGCTAATGAACTTGACCTTGTTTGACCTTTGACCTTGATTTACCTTGTTTGTTCTTTGACCTCATGATCTTGATTGACCCTTGACCTCATGACCTTGATTAACCTTTGACCTCATGACTTTGGTTGACCGTTGACCTCATGAATATTCATGAACGTCACGAGAGAACCGTATACTACTTTTGTGCTCTCCATAAAACAATACAATAAAGAATTCAAATTCACGGTTTGGTCATAATATTCGGTAGAAATGTCTTGACCCCATTTACACCCCTTAAGGGTTGTAGCAGTAGTTGAACGAGTTTTATCGTACGTGACCGAATGCTAATTTTGTATTGTATATTTTAGAATGAACCCGCATAAAATTTAAATCAGAACATGGCGTTTTCAAAGAAACTGTGTTTTTTGGCATGTTTTGAGGTGCACTATAACCGCCAATAAATGTGTCGTTTGTCCATACGGTTAGTAATTTAAGAGTTACTAATACTGCTTACAGTAAATGTATATTAGTAGTTAAGATTACGAGGCAAACTTTGCTCACCATTTTTGTACTTAACCCCCTGAGAACTATCGGCCGATTGGTCAGAAAGATAGATACGTAATTTATTACACCAATCAGAGACAGCGTTAGAATAATTGTATCCCTGATAAAGATTGGAGTGAAATATTTTACAAGCTGCATTTTAATTGGCTATTCAGTTGAGTATTTCTTGCAATAAACCAATCAGAACCACTGTAAGATAGACAGGTAGACCCAGGGGGTTAAGGGGGAATTAAGGAAGTTTTTTGTTGAATCTTGTGAATGCTGTAATTATTGAACTATGACTCAAATTTATATAAAAGTATACTTTTTTTTGGAAAGGATATGGATCAATCCAAATTTGGCATCAATTTCGACCAAAATGTTGATTTCTTTGAGAAAAAAAAGGGACGATTTCTTTTATTTTTAACCTAATCTAATATTTTTTGAAATTTTGACTAAAAAGTGTCTTACTTTGGCCATTTTTACTCTAAATTATTTTTGTTAGCTTGTTTAAAAAAAAATTGGGTCAAAAAGTGAATTTTGTGATTTTCTCAAAAAATCAACATTTTTGGTCAAAATTGATTCTCTGATCAGGATTCTCTGATCCATTTCCTTTCCAAAAATGTATACTTTTATATGCATTTGATTAATAGTTCAATAATTACAGCGCTCAAAATTCAAAAAATCAAATCAAAAACTTCCTTGAGTCCCCTTAAATGATGTTCGTTGTGGCGTGAATTAAAATTTTATCAAATCGGGATCCATACTAAAGAGAAACAATCTAAATCCTTACTTCATGACACGCCCGAGTGAGCATCGAACGAATACAAATGAGTGAGCAAAATTTGCATACAAATGCAAATATACATTTACTTTATTTTACAGTTCTAAGCCGTTTGGAAAAATCATAAACAAAGAATAACCCATCCGAAAACACCACTTCTTTGAAGACGCCATTTTGTGCTTCCGCAAAATAATGCGTCAACAAAAGGACATTTTTCTAAGAACCTTAGAAGCTACCTTTCATGATGGATACAAATCATTAAATATTAAATATCGTGAAATATTGTTACAATGAAATAAAAACATTCAAAGTTCAAATGCACATTGTCTGTCAATTATCCGTAGAACTAAGGGGTTAAATAAAGTAGATACAATATTTTATCACTCGAAATATCTAAAAACATTAATAAAGTGCTCAACAAAAGAAAGTCGTACACTTTGTTTAGGTCATTTAAAGTAACTTTCGATTGTTTTTTTACCAAACAGGCTAGATAGACATTTGGATGAATCTTTTAGGCACATTTTGATACCAAACATAACACCTAATGACAAAGATAAATCATGATTAGCTCCATTTATAGAAAAGTAGTCACTTTTCAAAAGTCACATTTTCAATACACTACGCGGAAGAAAACACCAATTGTTAACAAGCACATAATGCCCTTTATGTTCGGAATCAAATATCCCGCTCACTAAGTGTACGCCCAGCGCATGGTGTGTACACGTACACGGCTACACTGTGCGATCGATTGCCCGCCGGTCAATCCTGGTGAAAAACAGTATCACACACGGGGTGAACCTCGCACACACCCATTTTCCTCCCGTGTAGTAATTGAAAATGTGACTTTTGTAAAGTGACTATTTTTTTTAAATGGCGCTAATCATGGTTTATCTTTGTTGCTAAGTGTTATGTTTGGTATCAAAATGTGCCTAAAAAATTCATCCAAAAGTCTATTTAGACTGTTTGGTAAAAAAATAATCAAAAGTTACTTTAATTGACCTAAACAAAGTGTACAACTTTCTTTTGTTGAGCACTTTGATACAATTTGGACAAACATTGGGCATATAATGCACATCTTGCGCAAAATACACGTCATGAAAAATACGGTTTCAAACTTTCCACACTACACAAGTTAATAAAACTAGTATACAATATCTTCTATTTTTTGCTTTGAAAGCTTTATTTGATAGCCTATAATAATGATAATCCAGACCATGTTCCGGCCGGCCTCATACATTTGGAAACACAACACCAAGAACCCATGATAGTTCTATTAGTATTAAATGATTGAAAAATCGCCACAATTTTTTACATTTATTTTCTTGTATATGGTCATGTTTTTTATACTGGGTACAATTTGTGTTACATGTCCCTTTTTCCATAAATTAGGTTCCCTTTTCAGTTTATGCATTATATCTGAAAAAGTTTACATTTAAAGTTGGTAAAAGTATACATATTCTGAAAGCATATACTGTAACGGATGCAAATAGCATACAATCAAGTTGATTATACAGGGTGGTCCGAAATTGTACAGGGTGTAACAAGCAAAATCTTCTTAAAAAAGAAGGGTTACAATAATTACTTCCACTATGTATATGAAGTGATGAGAGAAAAGTTCAGTACAGATTTAAAGTAGTTTAATAAAATACCCATCCAGACATATGCAAATTAAATTTCATTACGAATCTGAAATTCTACATACAGGGTGTCTACAAATTTGTTTATTTAGTTCCAGAAAAATGCTTCTATTACTACATACATACAAAGATTAGTATTTTAACAAAATTCAAGTAGATTTCAAATAAAAATGCATCAATTACATGTACATGAACATTGATTGATTTTAAAAGTCACCCTTTTCTAACATATAGGGTGTTTAAAACATTAATTTATAGGTATACATGATTATCCACAACTTATTAAATTTAATAAATTTATATTTGCATCTGAAACATGATTTTACATTCCAATTTGATGTGGCAAATGCTTAAAGTGGTATGAGTTTCAAATAATGTTCAATAAAAAGGGGCCCTTTAACTACAGGGTGACTCAAATTTTCCCAATGGCACATGTTTAGTGGCATACAATTAATTGCGTTCATTCTTCTTGTACCTTCATGATGTGCAAAGCACATTCAAATGAACAAATTAGGATAGTTTCCATAATGTTTGAACCCAGTATTCAAATTTCAAGAGTCTGTTTTAAGTTTGAAATATAATTGTTTTTGTTTTAAGTTGTATTCAACATATAGGGTGATCCAATGTTGATTGGCAAACTGCTTATGCTGGTCATCCTATACTAGGTCAGGTCAGTTGCATTCCTAAGAATTTAATAATTCTCCTGAGTTTACAAGCCTGATGAAAACCAGCAGTTTTTTACTTATTTGGTAACACAGTTAAAAACAAGTAATAACACCACACTTAAACGCATTTAACAAAATGTGCTAATTAACATCCAGACAATACAGAATACATGAAGTTAATTACATATCTTCTTTTAATTTTTAATTAAATAGTTAAAATTTATTTATTCAAAAGGGTACCTCAACCTTTCTATATTTTTAAAATGGACAGTTTGGTGCAGGCAAATGTTTGCATACATTTGCAAACTGCGACCAACTTACCTTTCTTAACATTTTTTTGAGCTTCTTATTTAATGCTAATTAATGATTCTTTAATTAACTAATTATATTTTTAATTCAAATATACTTCAATAATGTTATGTTTTCAATATAGAATTGTACCAAGAGTGAAACCAGTGCCTTTTATGTTTGCCCAATGTATATTGCACCATACTTGTTCAACTATGCACTCCTCCTCCTCCACATACTCCTCCTCCACATACTCCTCCTCCACATACTCCTCCACCCCTGACTAATTAGGTTTAACGAACTATTGTAATTAACAGAACCATGGTAGTTTATATTTTTCCTTTTTAAAATAAAGGCCTAATACTTTCTCATCAAAATAAGACCAAATTTAAGTATGTGTGATAAAGAATAGCCAAAATATATGCATGCAAAGTAATAATATGTAGTGCAAATGTAACAGATCCACCTTTTTTGGGTACCCAGTATAAAAAAACATGACCATATATAGCATATAGCTGAATAAAAGCAATATCAAAATCAAATACATAAAATATAGTTGAAAAAGCGGTCCTAGTGGGAATCGAACCCGCATGGACCCCTGC
The DNA here is from genome assembly GCA_035610835.1 of Ophiura sarsii. Taxonomy (NCBI): domain Eukaryota; kingdom Metazoa; phylum Echinodermata; class Ophiuroidea; order Amphilepidida; family Ophiuridae; genus Ophiura; species Ophiura sarsii. The sequence goes on from CM069448.1 coordinate 65,676,062, forward strand.
ATTGTAACGCGTGTAAGTCAACCACTAGACTAGCGAGGGGTGAACTGGCCAATAATTTGCTATCACTGAATACGAAAAATATTTCAAATTGTGAAATCTAGCTGCGAGTCCTTACAGAATTCCGAGTCCCTGGCCATCCGAGTCCGACTCCAAGACCGAGTCCCTAGGGTCCGAGTCCGAGACTGAGTCCGAATCCTTCAAAAAGGGCCTCGAGACCGGTCTCAAGTCCGAGTCCGGACTCGAGTCCTCCAGCACTGTCCCCTACTCCACTTCCTTATTAAAGTTCTGTGAAGAGTCCAGAATTATTTTGAATAATTTTTACTATAAGTATAGAACTATTGGACACGTGATTAACCATCGTCTTGCGAAGCTATACATGTTTGGAACATCGTTTACAATGGATAAGTAGAGAAGAGATCACCCATAAACCCATTCAAGCGTTAGCTACTTCATACTTTTTTCTTCTAATTTTTGTTTCGTATTTGATTTTGATATTGTTTTTATTCAGCTCAAAGCAAACACCTTAATTATTGTGGCTTAATGTAGACTTTGTATTAATACATCCCTTCACAGTTACCGCCGCCATTTTGAATTGTGAGTAGGCCTAAACAAAGAATCACTGAAGGATCATTCAGCAGTTTTTACTGCAGGAAGAAGAATCTTGCCTGGTTTACAACCGGAACTACTTTACGGAGTAAAGCGAACCAATCTACGCAAATCAATCACATTTTAAAACTATATAGGCAAGATTCGTCTTGCTGCGTTTTTACTCGTAGAAAATGTTTATTTACTCAATTTAGAATGGCGGCCACTGAATTCAAATCTGAGCATGCGCACTCTGTAACTGTGAAGGGTGTATTAATCTGTGCGTACACTCATGGCTAGTCACGTTGCCATTCGATGGTCCAATCGTAATCGGGACCCATATCATACGAGTTTTGGATCCAGTACATATTGGCGTGGACACCAAAGGCTTTGGCCTTAGACAACACGAGGAAATTTTCAAGAATATCTCGATATTGCACATAGTTGCTGCTTTCTCGATTACTATCTTGAGTAGAAACGACTTCAGAATCGAACACGTTACCGCGATGAAGAGTAAGTGCCTTCCACCACGCGCCAGCAGATTTAAGAGTAAATTTAACCGATTTGTCGGGGGTCGGATCTGGTGTTCTGCTAATTCTGATTTGGTCGCCATCTTGGAGTGATTCAGATTGCCAAACTCCATTGCTATCGAGTTCAAAGTTAATCATGTAAACGTATGGCTTAACGTCCATGCCGGTGAGTTTCCAGATCAGATTGATGCCGTCCTGAATAATATTGTATATAAATTCGGCTGCTTCAATGGCGGCTTGCTCAATTGACATACGTTTTTCAAGCTGATAGGATTGTAGGTCACCTGTAAACAATGGTAAATTGTTCAAAGAAATGCCCCATTAATGTTTCTATTAAAAAAAAGACATATTGTAACATCGTATATCAAAACATGGCCCAGTCCGAGCAAATGAACTGATCAGGGTCATGATTCTCAAACATTTGAACCTGATCTTGAACAAAGTTCATCGGGACTGGTAATAATGACCTTGAAGTAACTTTATTCATATATCATACATCAATTTTGAGCGTGTGAACTTGAAATAACCTTGGTTAAACTGGACTAAAATTTCAGGATTTGACCTTGAACTGACTGGTAACTTTGGATGACCTTTACCTAAACCCCACACTCAAGGGGGGGGGGGGGGGGGGGGGGTGAGCTATATGTCGTACAAGTTAATTAAGATGGAAATAGGAAATAAAGGTGTTACAGGTGCTCTAGCACAAGTAATGTAATATTACCTTACCTGTGCTAGAGCACCTGTAGCAGCTTTATTCCGAATATATAACGCAGTCCCTTTAACATGTGAATCTCCAGGAGAATTATTATAATAGTATAATAATGTTCGCTCCCGGAGCGTTATATTTCTCATGTTCTCCAGGAGCATCGCGTTGGATCCCCTGTTTAAGAATAAAATGTTACATAACCCCCCTATTTCAACATATGAACGTTACATGACCCCCTATAGTTTACGCCCCCCCCCCCCTCTACCATAATTAATGAACGGTCCCTTGTCTACTCAATATAATCTTGTGTGTCTTTCTGTTGTAACTGTTATTAGTTATGGGTGTTCAAATCATTAATAATTCTTCTCCTTAATTCAATTTAACGGGTAAAAGAAGTTTGTCACACTTGAGTGACCCCATGCATTCTTGTTTAATTTGACAAGTGTTTAGGGACTTCTAAATGAAGTGGTATTTGGTGAATCACCAGTGGCTTAGATTTCATTTTCACATTGGAGAATGGATTTCGTGCGTTTAAACACTAAGGGACTACCGTATATCATTTTTACCAAGTTTGTAGGAAATTGCATCCCCAATATGAAAAAGAAGACTAAGCCACTGCTAATTACCCATGACTACGTCTTTACCCGTTTAAATGTCCTTCAAGTTTAGCCGTCAAAACTAGCTCATTATAGAAACAAGCTTGCTATCGCTCATGCGTGACGATCCATTTTTACTCTTCAAATTGAATCAAAATGAAGAAGTAATAATGGTTTGAACAACAATATGATACAACAGCAGTTTAAAATAGAAAGGAACCAAAGATATTAGCAGACAAGAGATTAAGAAAATGTATTAGTTTCTTTCAAACAAGCTGTTTAAAAACACATTTTTTGCACTTTGCCAAAAAGGTGAAATCACTATGTCTTACACAATGGAAAATTAAAAAAATTAAAATAAGTCCGATATTCATGATATAAATTCTAATGAAAGGGTGCAGAAGGCCTATATCAAATATATGATAGAAAAACAACGAATCTAATCTCATTGATTTTGATGATGAAAAAATGTATTGAACTTTGGGCATCGATGGGTACTAATCATTTTGGGATAGCCTGTACGAACGTGTGGAAGAAAACATATGACATGTACAGCGTGTTCCAAAAAACTGGGTTCAAAAGTTTGCGAGCTTATAACTAAAAAAGTAGGAAACATGGATAGTTTATATTTAGGGATATTAAACAAAATATACTTGACCTTAATTGCTTAAACTCTGTAATTAATCCAATATAAAACTTTTTGAAATACAAAGATTTTAATAGAGCGTGGTCAAAACCCATTTGTCCCACTTTTCAAGGACCCCCCCCCCCCCCCCCCCCCCGATGAGTTGCAATTGCGTATTGTTGTGACTTCATCCAAGTTTTGCCTTTGCATTCATTCTTTACAAAGACTTGGGCAGTAAACAGAATGACCTTGGTCATATTGCAATAATACAAGTCCATTATTTACATATACATTAAAAAAAAGTTCTTTGTTATAGTCCGAGTTATTGTTAACTTCTTTCTGAGAATAAACCCCATGCCGGGAATACTGCAGCGCACAATTTCATGGTTTATTCCTTAAATCGGGACAAATGGGTTCTGACCACGCTCTATTCAAATCTTTGTATTTCAAAAAGTTTACATCGGATTGGTCTCCGAATTCACCCAATTAAGGTCAAGTATATTTTGTTTGATATCCTTAAATATAAACTATCTATGATTCCTACTTATATTAAAGGTTACTGTGTATAAATCTAGTCTAGTGGTTAGGTATAGGTTGATCAATATAAACTGCTCACAAAAAGTATCGAAACACTTAGAAATGATCCAATATATAACGGCTCGAAAGGGTATGCATTAATCGAAGCAAATAACCAAGTGCATAATTTTGTTCTGCGTATTTTGACACCTCGAACGATGAGGTACGATGTTGCGGAGCGGAGTTATCGTCATTTCAATGGTCGTGGGTCCAGTTTCAAAAGTGACACTCATCCCTATTGAAAAGCACGAATCTGATAATTCTAAACAGTAATGCAAACCTCTTTCTATAGGATGATTGTCACTTTTGAAACTGGACCCACGACCACTGAAATGACAATAACTCCGCTCCGCAACATCGTATCTCAACGATCGAGGTGTCAAAATACGCAAAACAAAATTATGTAATTGGTTATTTGCTTCGATTAATGCATAACCTTTTGAACCGTTTTATATTGAATCATTTCTAAGTGTTTCGATACTTTTTGTGAGCAGTTTTAGTCTAGTGGTTAGGTATAGGTTGATCAATATAGTATAACCGATGGTTCTCGTAATCATATCGCTACACATTTTGACAAACTCATATTATTTAGATGCCCGTTTTTTAGTGTGGAGGATAAAAGGAACCTATGTGACCACACCCTGGTCGTTCATCCTTTCTGTGTTATGTATATAGTTAATGACATGGCAAGAAGTGTTAAATGTTTGCTTCTATTGTATGCTCATGAAAGGGAAAGTTCAAGTTTGTATAAAACTTAATGTTTTACTTGGCGATGATGGTGATTGCTTATTTTGTCCAATGTTGCTTGACAATTTGCATTGATTTTATAGATGGAAAAGGACCCTACCCAAATATTACACTTAATATTTAAACTTCTGACTACCACCCGCTGGAAGGTGCCTATACAGCATCCTCAGAGGGCTCCCTTCCTCTACCCATAATGCCTTGCATATACTGCCTCTTTCGAACCCATATCTCGCCATAAACGAGAATGCACCCTCGCTGTGGGGTGGGGTGGGCCCGGGAAGCAACATTGGACAAAATAAGCAATCACCATCATCGCCAATATGTAAAACATTAAGTTTTATACATATTGGCTCAGATGATGCTTATTTTGGAATGTTGCTAGACAATTTGCATCATTGGATTCCATCCAGACTGGCACCGAGTACAGGCGGGGGAGCGAGGGTAAATCTCCAATAAAACAACAATACCGGAGGTCAGAAGTTTAAATACCCGGCTTACCCAAGAAGCCGTAAGACAAGAGACCTAGAGACATAAGTGCGATAGGCCAAAAGAGGCCTAAGCGCCTTTATAAAGGACATTGGCTAAGTCTTGGCTAGGTCCTGGTTGGCCTTTGACCTAAAGTTGAACCAGGGATCAACCAGAGACTAAGAGTCAAGACCATAGACTATAGAGACTAAAGCTTGCCTAAAGAACCGCCTAGGTATGGCCGTCACATGGGCGGCCTACCTGACGCCTGGAATGAAGGAACTTCATTCCCAACTGGCAGTCTGTATTAGGACAAGAAATAGTCGAAGACACTAAGGCCCTTACGGGTATCGTAACGGTGAACCCGTCTGATAGGGGCCACAACGACTGACCGTGAATGTAGGCAAATCGGGTCCGATGTCAGTAAAATCACAATAGAATGATTTAAGAGCTGAACGCGGACATCCTGACGACGAACCGTCGCTGGGATAAATACCTCCGCCGATCGTGCTAGAGCGACGACGGGGGTTTCCGATAAGCTAGACTGACAGACTGAGGCTACAGAAGCCCATAGCTGTCAGCTCACCAAGGTTGTCTAAATGCCAAGAGAACACGGAGATATCGACGAACCGCTCCTATGATCGTTACACCTATCGGTGAACGACCTAAGTATGTGTCAGGACACATGCGGACGCCAAACCTCCTACCTTCATATGTGCCAACGTGCACATAATAGCTCGGAGGTCCTTCCAACCCGAAGAGGATGTGAAAGTCTGTTCAATGCCTGGCACTGAAACTCTCATGCATGGGATACCCACTAGAGGCTACTCCAAGCGTAAGAGATCCCGATCCGATACGCTGACTTGCGAACAATCGCAAGTCAAACAACGAGTTACGTATAACGTAATATAACGCCCCCCCCCCCCCCCCCTGGAGTATGAGTGTTCCCGTAAGTACTTGCCTCCGAGGGGCCTAGTCCTCCGCCTGGCCCTCATAACATGTTATGAGTGCCGTAGGCGGGAGTGAATGGCAGAGAACGCCAGGGGCGCGGGCTCGCATACCGGGTGGGGTTGAGTCCATAAAAGGATTGGTGTGAACATGGGTTAAGCGACGGCTGTACCGCCCCAACGTTCACCGGTATCAAGTCCCCCGTACTGCCGTCATGGAGCAGCCCCAAGGCGCTTATGACGGGTTCCTTGGGTTTACCTGTAGACATAAACCTATGTCACAGGGCTAGATACACAACCAAGGACGGTACTTATCTCACCGGTATATTCAAGTGCCAACGTGAATAGCTCCAGAACTATAGGCTTACGTGGAGACATCCCTATAGACAGGGGTGCCCGGTAAAAAGGAGATAAGTATCACCACCACGGACGGTACGCGAATAGGTCGCGAAACCAGTTCAAAAACCGACCTAGCAGGGAACAGTGTAAGACACCGTCCCGAAGTCGGCCTCCAGGCCCTGCGACTACGCCACCAGGCGCTGCGGCAGGAAAGAAAGGAACCTGCCCATTAAGACAGACGAAGTTGAATGAACCTTCGCGCCAGACAGTACAAGTCTATCTGGCACTACCGATGTCCATTTACCGAGATACTGGTGTCCGGCAGTGTCCCAGTTTTATTACTGGGATACACACCAACATCATACTCCTACTTCACCTAGAATAATGAAGTATAGTCACAACATACTGTGACTGTCTCGGTATCAACGTCGCCTGACCTGCTCAGGAGTGAGTTTTAAACTCTGATCTATCGCAGGTCCCGCCGGGACAGTACCAGATACGTTCACGTTCGCAGGATCCAACTCCCATGTACTACCGTCGTGGTAAGAGTACCTGTGACGGGTTCCATGGGCCTATCTGTAGACATAACTGTAACTAAAGGTATGTCATGGCAGACAGGGAAAATATCCTACTACTAATGTTGGTACCTGTCCCCCTGGCACACTTAGGATGCTAGTCAGTTAGCTCCGGAACCAGGACCACACGTGGTAAACCCTAAACCAGGGTGTCCATTCAGTGGCTGCGGTATATGAGGGCGATGGGACCGGGTAGGTCCCACCCGAAGTATCAACGCCTGCCCCTCCATGCTAAAACGCTCGCCGTCACTATCTGTGGCCACACCACAGGTTGGCAGCGCCGCTAGTGTTCGTGAGCTAGGTCTTACTCGCTGTTCATTGAAACAGCGCCAGCTACTTTCCCCTAGCTGCCGTAGGAAAAAGGTCCCCCCGTCGTCAAAGATAGTACTGTGAGTACCGCTGAGACGGGAGCGTCACCTAATCCTAAAGATGCACCCATCGGTGCTGCCAGGAGAGATAGTAGTTGATTCCTGCAGCCGTGTCTGAAGACACTGTCGCGGTGGAAAGTATCCAACCCTCGTGGCCGCCCCTTACCAGGGGCTACCGTAGAGGATTAATTATAGGCCCTGCTCAATGCAGGCCAACACTATCGGAGGATCGCGCATGCCAGTCAGTATCAGGTTAACCGGCCGCACAGATCCTACACCTTTAGCAGATCGATAGCACCATCACACTGTGTGGATACTCTGCCCCGGTGTTGTCTATTCAAATCCCTTGTTTAACACTGTCCTGAAAGTACTGTTTCGTATTATGGTATATAATACCAATAGCCGCGTGGAAAGTGTGAAGAGAGCATGAACACGCGAGGGGACTGATTGGAATCCCCGAGACTGTCATTGAAACTACCAACTAATGCGCAGTAACAATGGCATGAGTGTCGCCAGTTCCACCTGAAGATAAACTTGCGTTCATCCCCGTAGGATTTGAGCCGAGGCTCGCATCCGAGGTAGAGTTGACTGGTGAACCGAGCCTTTATCACAGATAATGTCGGCACCTAAAACTTTTACCATGTAATGGTAGGGACCGTAGCCCGCTCACTGCCCATTCGTACACACTAGCCACCGGCTGGTAGGATGCAGTGTTGCCAGATCTACGAACAGTGTCGCCAGCTCTACCTGGAGATAAGCTATTGCTCATCCCCGTCGGAAGAGAGCGGGGCTCGTTTCCGCGATAGAACTAGCGTGTGTGTTATAGACTGCCGTAACGGTAACCGATTACGTAATCTGGGCCTGTCCAAGGCGTTCATGAACGCTGTTTGCGTGAGTGGGTAAGCGAGCAGCACAGGCTGCTCAGGGTCCCGCTCGCTGTGCCATAAGGCATGGCACTAGCTACCGCACCCCCTCTTCACGAGAGAGGAGTGTTCGCTGTCACTTGCGGTACAGGTTCGTACCGCTGTGATGTCGTGACCTACCCCCCCCCCCCCCCAACGGCACCCAAAGATGCCGCCGGGGAAGCAGTGTAGCTAGCCCGCGTAGCTGCGTCCAAAGACACTGCTATTGCGTGAGCGAATTCCCCCTCTGATGCTACCCCGACATGGGCTGTAGCTAGAGAGGGTGGACCCTGAGTAAGACAAGCCGACGTAGTCGGTAAATCCCGCGTGACCAGCTAGTGTAAGACTAGCGGCGAGACACCGTGCGGTGTGTACGCGGGCGACCAAGGCGGCCAAGCTCCCTGAGGCAACCCATAGGGGTAGCTACCGCTACCGCTACCCGGGGGCCTTGAGACATGCCTGACCACTGTTGATTGGGAACCTGAGCAAACATCTGCCCGGGTCACCCGCTCAGTTTGCGGAAGCATATTCTGAGATGGTAACGGAGCCTGATATTGAGCCTGTCCAGGGGCGTTCATGAACGCCGTGTGAATGGGTAACGGCGCAGCCTGTACTACCGGCTGCTGCACATTACCGCTGAACACTGGTATCACCCCGCTCGCTAGCTACTCCCCCCCCCCCCCCCTGTTAGGAGAGAGGGATGTCCGCCATCACCTGTGGTACAGGTTCGTACCGCTGTGGTGGCATGACCTACCCCCTCAACGGCACCCAAAGATGCCGCTGAAGAAGCAGTGTAGCTAACCCGCCCAGCCGTGCCCAAAGACACTGCTGTAGCGTGAGCGGATCTCCCCCTTGCGAGGGTGGACCCTAGTGTTATACATGCCGACATAGCCGGCAAATCCTGCGTGCCAGCTAGTGCAGTACTAACTGGCGTGCCAACCAACGAAACGTTGGTCCGCCGCGCAAGACCGTCACCCTCAGCCTCTGGTACCAGCATCAAGTGCCTGGTAGCATCGGAATGGGTGGTGTCAGTCCCGCCTGGCAACAAGCTTGCGCTCGTCACCGTGGTAGGTCCGACTGGTACGTGTCCAGGTTTCCCTGGTCCCATACCGCCTAGGTGGAGCAGGCTTCCAGCACAGCCAGAACCGCCACCCGAGCTTTCAGCACCCTCAGCCTCTGGTACCAGCATCAAATGCCTGGTAGCATCGGAATGGATGGTGTCAGTCCCGCCTGGCAACAAGCTTGCGCTCGTCGCCGTGGTAGGTCCGACTGGTACGTTTCCACGTGTCCAGGTCCCACTGGGACTAGCCTTACCCTCTAACTGAGCGGCGAAGCTGTGTTAGATATATACCCAAAGGAGACCTACAGGCTGTAACAAAAAAAGTTATACAGTTTTGAACAAAATATTAAAAATATCTCCCGTGGAATTTCTGTTTCGAATGTTAATGGCGTGCAAGAGGAATTTTCTTAGCTTTCGAATAAGCTTTGTTTCATGACAATCGATGCTCGGTAAGCAGAGATATGATCAATTGTTTAAAGTAGTCATGAAATCACCTGGGCCACTTTGGTTTAATCAATGGTAAAATCACTGGGATGAATATGAATGGAATCAAACTAGGAGTATAGCAGTAGAGCGCTCTTTTTAGACAACAATGGTTCGTTTCAAGTGGTTAAAAGTATTACAAAGAAGGTTAGGTCTTTACAAATATTATTTATTTATTTTATGAATTTATTTATTCAAATGAAATAAAACTATTTGAAAAATATTTATATTGTTCTCTTTAATGTTTCTTGCATGATACCCTAACCATTTAATTTATACAAGCAATATTGTATGATATTATTGTGAAAGTGGCCCAACCCGATTTCTAGACGACTTAGTAGATTAGTCATAAATTTTAAACGCAAGTAGTTAAAAAGACCAACTAAAATGATTCTGGTAGCCAAAACGGAGCTTAACACAGAGTGTAAGAGATTTTGACATTGCATGATCTTAACATTGAATTTAAAATAAAATTGCGATTGTATAACTTTTTTTGTTACAGTCTGTATATAAGTAGGTGGTCAATAAGCGAGAACCGGGACCAGCAGCGGACGAACACTGAGGTACCACCTGAGAACACCCACGGTAGTACGTCTATTGCACGCTGGAAACGCTTCCCCCCACCCCCCGATTATTATGAAAAACCTGAGTGAATTTGAATAAACAGAAATATATATAGGGACTTAGACAGCAGGGGAGACCTAAAGCCCCACCCGATATCGAGACTCACAACTCTTTCACTCTAACACCTGTATAAGGAAGAAAGCGCCTAAGTCAGAACCTATATCATGTTATCCTGTATGGAGTACTATGTTATCCTGTATGGAGGTACCAAAGTTATCTCTGACATATAGCTACGTCAAAAATAAACCCACGACCTGCGTCATATTTCTGACGTATAACCCACGTTCGACAACTCTGTCAACGTGAGAGGCTCACCTACGGCAAAAAACTTTGACGTAGACCAGCGTCGTATCTAATGATGTATACATATCAAAACTGACGCCAGAGACATAACTGACGTAAACCCTACGGCTAATTGACGTTATACCTGCGCCATGATGAACGCCCCCGCGTATCATGACGTAACACATATAACACAAAATGGACGTAGATACGCCTATGAATGCCTCGACTTGTTTTTATAAATAAACAATGCCCGAGGGATTCACAGCGGAACATAAAAAGGACCTGAGGAATTGACTCAGGTTTCCCCACACAGGTCGGTAACGGAAGCGACTAGTCTTTTTCTTATTATAAAGACACGCCGCTGCCCCGACAAACTCAGAGTACAATTGCAACTCAGAGTGAATAATTAGACCCACGATGTAAACATCGTCCCACGAAATCTCACCCGTTGGAAACCAACGCCTTAGCATACGGGGGATCTAAGAATGAAGGCCGGCCAAGACCACCCGGCCTCTACCGGGGTGGAAACGGGCGGCCACTAACCTTCCTATAACTGAAAAACCAAAATAGCCAGGAGGCCAGGAGGGATGTGTAAGTTACCCGCTAAAATAGTAAACAACATACTCATACTATTCCAACTGGAGCGAGTAACAAGGGAATGAAAGTCAAGGGAAGTATCAAAATTCTGCTACCCCCGCACGTGCGAGTCGAGCGCACATGGCCTAATCGCGGGAAAAAACCGTCGGTTTTATCTCCCGAAATCACCCGGAAAGGCGTCCAAGTGGACCTGGGTGACTACACCGGCTAATAACATACCCCAGGGGGAAAGATTATTAGACTATCCTGGCCTTAGTGGCAGGCCTAAATTTCATTCTAAAAAGAATCTCGGGAGAGGAAAATGTAAACATGACCTTGCTTGGCGAGACCCAGTTTCGAAAGAGGCAGTATGCAAGGCATTATGGGTAGAGGTAGGGAGCCCTCTGGAGGATGCTGTACAGGCACCTTCAAGCGGATGGTAGTCAGAAGTTTAAATATTAAGTGTAATATTTGGGTAGGGTCCTTTTCCATCTATAAAATCGATGCAAATTGTCAAGCAACATTGGATTCCAAAATAAGCATCATCTGAGCCAATATGTTTGTTTTGGAATAAGATGTTCACCAGTTTAGGCTCCCTGTAATAAAACATCAAAAACGTTTCAAATGCATTATGCCTTTAGTTTTAAACCCTAACTCTACACCCACACGGCAACTGGGCGGACAAAATGTTTTTATAACCCGGCGTGCAGGTTTTTGGGCTACAAAACGGACCCAGACTATATAACGAGGCGAATATACTGAGCCGAGTGTGACTGACAGCCACAGTGGTTAGGATCTGGGCTCTGGTGCTGGAGGTCCGTGGTTCAAATCCAGGGGGGTGACCTTTCTGGTGAATTTTGGGGGTCGGAAAACAAATCTGTTGCCGTGTGGTGTACTAGAGTTAGGGTTGTTGTTTTTCCTTAATGTTAAAGGAAATCGTAGCCCTATCATAATACCGGTATAACGTTACACGTACGTACCTCCTCGTGTTTGTTCCATCGGTCCCTCTAGAGCCCGCTCTAGAGCAGTTTCCTCTTGGTTGCCTGAAATAACAATAAACGGGTATAGGCTGTATGAGCGAATTATAGACGAACGTTAACCAAAAGTTACCGTAACAAGATATTTCAAATATTAAATTCAAAATTGTCAAATCAATGTATTTGTTCAATATTAGACGCAAAAAAAATGATAATCATTAGCAGATAGATATACCTGCTGCCGATGACGCTCACTTGCAGCCAGATATGCGTTAAATGAAAATACATAGAATTGGAATAGATCGCAACGTTTTAATCTATCTTCATCTCTTTCCGGCAAAACTATTTCAAATTAACTCGATAATTTAAATAAAAATGCATTTTCCAACAATGCTCTCAACCGAATCCTTGAAAATAAGATCCGACACACAAACTAAGTAAAATATATATATATATTTGTTTTTATATTTATTCTATTGTATTATTAAAATTGTGTTTTGCTATTAGTATTTTATTTGATATCGATATATTTTGATCGTTTAAGTTACTTTTCCGGAATACTAAATGTGCTCCAAGGCACTGGGTAAGTCTTGACAGTAATTATTTCTAACATACATGAGAACAGCATACATTATATTCCGAATATATAACGCAGCATCTGCAACACGTTAATCTCAAAGATCATTATATTATGTTCGCTCTCAGAGCGTTAAATTGGTTATGTTCCGGGAGCAACGCATTAAAAAGGCTCGTTATATAATATTATAGTTACTGTATCTTTTACCACGGACATGTGAAATCATCTTTTGAACATGTGACATGCGCTTACGCTGATTTTAACTTCTTAAAAAAGAAAATGTAAATATAAACATAAACATAATATAATTTATGTACACCACTGAAGTTTAAAAATTAAGATCGAAATGATTTGTTTTTAGAAACCTTTTTGAATTATTTTTTCTCCAGGGAAAATCTATGCAAACTGCAAATAATTGGCTCTCTTGCGCTTAATATGCGTTTATGCAGTAGAAGTTGTGATGGTAGGTTAGTATATGGACGGGCTTCCTAAAACACTGAGATGGGAGTAGTCCGCGGGTTGGAACAGCTTGTTAGTCGGCAATATAGAGTCGGGGTTATGCCGCTATAATTAGAACAGCTTCGATTGAGCCAGGTGTATGTCTCTCTTATCTTCCCATTGTTGAGATTTGGTTCAGTCGGGCCGGTGCCACTGGTTCAGTATAGCGCACTCTTTCAATCCTTCACCCGGAAGTTACAGCGTAAACTGTCGTTGTGAATGATGACTATTCATGATCTCACACGACTGTGATCGTCGCGATCCGGCGTCATTCCCAACTGATCTGATTACAATATTCATAAATGCAAATAACGCCGGTCCCTCCTCTGTCACTGCCAGACGATGCCATCCACAATTTAAAATTTAGAATTTGTTCTACGTAAATTTCATTTCAAATAACCAATTCTGAATGTTTCGTGTCATATAAGAACTAAATTCTGCCATCATCAAAGCAAATCAGTTTTAATCTAAATCATAATCAGCTTTTTTGACCATTGATGTACTATTTCTGTGCCACAAATCATGTTTTGAGCCGATAAAATCAACCACGTCTTAGGTCGTCTGGTTTGCTACGACCATGATAGTGCGCCCTCTACAAAACCTTCACCCGTGAATTTGGTTTTAGTAGGCGAAATTTTGTCGGAGGAGTGACCTCTCCCATTATATAAGCTCCCTGGTTGAGCCAGTATTTGTATTGCGCTTGGTTATATGTTGGGCCGAAGGGGGACAGACGAGGGCGTAATATTACGTCTAGCATCAACGCAGACGACGGTGGACACGAACGGCCGTTAATTTTGAATTTCCGTTGGTTTCAATGTAACAATAAATTTTGATTATATGACCCCATAAAATTTATCACACGTTGGAACTAAATTATTTCATCCTAAAACCGCTGGAGTTGGATAACCAACTCCAGTGTCAGTATCATTTTTTGAATTTAAACCGTTGTTAAGCGTTCGTCCCATTCACTTGATCACGTAACCTCGTTCGCATATTTTAACCTGAATATTCGTGAATACGCCCGTGTCCAGCGTCGTCTGCATCAACATCAACGTGTTGCCAAATCGGAACTACGTACAGTATTCGAGCTGAGATCATGTTACTTTGTATTATGTACTTTTTTACCAATAGTTGAATTATAGATACGTTTAGTACAAACGACAATTTTACAAGAGAGAATGCGGAGGTTTGTCGCTACCTTCTATTAGGTGAGTGCGAGACGGGAAATGATAGGCAAACATTAAAACATCAACATAATACAGAACTAAGCGGGAAGGCAAATAAGGCCAAACAAAGAAGAAAGTTTGTCTCAGAAACATTTTGCAAAAAAGCTAAGTGCTGTGCGATTTTTTTTTTAATTATTATTATTTTAGAAAATAGGCTACGAGGTATGCGAATTTTTATTTTTTTTGCTAATCCAAGCTTACAGAGAACCTTTTTAATTTTTTTAAATAAAAAATCCAAAATAAATCCAAAAAAAGAAGAAGAAAAAGTAGAGTAAATGTGTATTCGTAGCAAGCATTCCAACACATTTTTTTCTCACCAAATTTTCATTCATTTGATTCTCGTTGAAGCATGAATGTTTACATCAGGACTTATACCAAAGAGAAACTTTATCAGTCAAATTAATGAAAAATCGATGAGTTTTGCAAAATTGGTAATAATAATAACAATAACATTAAAGGTGTATGTTCCGATCACTTTTTTTGGGCTATGATTTTTGTTTTCACATCAAGATATTTTGATATCAGAAGACTCCCCATATTTTCTCATTAAGTCTGTAAAATCTTATGGGCCAGAAATGTTCCATTTAGAAATTATAGGCTAAAATGTGGTGAATTACTGCCAAAGGTGGTTAACCACCATTCATAACTTTTGAAAATGTGCGTACCACCGCGCTTCCACTCAAATTGATCGTTACATGGAAACGCGGACGCACAGCGCAGGTTATTGATATATTGCCAAGACCTCCAAAATGTACTTGTACGCGCATCAATGACCTGGGGGCGTGGCGTTTTGTGTGACGTTGTGCATGGTAACAAGAGGCAGATGTTTGCGAGTGGGGCCCTGAACATGGATACACGCGACACGACTACTCGCGGCTGTACTTTCAACAATACAAATGAAAACACAACAAAACACCATTTTTATATCGTTGTAAAATGTCAATGATGAACGGCAAATTTGGTCTGCTTGATTTGAATAACTGGCGTGTGTTTGTACCACCAGCGCGGCGGCTAGCCTGCCCTACAGAGATACTGACTGGTAACTGGACGTCCCTCATCAGCAGCGAGCGCAGACTCGGTGAAATTTTGTTAGCTTCATCATGGACCCCCAAATGACACAAGTGACGAGCAAGGACGTACAATGTATGTCATAGCGATAGTATTAGCTAAACATCGCTCTGACGTTGCGTGTCTGTCTCAGTCTCACCGGCAAGCACGGCCGTATCAAGCATCAGTGAAATAAATCTGATTACAGGGCTAACAAACTAGACTAGTATGTGACTGGGGACGCAAAATAAATCCCATGATAAACAGCCTAGTACAGAACAGGAATCAGTCTCATCAAAGGTGACTTTATAAATGTTTCAATTCAAGAAACGTATTCAAAATCGAAGTCAGGCGTCATCCATTTTTGTTGTAAAACCGAAATTGACAAGATTAAAAAATGTTAGGCTAAATTAACTAGGCCTACGTACGATGAGCCTACATCTAGCTAGGCCTATGATAGCCATCCCGTCTACGACACATGACAACCCATTTAATTTTTGTCAAAGCTTGACAAACACCTGACACTGCAACTATAATAATAATTAAGGCAAGACAACAATCAACATACTTTTGTTTGTCAAAAAGACTCACGATGTAGGCTAGGCCATCAATCATTTACTCACCGAATATAACGCCGTCGTCTCTAAACAAGCAGACAAAGAATGGAATCGTACAACACGATTTAGCTGCGATTTTGATTTTATTTCCCCATCAATTGACCATAAACAAAGAAGGTTGTTGACGTGATTCGACTTTGATCCATGGATCCATGATTATGATGAGACATCATGATCCCGATCATGATCATTTGCATTGACTTTTTCAATGATGAATAAGCTTACAAAAATAGCTTCAAAAACTTATTCGTACGGTAGATCTGAGACGAAATATTCGTCCAGCTTCGTCCAGGGTATGAAGTCATATTTCATATAATATTATTTCCAATCGGCAAAATTGATCTTTCCTGCTTCTGAATTCTGTTGTTTATTTATTTTCCGTGCTTGTTTGCAAATCAAAAACTAAATTAATTTGTGGCCCTGAACATGCATATTATTTGCCGAACTGTGATTGGTCTATCTCATAATCGTTTTTTATAACAGCTTCTCCGCTATTGGTCAAAGAAAAACATTCCAGAGAAAAACAATGACGTAGTGGGGAATCCCCTAGATTGCCCTAGATTGCTCCATTATTCAATGGGGTGGTGTTTATTTACCTCAGGGGGAAATGACACAAAAATACGAACTCCAAAGTCAAAATATTAACCTTTAGCATGTTTAGAATAACTTAATATTACAATTTGGATGCTAATCAACATTAAATGACAGTTATGAATAAGATTGGTGACTTTGTACGGACTATTCTAAGGTTCTTGTTTGAAATCGCTGACTTTGTTTTGGTACCTCGGGATTGCCCCTCGGGGGCGTGCCGCCCCCTCGGGGCAATCCCTTGGTACCAAAACAAAGTCAGCGATTTCAAACAAGAACCTTAGAATAGTCCGTACGCAGTCACCAACCTTAAAACCAGTTTGTGTACTACTCAATGGGCAATTGTCTTGTGACCTTGTGCTTCTAAAATAGAACCATTGGAGTTATGCAACTCAAACTTTGGAATGTGACAATTTTAAGGATGACCTTTCATGTAAAATAGAAAACATCAAGTTGAAAATCGGGTCAGCAATCGGAACATCTATATACCTTTAATAGTCAAAAGAATATTTACAGTAATAGTCAACAGGTGGGGGAAGATATAAGCCTGTAGGCGATGTAACTATTAATTGTTTGCTCCTTATCGTGACTAAAATATGTTTAAACAAATTATTTTTCAAAGTGGGGTCTCTTTACGTTTTTTGCCCAAAAATTATAAGAATAACCTACTGGGAAAAGTTTTTAGATTATATGATACACACCTTTAGATGTAACCGCTCTATTTTTCATAAAATAAGAGCAAAAGGTACTAGTGTAAGAGCCTTAAAGGTATATTATGTGATCTTTCCAGGGAACGCCCTCAACATCGAAAAAAAAATTGAAAGAAGATTTTCTTGCAGATTTACATTTCTGATCATAAATCGTACATACATTTCAAGTTACAGGGCGATACGATTCTTAATTACTTCAAAATCATGATTTTAGAGTGAAAATAAACTGTCGGATAACTCCGACAGTTTATATTTTTACTCTAAATTCACTCTAAAACCATGATTTTGAGGTAATTAGGAATCGTATCGCTCTGTAACTTGGAATGTATGTATGATTTATGATCAGAAATGTAAATCTGCAAGAAAATCGACTTTCTAAAAAAAATAATGAATAGAGGGCGCTATCTTGAAAAGATCACATAATATGCCTTTAACGCGTTTTTATTCTTTTTTGTTTGGATGGGTTGACAATGAACTGATGGGTTCGATAGACCCGCACACACAGAGTCATTGCGTGGATTTGTATAGATTTGAAAAGTATATTTATTATTTTCTTTTTGTGCATGCGAGGAGAATAAAGTCTATATACTGATACATATCGGTCGACATCAAACAATATTGCACTCGTATTTGACTCGTGCAATATTGTCATAGCTCGAGCAATATATTTTTGTACCCCACTCAAAGCTGTCCCATATTACACAACCAAGGAGTTATGATACAACTATTGCATGTAAATATCTGCATCATTGATTTATTCTTATGGGGAAATTAAAACTGTCAAGATTCATGATTTTTGTTTTGACGTTGTACACAATATCTATGATATAATGTCAGAAGCTTTCACAAAAATTAGTATATAACACAATTTATTTTAATGAAATAAGACCTGCTCAACCTTAATATTCGTTTATTTATTTATTTATCGTACAATGTTTTTGAAATGTAAATGTAATTGGGCTGAAACTGGTTCAAATCTGTGCGTGACATGCTTTTCAAACACCCCTATCGGGTGAATCAGATTCCCCAGACAAGTTTTGCGATCATTAGAAGTATTCAGCTGGACCCGATTGGTTGTCGTTTGCTCATCGAAATCAGTATTATATTGTAAAGTAGTTCACAAAAATAAAATATCTTTTCAAATTGGGACCCACTAATCTTCTTAGGTCCAATCATGAAGCTCGTCTAGCTTCATGGTCCAATAGTGACTAACAGCATTTCTTTCATGACTTTTTTCATAATCACTTTCCCTTCAAAAAATCAATAAAAAAAAGACTATCTATTTAACAAATACCGACAACAATATCAGAAGTCGCAAAACGTAGTGAAGGTATTGTGAAGGTTGAGATTTTAGTGAACAAACATTTAAACTATTTTCTTAAAATCACAAGGGGCATCTCTGGAAGTACTGAACTAATGCGAGGCTTGTGTGTACTCAAATGAGTGCATTTGGCATGCTGAATTTGAATACGGTAATAATTTTTTTAAATGTTTTGATATGTCGTCTGCACTTGAAATCCGCGTGAAGAATTATATAACATGAAAAAATAAAACTGAGCGACTCACCTATAACGTCCTAGTCTGGATGAAAAGAGAACCGATCCCGGGAACAGATGTGGCTTGTATTAAGAAGAAGACTTGTGGTGTAACAGAAAGCCTGTGCCGAAACTGACCAATATTTTTGAATCTCTCTATTTTTATAATGTTCAAAGGGGGAGTGGTTAGATATAGTACTACATGTAGTGGGTGTTATTGATTATCGACTATTTACGCACAGCGCATGTGCGAAACTTTTGGTCGCATTGACGTCTAGTAAAACATTAAGTAATTCAGTTGTTTAGACAAACTCTATAAAAAATCACCTATTTTGGCATTGTTATCTAGGTCCCGCACATGCGCTGTGTTGGTTAGTAATTAGTTAAGGGGTCTCCCACTACTTTTATGATTTTTACCGTAAATTACCAAATGCTAATGCTACACTCTTTATTTTAGACTGAACCCGCATACAATGTTCTTGGTATTTATAAACATCATTAAGGTTTACTTCTTACGTCATCAGAAATGACTTTTTAAATGAAGTTTTATCATGTGAAAGCAGGCGCGGATACAGGGGAGGGGCGGAGGGGGCGGGCGCCCCCCCGTAAAATTTGCAAAGAGGGGAATAGAGAGAGAGGAAAACGAGAAGGGAAGAAGGGGAACGTAGGGAAAGAGAAAGGGAAAAGGGGAAGTGAAAGGAAAAAGGGGGAAAGAAAAAGAGGGGGACTAGAATTATAGAGAGGACAAGAGAAGAGAGAGAGAGAAGAAAGAGAGCGTGCGCGAGAAATAATGAAAGTAAAGAATATTGGGATACAAACGTGGAATACCTACAAGGGTCAAAAGGCTTAGGCTTCAAAGGAACAGGGACACGCGATACGGCATATAATTCATGTTGCAACCAAATTGGTAAGATCTGGCTGCATTTTTTCTTTCTGCAACCGTAACGGGATGCCTCGCTTTGTGTTATTACGCTTTATTCCGTGTAGCGATCTGTCGTCTATGCATCCCGTTAAGTTCACAATGGGATGTATAAACTGAACATTTTAAATTTTGTCAATCTCATCCCGATATTTAACAATTCCGTCCAAGTTTTTGGAGGCAGAATGGGGATGTTTCAGGCCTCCCTGACGCCCCACCCCCTTTTACCGGTTTGACCCGGGGTGGCTTTGGGGGCTCAAGCCCCCCGGGTCCCCAGACCAAAACAGAGAGAGAGAGAGAAAGAGAAGGAGAAAGAGAAAGGGAAAGGTAAGAGGGGAGGGAGGGGAGGGGGAGATGAGAGGGGAGGGTCGAGAGGGATGGAGAGGGAGGAGGAAGGGAAGGGGAGGGGGCTTTTATTGGTGTATCTCTCCGTCTCTGAACCGTATCAGTGTTTTATAATAAATGTAAATATTGATAGCAAGGAGAGTTTTAGGTCATTCAGACAAGCTAAAACCCAACAGCTCGACCCCAACCCCCGCCAACGGCATTCCCCCACCTCGTAGCCACCCCCCAGGAGTAAAATAAAAAAGGAAGACAATTCAAGCTTAACAACTTGGTTTCAGGAACGTTTTCTGGACCATTTTAGTTTAAAAAAACCTATAATTTGTTGTGCGCTTCGCGCGAATTAGTTGCAATGTTTTATTATCCAAGTTATATATAACAATATGGCTAAGGAATGTTTTTCTGGACAAGTTTAGTTTTAAAAAAACTGAGAGTTTTTACGCGTTTCACGCGAATTAGTTTTCATGTTAAATTATTCAAGCTTAAAACTAGATGGCTAAAAAAACGGTTTAAAATAACCAATTAAGCGCGATAATATGTTTGTTATTCAAGCTTAACAACATGTTTCAAGAACGTTTTCTGGACCATTTTAGTTAGAACACTACATTTTTTGCGCGCTTCGAGCGAAATAGTTTCATTGTTATATTATTCAAGCTTAATACACACCTGAGACCTCACCCTATTGTTATTTTGCTCCATTATTTTGTACGAATGGAGCGATACAAACAATAACTCTCCAGCTATGATGTTTTTGTAAAGCGCCTAGAGAATTTATCTGTTGTTAGGCGCTCAAAAATGTCTTTATTATTATTATTATTATTATTCGTAAAATTCACGAATGGAAAGTTATTGCTAAGAATGGAGAGTTTTCGTTAAGAGAGTTATTATTAAGTGGAGAATTATTGTTACGGATTGACAACTATGTGTGAAAAACCTAGAACTTGAAAAAAGGTTGTTAACAGACACAGCATTACACAAACAAAAGATAGTTATCATATTTTCAAAAAACACAAGGACACAGTAGACAAAACTATCTAGCCTACTTTAAATTGTTGATATGTTAGGGCTACATAATTTAGTTACAAATAATATGTAAATATTTCACACAATTTCTTACTGTTTTATTTTGTTTATCATTTGGTTATTTTATATTATTTGAGGTATACTTTTTCATTTCAATTTGTTTCCATCATCATCATCATCATCATCATTGGTCGTCCGTAGACGAAATGGAGGAAGCATTCGAAACATACTGGGTCCAGACTTTCCTGTTTTCCTTAGCCTGTTTTTTTTCCTTTTCCTTTTCCTTTTTTTTCCCTTTTTCTATTCTTATTTTTTTTTTCCTTTCCCTTTTGTAATGTTTTGCTTTTTCATTCCGCCTTTTCTAGGTTTTTCTTTTCCCCTTTATTTTGTGTTTGTTATTATGTCTTTTGTTTTCTTTTTCTTTTCTCCCTTTTTCTTTTTTATTTCTTTTCTTTTCTCCTTTTTCTTTTTTTTATATCTTTTTTGTCTTGTCTGTTTTCTTGTGTCTTTTATCTTATCTCTCCAATCTTAACAATAAAACGAATCGGCGTGACACAAACAATCCAGGATACTTGGTAGTTTGCCGTCTTCAGTAGATAGCACATTTTAAAGAAATAAGTCAAGGTTGGATCTGATTTTAAATGGTCAAAAATTAACTTGTGGTATCTTTATCAACAAAAATGCTGTATTTATGTCATTGTAAGGAATAAAATTGTAAGTGAAAACAATAAACCAAAACACGATGTTCCCTTAAGCATGTTAAGATTCCACACTGATAAATAATTTGAGGCCTTACCGAGCTGAGTCGAATTTTCGCCTTATTTTAGAATAGAATACCGTGGCCTAATCACAGTAGACAGAAAAGGCAATTATTGCCCCCCCCCCCCCCAGATGATTGAAATTGGAATCAAATCCTGATTTTAGGACTACTACCTAATACCAAAGAGCAAAACAAGAAAATATTGTAGTTCATATGGGATTTTAGTTGTATATTCGGTCATCACTTCTCAAATATGTTATGCATGAGGCCGCAACGCTAGTTTCAAATTTCATAGGCTTACTATAGGACCAGAAAAACAAATGAAACATTTTAGATAAATATTGAAAATGTTTAAAGATTTTTGAAATATTTTAAAAACGTTACAAATTATTCAATGAAAAACCCGAAAGAAAACCACTGAAACCTTTTAATTGCCCACAGAGTATGCATGGTATGACACAAATGGCTTTCTTTAAACGCGAATGATCTTCACGCAATATTATGATTTATATTAATTTCATGTTTTCCTCCTCGTATATTTGAAAAAATTAACACGAAGCAAACATCTGTACTGGCACGGTTTATGCTACAAACAAAATAATTACGTTTTCAATCATTATTAGAAAATGAAATGATATTAAAAGCTGGTTCGGTAGTAGGCATTGATGTATAGTGTAAGCTACAATGTTAGAAAAAAGTGTTCGAACACTTTGTTGGTGTAATGTAAAGTATTCCCCCTTCTTGATATCAATGTTGAATCCCACAATTTGCCCACCATCAGCACATTGATGCCTCGCACCATTGATCGATGGGGAAGGGGGAGGGATATGAGTAAGGGGATACTTCAGGCTACCAGAAACAAGTTTTGATTTTCACGTGACTCAAATAGCGTGCCTGTTATGATCCAATAATCATGGCAATTAGGGTCAGTGTTCGAACATCTTTTTCTATGATTGTAGCTTGGAAAGATTTAAGAAGCTCCGATGTGGATTTCAAAACCTGAAAACTGTGAAAATACAAACCAAACATGAAACGTGACATTGAATATTATTAATGGTCCTTTAGAAGTCAAGGGTAAACATTAGTAAAGGCAATATTTATGACAAGCTAAATGTTCAACCGAACCTCTAAGCGTCCCAATCCAGTCCATGGTAAGGTCAGATATCAATGGCCAGTGGCCTAGTTCTATACTCAGGCCACTCAAAATCGATGTGAAAAGACATACTCACCAGAATGTAACTCAACTATGAGCGTGTGTCTACTGGGGCACTGGAAAGTTAACGCTGAGTTAACTTAAAGGTAATTACCGTTAACTTTTTACCCCCCCCCCACCCCCCCCCCCCCCCCCACCCCACGTAGTTCTACTCGCGAACAGTTGCCGCTAAGTGTATAAGCGTCCTAATCGATGGGCTACGACATTTGACCTTGTTACACCAAAAATGCCGCCCCAACTGAAAAGACTGCCTTCGTAATTCCTTGTCTTTTAATATGGCATATTAACCACAAAAAAACCCATAAACGAACATGAAATTCGTCGTAAACGCAGAGTTACGATGCGAGAATCCAGCGTGTAGTCACAAAGAACTTAGCGTTAGATTTAAAAGGGTGGCTGTGTCTACTGGGCAAGTTAATTACCGAACAAACCTGGTTTGTGCAGGTTTTTGCCGTTGGAAAACATAGCGTTAACTAGCGTTATCTGGCTTTTTCTAATGGGCAACTGAACGGTAATTACCGTTAAATTACACAGTAGAAACACGCTCTTAGACATGTTAGAAGGAAAGACCGATGACCATCATAATTGAGATAATCGAAACTAAAAGGAAATGTGGTGTCACGTAACTTACGTAAGAGAGTTTTACGCTATCGATCATGGTGATTGAAAATAAGGTTTTGAGGAGTGTGTGTGTTTGGTATGATTGAAATGATTGGATGGGTTTTGTTTTAATTAAAAAGACATCATGTAATGACATCAACACGTGTCAGTTTTTACTGCAGAAAAATATTATTGTTTTCATGCAAAAAGTAAAATGTATTTGATAGCTTGTTTAGGCCTAATTAAAATACCAGTAAATAATCATAATGAACACGTGGCATATTTTACTGCAGAAAAACATTATTAATATTCTCATGCCTAAAGTAAACTGTATTTGATAACTTTAGGCGTTTTGTTTAATAAAAATGCCAGTAAATAATCATAATGAACACGTGGCATATTCTGCAACAGGGACGACACGTATCCATAATACAAAGTTATAGACTACTTGTTAACATGACGTATCAAAATCAATTGTTAAACAAGATGGCTTCAGGAAAGTTTTTCTGGACTTTTTAGTGTTAAAATAGTTAGTTTTAAGGTTTAATTATTTATGCTTAACAAAATGGTTTCAGGAACGTTCTTTTGACCATTTTTTTAAAAAATATAGCCAATTTTAGGTACTTTATCTAGAATTTGTGTTTAAAAATCCAATTTCGGAGTGCTATGCGCGAAATAGTTTCGATGTTTTATTATTCAAGCTTAACAAGATGGCTTCAGGTAGTTTAGTGTTACAATAGCCATTTTTTTCGCGCTATGCGCGATGTTATATTCAAGCTTAATAACATGGTTTCAGGAACGTTTTCTGGACCATTTTAGTGTACAAATAGTCAATTTTTATGTCATCATTTTAAATTTGTTTTTATATGCACCTTAAAATGTTTAGGTCGTTTGACATTTCTGTTCTAGAAATTGCAAGTTAATCTTAATAAAATGTATCCCAGGAGAGCTTCCACGAGCCTCTAATAGAAACCCTACAACCCATGAGCTTCGAACCCCTGAACCCCACGCCTTGAGACGCTCCGCTCGCTTTGCTACTCTTTGATTGGTCACTAAATTAAGTCAGCCCCGATCCCCGTAATTTTAAACCTGGATCCGCCACTGGAAAGCACAACATTGCATCTTCAAATAAACTGTGTTTTTGGCGTATTTTGAGGTGCACTAACCGCCAATAAAGTTTACATTTTTAAGATTCCAAGGAAAATTTTGCTCACAATTGGTCTACTTAAATTTATAATCACTAGGGCGTGAATTGATGTTTCAAAAACTATGATTCATATACTAGAGAGACACCATCAAACTGACGAAAATATCGATGGAATCTATGGAATCAGTTTGAATGAAAAATAGCCATAATAGAAAATAATTATGTTTAACACATACACTTATTATTAAAATCCAGGTTGTACCATGATATTATGTTTAATTTTCACTAGCGGCGTACCCTCGCTACGCTCGAGTACCCGCTAGATGGTTATGCCACATTAACTACCTCTGAAACCACAAACCCCCTACAACACCCCCAAATCAGGTTGATTTATAACCATATCCCTTCTAAAGGCATTATAAACCCCCTACAACCCCCACCCCCCCCCCCCCCCAATCAGGTTGATTTAAAACCATGTCCCTCCTAAACCATTTACCGTGGCTACTTTATTAACCCCTACCTCTCAAACCGCATCAAGTTAACCCTCGGTACTTTTAAAACCACATAAACCCCCTACAATCGCCCCCCCCCCCCCCACACACTGCAACTACACCAACCAGGTGTATATATAATCATAACCCTCCTAACCATTTCACGCGGCTACTTCATTAACTCTTAACCCTATCCTCAAACATTTCCCGTGGTTTACCCCCCCCCCCCCATGCACACACCCAACAACAACAAACAAATAAACAAACACCCCCCCCCCCCCCAACAAACAAACACACACCGTTTCCAGATTTATAGTAGGATACCTAACTGCGGACGAGTACCTATACTCAATTTCTAATAATATTGACCGATGCTTTATATATACCAGTCTGTTTGTGAAATATGTTTGTAATTTCTATCTGCGTGTCCCTTGATGTTAGCACAAATAATTTCATCCGGATTTAAATCGCAGTGATATTGTTGTAGTATGATTATTTCATGTCCATTATCTTTTGCAAGTCGTCAGTTTTGAAATTCCGTGATTTGTGTCAGTACTTCTTAATGACATCATTAAGTTGAGGAATCTTCAATGAATGTTAATGTTTAGTTAGTCATTCCTGCCTTTCAGCCTCTCAGCGCTACATAGTATAATAATATCCATGATGAGTTTCAGGAATGTTTGGAAAGGTTTTTACTTGTTACCTTTACTAAAAGTTACAAGATGTCAAATAAAAAAAATATTGTGGCCTCCTGCGTTGTGATAAATCTTCTAAATTCACCAGTTTCGATCGTTTTCAGCTTTGTGTTTTTATTCATGCCGAAATCACAGGTGACGATTTCAAAGCCTTTTGATTTCAAATAATGCGCAAGTGGTTCGATATTTGGCTCTCTTTGAATGGTACACTAAACATAGCTGTACGTGCATACGGTGTGATGAGAATAGGGATATGCATTGGAGCAGTATTGTGTATATTATTGCTATAAGGCAGCTGGAATAAAATGGGATCCTTCGACCACTAGCGAATAATATACGCCAGAAGACCGTACATCTCATTTTTGCTCATCACCCCTGCCCATCCAAGCACCAAAGATCGCTCTTCAATGAATTCAATAGTTGTTTCGGTTATCAAAAACTTCCTTGTGGTACAGTGTTAAACCCGAGAAAAGTGCTTCCCGTAAGACCTTTCGTGATACCCATCGTGTTGGAGCATGCGATTGGTATAGTCATGTGGGGTATTGTCTCCTCGATAAGAATATCACTGTTGGCAAATTAAAATCGTGTACTAATTAGCTTTAATTAAGCAAAATAAAGTGCC
The DNA here is from genome assembly GCA_035610835.1 of Ophiura sarsii. Classification (NCBI taxonomy): domain Eukaryota; kingdom Metazoa; phylum Echinodermata; class Ophiuroidea; order Amphilepidida; family Ophiuridae; genus Ophiura; species Ophiura sarsii. Next base: position 65,702,638 of record CM069448.1, read on the forward strand.
AATACCTCAATTGAGTGTAGTATGTACTATTCCAGCAACACTATTCTATTAAATTTATGGCGAACCCATTAACGCGTGTCTTTGTGTCGTTATTGAATTGAGTTGCCACCTCGAGTTCGATTCCCATTGATCATGTATATTTTTGGAGGAAACAAACGCGAGTTCGTTTTAGGAATATTTACTCCGGTGTGCAGCTATTCGCTCGTAAATCCAAAGTCATTAGTCTTAGCGTACTATATTCAACTATGTGTGCCGAAGTGTGACACGGAGGGACTGGACTCCCTAAATTGTACGCCAGCTAGTTACGGACGGGATCGGACTGTCATTTGTCTGAATAATTTTAGAAGCCTGATCAAGGCTATTTGTCGATAAGGCCAATTCAAATCCTGAGTATGCTGTTTCAAGTTTGAAAAAGGGACGGGCGGAGTGACATTTAAAATTAATTATTTTGTTATCTTTTATTGCCTTTATTTCAAAACAGATGGTCGCAACCAATATTAACGCATATCGATATTAAATTGTGCATTTAATTATTTTATAACATATTAATTTCATATCCAGTAAATTATTTCATTATCTTTTATTGCCTTTATTTCAAAACAGATGGTCGCAACCAATATCAACGCATATCGATATTAAATTGTGCATTTCATTATTTTATAACATATTAATTTCATATCCAGTAATAACCCAGAGTATAATACAATCGTATTCTTGGTTTGTTCATTATTATATCTGTTAGCATCAAAGTCATAATGCAAATGAAAGTTTTGAAAGTAATTTTAAATCAGTCCTAAATAAAAATCAAATGATTAAATATTTTGCAATTCTCGGTTATTTTGGACGCGGGCGGGAAACAGTACGTAGGTCTAAAAGGTCTAATCTAAGATCTAAGATCTATCACCTCATTATATTTATCAATCATTTTTAAAATTTAAAATGTGTGTGTTTATATTGTTTATACATTATTGGTAGATACGACATTGTTTTGATATTTAGTAAATAATTTGTTTCCCGTATGCCACCTATGCATTTTTGTAGCAATCTTAGCCACATTCTATTAGTTTGTCTGTTGAGGTGGGTTTTTAATGTGTTTGTTTTCAGTTGAAGATCCTATCTTAAATGCTATTTCAAGAACAAATAATGCGTGAAATATAATGTCAAGATGGCAACTTTTTAAAGAGGTGAACTTGTCTTTAATATAATTAAAAGAAAAAATTCAACGTCAATACAAAATGACTTGATGTCGCAGATCCCGCTAAATTCACAACTGCTAAATAAACAATTTAAAAACAATCATTTTTCACATTGCATTGGAAATGTTGGTAAATAAAACAATTTAAATTTTCTGTAAATACCGTTAAACTTCATCTATAAGCCCCCATTGACTAATAGTTAATAAGCTGAAAATAGATAAAAAGGTATGAGCGCCCTCTTTTGATCTAGAGAAATTAGCACGAATCAGTTTAGTGTATTCGATATTCAATACTATAAAGTTGTATTACTATCTAAATAATTTCATGGACAGACGAATTGCTCAATTGGTAAAGCGTCAACTTCAGTATCACGGGGTTGGTGGTTCGATTCTCAAGTACACCCTTTGCAATTTCTTTTGAAATCCTAGTGATATAGAAATTAATGCAAACTTGAATGTAAAATTATTACTCAATTATACAAGCTTTATTTTTATTTTTTTTAAAACAAGCGCATAATTAATTTGATTGTAAAAAGTAATGATCTTAATAGTCCAACCTTTTTATAAGCTAAAACACATTTATACTACAAATTAACTACAGCAAAATGTATTCATTGGCTTATTTTAAATGTTTCACACAGTAATCTTAAACGTTTCCTTCATCATGATTTAAGGGAGAATTATGATGATGCATATTAGGTTGGTAGATCAAGTTAAGCAACAAAATGAAAGTAACTATGCAAACCACTATAATCCTGGTCTCACAGGATTATAATTGAATGGCTATTAAATCAATTTATTTCCAATAAGATAGAGGGCCGTCCATTTATACCGACCCATCAATCATACATGTAGTTATAAAACAGTATCTGACATAGCAGTCCCGTTTAGATCAATTGGTAAAGTCGACAGTTTGGGCTAGGGCAATTGTGATTGCAGGTTCCAGATTGTGTTACCAGCCTAAAATCATAGAGGTCGCAAACCCGGTCGCAAACTTGCTTATAATTGAGCCTAGCTATAACAAGCTAAAAGTGACATCTCTGAATGTATTACCAAAGTGTGCAAAGGAGAAATTGTTGGACACAATGGTAAAATGGTTTTACAACAAGTTTTGCTATCATATTATCAAACTGAACTCAAGTTAAATCACTCTATTTATCGAGCAATAATATAATTGTTTACGCATTTTAATCCCGCTTCCTTTTTGCCAGCCGCCTCCTTTTTTTTTTAAAACCTGTATTTTGTCTTCTTTTTTTTAACAAAGTTGTAGCCAATACAAGTCTGAAAAAGGTGTTAGAACAGCAGGTCGAAAGCGGAAGTTTTTTTGTTGTTGGAAAATCAGTCCGCCATTTTGGATCCGCCATTTTGAAAGAAGAAAAAAAAGGGAAAAAAGGGCCTCCTCCTTCCTTTTTTCAAAAAGCCCGGACGAGAAACTGGGTTTTTTTTGGCCTTAGGGCTATGTGTCAGAGCTAGGCCTTTCCTACTAGCGCAGTCCAACCACTATTTTCTGTCTTTTTTTGGTTTAGCTTAGCTTTGACAGTTTTTTACAGTACACATCAGATAAGGCTACATTACATACATGTATCTACATAAAACTATGAATGGAACCCATTCAATTGAGCCATCAAGTATTGTGTTTGAGCTCCGTAGCTTTCGAGGTCATCATGACCCCTCATTCAGCGTAGTGTTTACTTCCCTCCACTTGTCACATGACCACCTTTTGGGCAATCACTTGACAGCAGGTCACCATAGATGGTGGGTAGGTCGTAGCCGGTGTCTGGGTTGAGTGTTAAACACTACGCTGAATGAAGGGGTCGTGATGACCTCGAAAGCTACAGAGCTCAAACACAATGGTTCGAAAAGGTATCTAAATTATTCCTAAAATCATGATCGAACCCAATATCAGTCTACATGCTTCTATCAAGTATTTTCATCAATATTTGTCAACTTTATTTTGATAGGTCAAATTAATCAAAATTTTGCTTTAGATATCATTTTTAAATTAAGTTTCATGTTCAAAGAATGTATCCCTGGTTTTAGCTTAACATAAACTTAACTGAAACAAATAGCAGGAATCGGTCAAAATTCAAGTCAGTTTCATTGGAGCGAGATTTAAAAATATTATCTAAATCTCCCTCCGACTCCGTAACTAAAACCATAGCAGGTAGCAGAGTCAGAATTCTCGCAAAGATTCCGGCTGGTAAAGTTGCGAGAATCCAAGTTGATTCTCGTAGAGATATTCTGTCTACACATAGTTTGAATGGAGGAGAATCCATAGATTCTCACAAAATCCTTTGCAGGAATGTAAATGGATTCTCGCAACCTTTAAACGAAATTCTGACCCTGGGTAGGGTCATTTGGTCAGGTGGGTTTTTGTTGTTGTTTTTTTCTATAAAAATAAAGAATTGTGGGTGGGTGAAATTTCAACAATTTGCAACAAACTTCATATTTTTAATGTAAATTTTGTAAAACAAAATTCCCCTAAAATGTTTCTATTGTAGTGTAGGTGCATGGTACACATCAAACCAACACTGGGGTAAGGTACGGCTTGACCTATTATGTAGGTCAGGTTCGGTGGTTCGATTCCATCACCAGTAAGTTTTACGTGTCTGTGCCGTACAACAGAAAAAGTTCTATAGGCAAACAGACCTCTCAGGTAGGGTCATTCGGCCGGGTGTTAATGTTAAATTGCTTTCCCCCCTCAAAATCAAGAAGTGTGGGTGATTTTTCAACAATTTTTATTTTTTTTATTTTTTAAAAATCCCCTTGAAGCTCATGGGTTTTCGTCATTTTTAAGGCAAAGATTCAGCATTCTGAAGCAAGAAGAATTATAAGGTGGTTCGAGATCCATTATAATATTGAAACATTGAAAGTTGAAACTAATATGTACGAGGCGCGCAAAATTGGCATTTTTATCACTAGAAAGAACCAGTATAACCTTTTTAATGTCCCCCACATTACGTGACCCCGTAACCCCCTCGTTACGCCCTCCCCATTTGTGCCGCCTATGCCCCTACCCCCTTCTCTTCCCCCTTCTTCTCCTCTTTCTCCTATTTTTAACTCTTTTGTCAATGGGGGGACCATCTCAGTCTGGATTTTTTAGTGGGTGGTACCAGGTTACAAATGGTATAATTAATAAGTATTACTGGTCATTTTCCCCCATTGACTTATGTGTGCAAACATGTACAAACATGAAAAATATCCTGTTAAACTTGTTCAAACTATTTGTTTGGGCCTGGGTCCCATATGATTAACACATATTTTGCAAAATAAAACTATTAACTTACCGAAGCGACCGAACGGGCTCAATATTCTCGTGGCTCAGGGGCCGGGATGTTTTTAGGATTTTTTAATGCACTTTGAGGGTTCCTGCCACACCATTTCTTGTTTTATGAGGCAGTTTAATGATTTTATCCACAAATAGTTTTAATTTTTTTAATTTTTTTAATTTTTTTTATTATTATTATTATTTTTTTAGAGTGCCAGGCGGCCAGCCCAATAGGCAGGCGGGCCCGCCTGGCGTAGCTACAACCCTGACTGACACCCCAATGAAAAACATAATAACCCATCTGACTATGTAGGGTAACAATTCAAATGTCAAAGTGTCAAAAATATTTTGCTTTGCTTTATTTATTACCGGTGAGAATATTGTCCTAACTATAACAACCATGTCTGGTAGAGCAAAAAGGAAATTTCAGGAAGCTATCTATTCCTTGCAGGGAAATTAGAGATTTCTTTTAAAATCAAAAAATAATATCAAGTGAACTAGAAATACCCCACAGCATTATCATTTCTTGTCGTTATCGAACGCATGTTTCGAGTGCATTCAATCACTCAATACGAAACACTTTGTTACGTAATCACTCGCGTAGCTAGCGAGTGAGATGAGAGCTCTTCAGCTCATTCATTCTCGGTTTGTTATTCACTACCATATATGGCTACCATTTACCATATCGTCAGCCTGCTTCGATAATTGCCTAACTCATTTTTTCTAGTTCTTAGAAAACAACAAAAGTATGAAACCTGTTACCTGTGTACCTGTTACACATTTTGCATTATTGATGGATGGATATTCATTATGTGGAATGTGACTTGTATTGTTGATGCCTCAATTGGCGTGCATGGATGCACTAATCCAAGTCATGATATAGAAACAGATGAACACAGCCATACAATAACTTGATTAATCCCATAGATTTGTCAATGCAAATTCAATAATGCAAAATGAGTAACATGTTAGAGTGGTCTGGTGGCCCTTTTGCAACAAAGCTCTTCATTTATCAACACTTTTGATTGGTCAATGACTTAGGTATTATAACAGCATGTGCATAATGTAATGAAGTCATGATTTATGCAAAAAACTCAATTTTGCTGAAAAGTGAGTTAGGCAATTATCGAAGCAGGCTGACGATATGCCATTTCCAACTCCGTTCTCTACCTCTGTGTTAGATTTTTGTTATTTTGTTAACTTATGATTTCTTTTATAATATTAATAAGGTAGATTTAGAAGAAAAAAATTAGTTTCTTACGGAGGAACTCACGTATATTGGCCATACGTGTATGTGCGGGGACAAAGACCCCCTTTTCTCGACCTGTCGCCGCTCATAAAGCATCTCATTTCACTGATAAGTCATTCCACAAGCTATACAATCCAAACTCTAGCGCCAAGTTGACCCCAAATACACCCAATTTTGGTAAATTTAGCCCAATTTGCCCTAATTTACTTTAAATACACCCAATTGGGCGGAAAATGTTTTCAACTTGGGCCGTTCGCCAAGACCCCCAATTCAGGATGTGTCAGTTAGGTAAGCCCCTGTTTTGAGAATTCCCAGTCACACACCCCTACCCTCTTCAAATTCGAGTACCCCCCTCCCCACATTTTAGCCTATAATTTTTAAATGGAACATTTCTGGCCTCTAAGATTTTACAGACATAAAGAGAAAAATATGGGGATTCCTCTGATATCAAAATATCTTGATGTGAAAAAACCATCATAGCCCCCAAAAAGTGATGGGAACATACACCTTTAACCATCCAAACACTTTTAACCATCCAAACACTTTTAGCATGCAGTGCATCACCGTCACATATCTTCAGTGACTTTCATCAAGGTAATCATAGAGCGTGTTTCTACTGGGGGAACTTACGCCCGGTAATTACCGTTAAGTTGTCCAGTAGAAACAGCCAGATAATGGTAATTAATGGTAAGTTTTGTAACCGCAAAAATCTTCACAAACCAAGTTTGTTACCTGTAATTAACGGTAACTTTTCCAGTAGAACAGCTACCCGTAAAAGTAAAGTTCTGTTCTGTGACCCCGACGTATACAGGTACACGCTGGATTCTACCCATTGTGAGGCAGTCTTCTTCAGGTGGGGCAGCATTGTTTGGTATAACAAAAGGTCAAATGTCGTGGCCCATCGACTAGGGTCAATCAACTTAGCGGTAACTTTTCGCAAGTAGAATCAAGGGGATTAAAAAGTTAGCGTTAAAACGTACCATTAAAAATTACTGTTAACTTTGTAGTGGCCCAGTAGAAACACGCTCATAGGAACGGGTAAGGGATCCCATCCCCTCCCCTTTGACTTTGGGTGAATTGTGCCTATTTGAAAAATCTAAGGGATTTACTTAATTCCCATCTAAATGGCAATTCGCCCCTTGTCTGGTTTGATGATGGGCAATTTAGTATTAAAATGGCAAAATGGACCCAGGCTATATTACGAAGCGAATATACTGAGCCGAATAGCATTGGCAGCCGTGGTGTAGTGGAATGGAGATTGGCTTTGGTGCAGGAGGTCAGTGGTTCAAATCCTGGGGGGTCGGGGTGACCTTTCCGGTGAATTTTCTCAGAGGGTAAAAAAAAATCTGTTGCCGTGTGGTGTTATCAGGCCCTGATAACACTGTTATAGAATTAGGGTTAAGATTAAATCGGGAAAATAAGTCAAAAACAAATTATAACTTATTGATCAAAGGTTCAAGCAATAGCATTTGCTCATTGATAGTATAGTTAAAAAGGTATACTTATAGATAGGTATCCAGTGTAAGTACAGACAGGCACAAGTAGTATAAGAGGTCCCTTTTCAGTAGGTTTGAGGAGCAGGATTTGAGGAGTCAAAATATGACATAGCTAAGGCATAGGACGTTGACTCATCTTGGGATTTCCGATATTGCGTAATAATTGATTGCACAATCAATGGAAAGAGTGCTTGGCAACTACATAAGTGTACTGCCTACTAGTAGCACCCTGTTTTATCAGATGTTTTTTCTAATGTTTTTGCGCAAATTAGATTAATTGCACACATTATGGGACATATTGTCTCGTTTTTAAGGGATATGCGGCGTTTTTGCGTGTGATTTCCCCTGTTTTGTGTGTGTGTTTTTAATTTTTTATTTGGCATTTCTTTATAAGCTGGGGGTCAGATGTATTTATTATCATAGACTATCAGGATCTTTGAAAATGAAAATAAAATAAGGGTGTTTTCTTTTCTTTCCGTCTTTTTTTATTTGTCTTTCCTTTTCTGTTTTTCTTGTTGTTTTTTTTGTTTTTTGTTTTGTTGTTGGCTCCCCCATTTTTCTTGAGAGGGAGGGGAGGGGTGGGTATTCTCTCTTTTTTTACTTCACTAAATAAATGTTTGAGTATGTATTCAGGTTGTATCATCTCATATACATATTTTCTGTATTGTTTCTATGTTCTACCATATTCGCCTCTAATTTTAAAGTTTGGGGCAAATGTATAAAATATGGATCGTAAACCATTACCGCATGAACAATAATACCCATATACATGATATATAAGGTTACGTTTCATTCTTTAGTATAAGGTGTGTATATTTATATAAAGAGACGCAAAATAAAGACAACAACACTTTGATGTATTTCTTATACATTTATTGATACAAATATAAAACGTTCTATAATATAACAACATAATTACAGCAATATAAAACAACAGAGACAACCAGTTTAGCGTACATTATTTGGAGGTCCACACATGTTCTGATTTCTGGATCGTTTACTACAACTACACGTTTTTAAATAGTTTATATACAGTAATAGTATTTATTTACAATATCAAAATGACACCATTTTATTCTTGTTTACATTATGATCCCTGACAGTTATTATTAAACATAATATCTACAACACCATTTATTTATTTTTATTACATTGTTCAAGGTGTACGTGTATTTCATAGTTTTACGCTTACATGCATTTAACAGTAACATTTATTGGACATTTGCATTGACTGCATTAATTAAAAATTATGGAACGTTTTCCAAATTGTGGTAAACAATGAACCAGTATTAAAACGTACAGGTCTTGTGTATAATACTGTACCCATCGACAAATAACAGCGAACAATAAATTGCCTTGGCAATTTAGTGTATTAACTGGAGTGGTATTTTATTTTAACATATACTACATCTGTACATTGTGCAACAAAACTTAAAATAATATATCATAGCACCTTATAACGACGCTTCAGTGATATTTTCAATGATAATTAATTCCATTGGCTGTTATGAGTATAAATTATTTGATAGTCTTACAAGTGTGTATCAATGATCAAGAGAGATAATATTTGGTCAATGCTTTCAGATGTCTAAATACGTAGTGGTAATACCGTCTTCTGCAACTTTTCTTTTAGGATAGAAGTATGTGAACGCGGCTCGCTCTTGTTGGTACGTAAGCACTCTGTTGTCTTTTACGCGAAATCCGCGGTTAATTGCCGATTCCGCGCATTGCCCTCTTAACACGCGAAAGAACTTTTCACGGTTAATATCATTATTCTTTTTGTTTGCCCCTTTGCAGCTAAATTTATCTTTTGGACCAAAGCCGTACCACGTCTTGCTACATAACGCAATAATTCCATCGCCTTCCCATTCTAATTTAAAGAGACCCGGGGTTCTTTTATCGTAAAGCCTATGCTCCTCTGTATCGGTCCGAGGCAACCAATTGTTCTTTTCTTCTTCAAACCGTTGACGAAGTTCGGGCTTTACTAGATGTTCGATACTATCCCCAGATATGGCAAAGTATGCCGAATCCGTGTCCATCTGCGCGTATTCAAAGTCGGATCTATCAAGGAATACATCTAGAAATTCAAAATAGAATTGTAACATTCTAAGTTTGGCGTACTGGTACACGAAAAACCCAATCTGTATGGGCAGATCGTGTTTGATTTTGGCTTTGGCCATTTCGATTTCAAAACAATCATCAGTGATGAGGTTTAAGTCGCGAAACAGAAGCTCGTTAACAAGTTGACTAGCTTTGGAGGAATCAGCAATCTTGTTATTGCGGTGTCTGTATTTGTTGGTGATAGTTTTCCCATAGGACGAGTTCCCCATCAATTTCATAGTATCGGCTATGATAGACTTGGAAGGGTCTTTATCACCGGCTCTTCGGGCATCGGAGACAGCGTCGGCAAATTCAGAAAAACACTCAATCGGTGTATATTCAACCACTTGATATACTCGAGTTATCTCTAAGCCACGTTCCAGGTAGAACTGTACAAGAGGTGTAGCCAGTAAAATCTTCTCCCCAAACATACTACCGATCAAACTTCTTCTCGGAGTGTTCATGATACCATGCTTTTCCCCGTAAGCTTTCATGTAGGGTCCGATATCATCTCGGGAAATATCAACGTTCTTGAAAACGGGACACATTTCAGAAAAATATGGTTTCAAATCATCAGGGACACGAACATCACATTCGATACAACCAAACAGACGCCCTGATTTGATCTCATGAATGATTTCATTCAATGATAAGGTAGGTTTATGATCTAGGGGTTTCTTTCTTTTGTCAAGAAATTGCTGAAGTTTTGGATCCGTCTTTCGTAATTGATTGAATTGGCACTCCCACATTTCAATAAATTCATATCCCAAGCGTTCTATGTATTCGCGCTTTTCCAGGGTTTTAGCGTACTTCAACCGCATCTCCTCTTCAGCATGACGTGGGTTCATTTTACAAGGATGACCATGGTAGTAACAACCTTGAAATTCAAAAACCTGTTTGGTTTCTACGCACCAACCATCAACAGGTTGCATGCGGGGACCTAGTCGTTTTTCTGTGTTGTTGCCCTCGTGTCTTATCTTAATACCTCGGTTGTGCGCTTCCCAATCAAGCCATTGTTGAGCCACTATCGAAAAGGGTTTTTGCTCTTTCTTGAAACCAGTTTCCTCTTTTCTGCGTGTGGGATACCCTGTAGGCATTTTTTGTTTCAGAGCCCATAGATACAACGCGTTCGCATCATAGCCTTGTATTTTTTGACACAATTTCCCACCACGTATCCGCGTTTTCCCAGATTCATGATATCGGTTGAACACGATGGAAGGTCCACCAACAAGATTTCCCCTAAAAGTCTTATAGAGATCGCTATCCTGTTTGCCAAATAAGGCAAAATTGGCCAAAGGACTGATCTTAAACAGATACTTCATGGTCAAGCCAGGTACAGATATACCGTCTTTGTAGAGATCAATACCTTTGTTACGATAGGTTATTGCCATTTTTTCTACAGCTTCCACAAATGGTTTAACGTCTAGATTGTTGTACCAAACCAAGTAATCTCTAATGGTTGTCATGCCCTCCCTTTCCCATACATCTTGACAGTAGGCATATTCTTCCACTGTAAGTGTGGTTCCCTTGAGCTTGTTATCGAACGCCTCTCTAGATGGGAGGGAAGTTTGGTCAAGCTTATTCAAATGCATCCAGTCATAAGGAAATATTCCTTTACGCATTGAACAGTCATAGGCCCGAATGAATTGATCATAACTAAAACCAGGCGCAAGAAAGTTGGTTACATCTAGAAAGCGCAAATGCTCAGTGTCGATTGACATATAATTGTTATTTCTCTTGACCAGATGTTTTATTGGATCATTTTCCACCAAGTAAGGGAGCAGATATCTTTTCACCAAGTTTACGTCGTATTTTCCACTATTGAATCCGTAAACGGGCATTTGTTTCAAGTGACTGATGAGTTTGGATAACATATTTTCTAGATGTCTTTTCTGTTTCTTACTGTTGTCTTCCTCCTTTACCCTTTGAATTTTCTCCATTAATTCTGAAACCACTTTATGAAACGTTTCGTGTAATATAGCGTTACTACGTATACTTATTTCATTTAGGTATTGTATCATATCTGCTACTATTTCATTTGGATCCCCTTTGCTTACGAAACAAACAGGCTCCATATACGCCGGAACATTACTGCAGACGCTTACACTCAGGGGAATATGGTCATATAACCAGTTTAATTTAGCGCCGCCAGATTTCACGGACGTCTTTTCCATGTAGGACTCAAAGTCAAAGACTGCAAAATGAGGAAAATAATCCCATTCATGTGGAATTTCGATACCCTCGTCTCTAATCTCATCGAAGATAGTCGGTGAATTGACATACACGCCACGAGGAAACACATCCACTGTACCTATTAATGATAAGAAATTAGAAAATATTAAATACAACTAATAACTTGCAATAGAATCTATACGAGAAGAAATTCTCCGTACAGTCATCATAGATTTTTTTTAAAAAATGTACCTCAATCACATCTTCTTTTATGCCATAGAACTATAACAAATGTCAAGCGCGACAATTAATGCCAAACGTTTTCAATGAAATTAATGAATTGAGTTTCCCCATATTCGTTGGGTTCTCCATATTCACCACCATACATCAGGGCATTATATAATTCTGATCATGTTAATTCTATTCAGATAAAAATACAAAGTGGTCCATATTACAGTATTGCATAACCAAAAATTAGTCTATTAGATTGATTGCGTTATCTGTTTTGTGTGTTTAGATGTTGTCAAATAAACTTTAAAACAGCCATATGAGTGGGCTGAATTTACATAAAAGTTTAAAATGTCAAAAATTATGTTTAAATTAATATTATACTATAATCATATAATATCGATGAGACTAATGTAATAGGTACCTTGGCTAGAAAATTATTAGATCTTATTTGTTGAAGTTTAAGTAAAACCTACCTTTGCATTCACAAGTGGCTTCATGACGGTGTAGCTGTTTACCGGTTTTCCATAATTTCAGACACTTGCGGCATGAGTAGGAATTGGTATACCGTTCCGTGTTACTGATGTAACTAAAGTGTCTTTCATGGAGATTGATATACATGGTAGTTGCATGCTTATCCAAACTCCGCCGAACTAGTTTGGCCACGACCGGTTCATCCGCTTTCTTTTTCGCGATGTCGAAATGTTTAACATGTTCAACAGCATCTGGAAGGTTCTCTTCCAACTCCACCAGTTCATACACCATTATGTTAACATCGAAAAGATCTTCGAGTTCGTGTAATTGCTCCACACAGACTCCCTCAAAATCATGAACAGATTGTTTCGTATATTCCTGAAACATTGCCTTGGTTCTCTTTTCTAGTACGCATCGATGATGTCCCTTATGAAGCGCGACACAACGGAAAAGACACAGGTTATCTTTATAAGGCTTCTTGGTGTTGGGATTGGTCATTAGACTGACAATAGCTGGATTCTTCAAGATGTAAGCTGGTAAAGCGGAACAGGCACCGATGGGATGGTCCTTCATTCGATACACAAAAAACGTCACGTTAGTTATTGCATCAACTATCCATTTTGAATTCGGACGCTGCAGTCTAGCATATTCCAGAGGATCGAGGTCTTTTAACGTGTCGTAAAAAGTTTGGAATGTTGTTCGATCCTTGACGATGAAAGGTGATTCAAATAATTTAGTGTTTCCGGAAGAATAGTAAAATCTGCGGTCGTCGGTTTCGCTATTGAGAAGTACAAATCCGAAGGATGCATTGATCTTAAAGGCCGTTTTTTGCTTTTCAAATACTTCTTCGGCGCACGTTTCCAGGTTGATAGTATCCAACGTAGGGAGATGACAGTTGTATGTTGTTAAAATCTTCCCCTTTTTCACGGAGGAACGTATTAACGGCCAATGCGAGATATAGATGTCGAGTAATTCAAGCTCATTAACCAAGCTCTCAGCAATATCGTCGGGAAAGTCATTCTCCGCGGAGATCCCGAGTTTTTTCCGAGGTGGAAGCACTGAATCATTGTCGTTCAGCCTTTTTCTATTCGGTTTGGTACAACGTGAGGCTGTTTCATCGCGAGGGCGTTCATTGATGGTAGGATCTTTCTGTGGACCCTGGGACGCCGTTGGTCGATCATGACTCATACGATGCCGCTTCATGTTATCTAAGCGAGCAAAGATTTTGCCGCATATATCGCACACTGCAATCACTCGTTCATTCTGCCAATGTTTCGTGCGTTGATGTCTCTTTAGATTGTAAAGACGTTTGAAGTCAAGTCCACAAAGATCACACTTGTGTGTTTTATCCATGATTCAGTCAAGTGATGAATACTCTAATCAAGATTCCGTGTATACTATATAGCAAACTTTATAGTAAGTAGGTGTATCCAGCTTGACGTGTTAATCATCAATGGAGAGAGACTTTTGATTTGAGGAGCTGTTTCTTCTAACACTGTCAAAAACGGAATGAACTGTGTCCTCTCATGTTACTCCTTATATTAGGCCTATTGCTGCTATACATAACTCTAGGGGAAAACCCAGATGAGTCATTAAACTTGTCGAGACTTGTCCGTGTTTTGTTTTGATTATTGCGCAACAACAACTTGTAATACAGGATGCAATCAAATATTGATCCATTATTGAAGGCCGGTTTATTGATTTAGTGTGTGTAATTAGGCCTACTATACGTCTATTATGAAATTAACATGTTTTGGAAAAGTAGTGATATTGAAAGTTTAAAAAGAAAGAAAAAGAAAGAAAAAAGATAAATAATATAAATTTGATGCAGTTTTGTTGTTGTTGTGTTAGTTGTAGTTCATAATATGACCTTCATATGTGTGCATCCAATTTTGTTTTGATGTTGGGAGTTGAACTGTAATGGGGTTGTTGTTATTGCGTTGGTGGTGGTGGTGCGGGTATTTTTTTCTTCAGTTTTGTTTATTCATGTTATTATAATGTCACCTTTTATTAAAATGTCTTCATTTTTTCTTTTAATTAAACCAATTTGTTTTGGGTTTTTTAATTTCAATCCTTATACAAGTATTGTACGTATATATTTAATTAATTATAAGACTATCATCTTTCATTTATTTATTTGTTCTTGATTTTTAGTTTTAAAATGTTCACGATTTTTTAGTATTTCTTTTAGCATCCTGTATTACAAGTTGTTGTTGCGCAATAATCAAAACAAAACACGGACAAGTCTCGACAAGTTTAATGACTCATCTGGGTTTTCCCCTAGAGTTATGTATAGCAGCAATAGGCCTAATATAAGGAGTAACATGAGAGGACACAGTTCATTCCGTTTTTGACAGTGTTAGAAGAAACAGCTCCTCAAATCAAAAGTCTCTCTCCATTGATGATTAACACGTCAAGCTGGATACACCTACTTACTATAAAGTTTGCTATATAGTATACACGGAATCTTGATTAGAGTATTCATCACTTTACTGAATCATGGATAAAACACACAAGTGTGATCTTTGTGGACTTGACTTCAAACGTCTTTACAATCTAAAGAGACATCAACGCACGAAACATTGGCAGAATGAACGAGTGATTGCAGTGTGCGATATATGCGGCAAAATCTTTGCTCGCTTAGATGACATGAAGCGGCATCGTATGAGTCATGATCGACCAACGGCGTCCCAGGGTCCACAGAAAGATCCTACCAACAATGAACGCCCTCGCGATGAAACAGCCTCACGTTGTACCAAACCGAATAGAAAAAGGCTGAACGACAATGATTCAGTGCTTCCACCTCGGAAGAAACTCGGGATCTCCGCGGAGAATGACTTTCCCGACGATATTGCTGAGAGCTTGGTTAATGAGCCTGAATTACTCGACATCTATATCTCGCATTGGCCGTTAATACGTTCCTCCGTGAAAAAGGGGAAGATTTTAACAACATACAACTGTCATCTCCCTACGTTGGATACTATCAACCTGGAAACGTGCGCCGAAGAAGTATTTGAAAAGCAAAAAACGGCCTTTAAGATCAATGCATCCTTCGGATTTGTACTTCTCAATAGCGAAACCGACGACCGCAGATTTTACTATTCTTCCGGAAACACTAAATTATTTGAATCACCTTTCATCGTCAAGGATCGAACAACATTCCAAACTTTTTACGACACGTTAAAAGACCTCGATCCTCTGGAATATGCTAGACTGCAGCGTCCGAATTCAAAATGGATAGTTGATGCAATAACTAACGTGACATTTTTTGTGTATCGAATGAAGGACCATCCCATCGGTGCCTGTTCCGCTTTACCAGCTTACATCTTGAAGAATCCAGCTATTGTCAGTCTAATGACCAATCCCAACACCAAGAAGCCTTATAAAGATAACCTGTGTCTTTTCCGTTGTGTCGCGCTTCATAAGGGACATCATCGATGCGTACTAGAAAAGAGAACCAAGGCAATGTTTCAGGAATATACGAAACAATCTGTTCATGATTTTGAGGGAGTCTGTGTGGAGCAATTACACGAACTCGAAGATCTTTTCGATGTTAACATAATGGTGTATGAACTGGTGGAGTTGGAAGAGAACCTTCCAGATGCTGTTGAACATGTTAAACATTTCGACATCGCGAAAAAGAAAGCGGATGAACCGGTCGTGGCCAAACTAGTTCGGCGGAGTTTGGATAAGCATGCAACTACCATGTATATCAATCTCCATGAAAGACACTTTAGTTACATCAGTAACACGGAACGGTATACCAATTCCTACTCATGCCGCAAGTGTCTGAAATTATGGAAAACCGGTAAACAGCTACACCGTCATGAAGCCACTTGTGAATGCAAAGGTAGGTTTTACTTAAACTTCAACAAATAAGATCTAATAATTTTCTAGCCAAGGTACCTATTACATTAGTCTCATCGATATTATATGATTATAGTATAATATTAATTTAAACATAATTTTTGACATTTTAAACTTTTATGTAAATCCAGCCCACTCATATGGCTGTTTTAAAGTTTATTTGACAACATCTAAACACACAAAACAGATAACGCAATCAATCTAATAGACTAATTTTTGGTTATGCAATACTGTAATATGGACCACTTTGTATTTTTATCTGAATAGAATTAACATGATCAGAATTATATAATGCCCTGATGTATGGTGGTGAATATGGAGAACCCAACGAATATGGGGAAACTCAATTAATTAATTTCATTGAAAACGTTTGGCATTAATTGTCGCGCTTGACATTTGTTATAGTTCTATGGCATAAAAGAAGATGTGATTGAGGTACATTTTTAAAAAAAAATCTATGATGACTGTACGGAGAATTTCTTCTCGTATAGATTCTATTGCAAGTTATTAGTTGTATTTAATATTTTCTAATTTCTTATCATTAATAGGTACAGTGGATGTGTTTCCTCGTGGCGTGTATGTCAATTCACCGACTATCTTCGATGAGATTAGAGACGAGGGTATCGAAATTCCACATGAATGGGATTATTTTCCTCATTTTGCAGTCTTTGACTTTGAGTCCTACATGGAAAAGACGTCCGTGAAATCTGGCGGCGCTAAATTAAACTGGTTATATGACCATATTCCCCTGAGTGTAAGCGTCTGCAGTAATGTTCCGGCGTATATGGAGCCTGTTTGTTTCGTAAGCAAAGGGGATCCAAATGAAATAGTAGCAGATATGATACAATACCTAAATGAAATAAGTATACGTAGTAACGCTATATTACACGAAACGTTTCATAAAGTGGTTTCAGAATTAATGGAGAAAATTCAAAGAGTAAAGGAGGAAGACAACAGTAAGAAACAGAAAAGACATCTAGAAAATATGTTATCCAAACTCATCAGTCACTTGAAACAAATGCCCGTTTACGGATTCAATAGTGGAAAATACGACGTAAACTTGGTGAAAAGATATCTGCTCCCTTACTTGGTGGAAAATGATCCAATAAAACATCTGGTCAAGAGAAATAACAATTATATGTCAATCGACACTGAGCATTTGCGCTTTCTAAATGTAACCAACTTTCTTGCGCCTGGTTTTAGTTATGATCAATTCATTCGGGCCTATGACTGTTCAATGCGTAAAGGAATATTTCCTTATGACTGGATGCATTTGAATAAGCTTGACCAAACTTCCCTCCCATCTAGAGAGGCGTTCGATAACAAGCTCAAGGGAACCACACTTACAGTGGAAGAATATGCCTACTGTCAAGATGTATGGGAAAGGGAGGGCATGACAACCATTAGAGATTACTTGGTTTGGTACAACAATCTAGACGTTAAACCATTTGTGGAAGCTGTAGAAAAAATGGCAATAACCTATCGTAACAAAGGTATTGATCTCTACAAAGACGGTATATCTGTACCTGGCTTGACCATGAAGTATCTGTTTAAGATCAGTCCTTTGGCCAATTTTGCCTTATTTGGCAAACAGGATAGCGATCTCTATAAGACTTTTAGGGGAAATCTTGTTGGTGGACCTTCCATCGTGTTCAACCGATATCATGAATCTGGGAAAACGCGGATACGTGGTGGGAAATTGTGTCAAAAAATACAAGGCTATGATGCGAACGCGTTGTATCTATGGGCTCTGAAACAAAAAATGCCTACAGGGTATCCCACACGCAGAAAAGAGGAAACTGGTTTCAAGAAAGAGCAAAAACCCTTTTCGATAGTGGCTCAACAATGGCTTGATTGGGAAGCGCACAACCGAGGTATTAAGATAAGACACGAGGGCAACAACACAGAAAAACGACTAGGTCCCCGCATGCAACCTGTTGATGGTTGGTGCGTAGAAACCAAACAGGTTTTTGAATTTCAAGGTTGTTACTACCATGGTCATCCTTGTAAAATGAACCCACGTCATGCTGAAGAGGAGATGCGGTTGAAGTACGCTAAAACCCTGGAAAAGCGCGAATACATAGAACGCTTGGGATATGAATTTATTGAAATGTGGGAGTGCCAATTCAATCAATTACGAAAGACAGATCCAAAACTTCAGCAATTTCTTGACAAAAGAAAGAAACCCCTAGATCATAAACCTACCTTATCATCGAATGAAATCATTCATGAGATCAAATCAGGGCGTCTGTTTGGTTGTATCGAATGTGATGTTCGTGTCCCTGATGATTTGAAACCATATTTTTCTGAAATGTGTCCCGTTTTCAAGAACGTTGATATTTCCCGAGATGATATCGGACCCTACATGAAAGCTTACGGGGAAAAGCATGGTATCATGAACACTCCGAGAAGAAGTTTGATCGGTAGTATGTTTGGGGAGAAGATTTTACTGGCTACACCTCTTGTACAGTTCTACCTGGAACGTGGCTTAGAGATAACTCGAGTATATCAAGTGGTTGAATATACACCGATTGAGTGTTTTTCTGAATTTGCCGACGCTGTCTCCGTTGCCCGAAGAGCCGGTGATAAAGACCCTTCCAAGTCTATCATAGCCGATACTATGAAATTGATGGGGAACTCGTCCTATGGGAAAACTATCACCAACAAATACAGACACCGCAATAACAAGATTGCTGATTCCTCCAAAGCTAGTCAACTTGTTAACGAGCTTCTGTTTCGCGACTTAAACCTCATCACTGATGATTGTTTTGAAATCGAAATGGCCAAAGCCAAAATCAAACACGATCTGCCCATACAGATTGGGTTTTTCGTGTACCAGTACGCCAAACTTAGAATGTTACAATTCTATTTTGAATTTCTAGATGTATTCCTTGCTAGATCCGACTTTGAATACGCGCAGATGGACACGGATTCGGCATACTTTGCCATATCTGGGGATAGTATCGAACATCTAGTAAAGCCCGAACTTCGTCAACGGTTTGAAGAAGAAAAGAACAATTGGTTGCCTCGGACCGATACAGAGGAGCATAGGCTTTACGATAAAAGAACCCCGGGTCTCTTTAAATTAGAATGGGAAGGCGATGGAATTATTGCGTTATGTAGCAAGACGTGGTACGGCTTTGGTCCAAAAGATAAATTTAGCTGCAAAGGGGCAAACAAAAAGAACAATGATATTAACCGTGAAAAGTTCTTTCGCGTGTTAAGAGGGCAATGCGCGGAATCGGCAATTAACCGCGGATTTCGCGTAAAAGACAACAGAGTGCTTACGTACCAACAAGAGCGAGCCGCGTTCACATACTTCTAAATCCTAAAAGAAAAGTTGCAGAAGACGGTATTACCACTACGTATTTAGACATCTGAAAGCATTGACCAAATATTATCTCTCTTGATCATTGATACACACTTGTAAGACTATCAAATAATTTATACTCATAACAGCCAATGGAATTAATTATCATTGAAAATATCACTGAAGCGTCGTTATAAGGTGCTATGATATATTATTTTAAGTTTTGTTGCACAATGTACAGATGTAGTATATGTTAAAATAAAATACCACTCCAGTTAATACATGTAATATGCCAAGGCAATTTATTGTTCGCTGTTATTTGTCGATGGGTACAGTATTATACACAAGACCTGTACGTTTTAATACTGGTTCATTGTTTACCACAATTTGGAAAACGTTCCATAATTTTTAATTAATGCAGTCAATGCAAATGTCCAATAAATGTTACTGTTAAATGCATGTAAGCGTAAAACTATGAAATACACGTACACCTTGAACAATGTAATAAAAATAAATAAATGGTGTTGTAGATATTATGTTTAATAATAACTGTCAGGGATCATAATGTAAACAAGAATAAAATGGTGTCATTTTGATATTGTAAATAAATACTATTACTGTATATAAACTATTTAAAAACGTGTAGTTGTAGTAAACGTTCCAGAAATCAGAACATGTGTGGACCTCCAAATACTGTACGCTAAACTGGTTGTCTCTGTTGTTTTATATTGCTGTAATTATGTTGTTATATTATAGAACGTTTTATATTTGTATCAATAAATGTATAAGAAATACATCAAAGTGTTGTTGTCTTTATTTTGCGTCTCTTTATATAAATATACACACCTTATACTAAAGAATGAAACGTAACCTTATATATCATGTATATGGGTATTATTGTTCATGCGGTAATGGTTTACGATCCATATTTTATACATTTGCCCCAAACTTTAAAATTAGAGGCGAATATGGTAGAACATAGAAACAATACAGAAAATATGTATATGAGATGATACAACCTGAATACATACTCAAACATTTATTTAGTGAAGTAAAAAAAGAGAGAATACCCACCCCTCCCCTCCCTCTCAAGAAAAATGGGGGAGCCAACAACAAAACAAAACAAAACAAACAAACAAGAAAAACAGAAAAGGGAAGACAAATAAAAAAAGACGGAAAGAAAAGAAAACACCCTTATTTTATTTTTATTTTCAAAGATCCTGATAGTCTATGATAATAAATACATCTGACCCCCAGCTTATAAAGAAATGCCAAAAAAAAACAAAAAACCACACACACAAAACAGGGGAAATCACACGCAAAAACGCCGCATATCCCTTAAAAACGAGACAATATGTCCCATAATGTGTGCAATTAATCTAATTTGCGCAAAAACATTAGAAAAAACATCTGATAAAACAGGGTGCTACTAGTAGGCAGTACACTTATGTAGTTGCCAAGCACTCTTTCCATTGATTGTGCAATCAATTATTACGCAATATCGGAAATCCCAAGATGAGTCAACGTTCTATGCCTTAGCTATGATGTCATATTTTGACTCCTCAAATCCTGCTCCTCAAACCTACTGAAAAGGGACCTCTTATACTACTGGCACATACAATTTACTGGTGATGGAATCGAACCAACAAACTTGACCTACATACATAAGTCAAGCTGTACCTTACCCCAGTATGATTTGATGTGTGCCATGCACCTAAACTACATACCAAGCAGAGATCTATAATTCGGGGACCAACAAAACCCTGTTCTCAGGTCAGTTTTAAATGGGGGGGGGGGGGGGGGGGGGGGGGGGTGGGTGTAGAGGTCCCGATTGCTGACAAGGCGACAAGCCACTGACAATCTTTTTTACAGACTCCAAAAAAAAATCGTAAAACTTGCACAATTTTTTCCCGCCAGCAGCTGAAATCTTGATAAGTGGGTGGGGGTAGCGATGATGTTTTTCTCAAAACCGGCCGAAAAAAATTGCATGGTCAAAATCGCAAATGTACCGAGTACCGACGGAAGCTCGTGTGTACTATGATTTTGCCAACAGATTTGATGAAAGGGGCAGATTTTGCCGACAGATTTGATGACAACGATCTGCCACAGAAAAAACCTGTCTTGTTGTGCCAGCCAGCCATGCATTGGAGTTACATGTATCTCATTTGATGTGGCTGGCCCAACTAGGCCCAACGCTATGGAATAACACACTCCATCCACTTTAAGATCCAACAACAGTATCATTCATAACCTTCAAGCATAATCTCAAGACTGAAATTAAAAACTCTTTCAATTAACCCTAACCTCCTACCCACATTTTCCAAGGAAATGTTTTGTCAACGACAAAAATCACGGACAAAAAGAGTAGCCACGCCCACAGGGCTTGAACCCACAACCTCTTGGTTGAGAGACGAACACCCTACCAGTGCGAAACCATACTTTACTCGGCCAACTATGTAACCTGGGGCCATTATTTCATCGAAAAAGTGCCGCGCCAGCTTACAACAGACGGACTGCACCGTGGCCATTTGGGGCACTGGGGCTGGTTAGTTGTTGGTAATGCCCCCGCCCCCCCCCCCCCCATCCAACAAATTTGAGAGTCGAGACCCTAGTTACACCACTGGTTATAATTTTATAAATGTAAACTGCTCACAAAAAGTATCGAAACACTGAGAAATGATCCAATATATAACGGCTCGAAAAGGTATGCATAAATCGAAGCAAATAACCAAGTGCATAATTTTGTTCTGCGTATTTTGACACCTCGATCGTTGAGATACGATGTTACGGAGCGGAGTTATTGTCATTTCAATGATCGTGGGTCCAGTTTCAAAGGTGACACTTTAGATACTTAGGGGGGGGGGGGGGGGGGGTGCATGGGATTTTTTTTATTTTAAAAACTTTGCCCACTATCCAGGAAAAAACAAAACTTTGCCCACCAACCAGGAAAAAAAGATGAACCACTGCTGAGTAAAAAAAAAGATGACTCACCCAACTCAATATAAAGAAAAACAGTAAAACTTAAAAAACCCAAAAAACTTTGCCACCTTTGCCCCCCCCCCCCAAAAAAAAAATTGCAGCATTCGGCGGCGAAAATAAAAATGTCACTACTACTTCGTTGGCGAAAAAACCCAAATCCGCCCGACCCCAACTTCCATGCCCCCCCCCCCCCCCCCCTGAAAATCAAATGGTGCGTCCCTTACTGTGCTAAGATTTATCTTTGGCTAAAGTGGGTACAACGGCCGGGCTTGCAATTGATAAGTGCATAATAGGTTAGCTTGTATTCCAACCACCAAACAAGATTTCTCAAAATGACGTCACTTACAATAGGCATTGATTTGACATCACTGTTTGTGCGTGAAACTCTCGGTGGTTGATTGATAAGACGATTGATCGATTGAACGATCAAAATCAATCAATCAACACTGAGAGTTTCACGCACAAACAGTGACATCAAATCAATGCCTTCTGTAAGTGACGTCATTTCGAGAAATCTTGTTTCGCCTTTGGAATACAAGCTCTGCCGTGTATAATGAGGCAGAGTAGAGCGTTGATACTGACGTGACGTGTTAAAACTGTTTGCTTTGTTGTCCATAGCAAATGACTAAAATAGCCGGATGACCGGGGCAACCTATAGTCGGATTCATAATTGAAATAACCCTAACCCTACTACGTATCACAGAAACAACACAACAGCACCACTTGGCTTGCATGCGCACAAGTTCTATCTCATGTAGCACTAAAATACGGGTATATATGGTCTCCAATTTTTTAGCCTGTGAAGCTTTCCCCCCGTGGCTGAGTGGTGATATATCTCGCCTCACAGCCGACCCGGGTTCAATTCCCGGGGCCAGCAGACATAATTTTTCGCATTTTCTATTTAACCCTCTCCTGAGTCCTGTTCTTCGTTCCATCCCCACTGCCACGTTCTAGGGTTAGGGTTAAGACATTGAATTGAAGAAGCAGCGTTTTGCGTACATTGTGTGAAGCGCGCACAACATGACAACCATGAGCATGAACATTAATTCGAGCGCGATCATCTTTGTGCTGCATTGCTCAATTTGTATTCATACCAAGAAAGGTGGCTTCTCACCTTGTCGATGCTTTATATGATGCTAATTACTAGTACATTTACTCCCTGTCATAATGCCTTGGACATAAATTCCATCAAATCATGCGTATGTGCGAGTTGCGTACGTACATGTAACGTTCGCATTGGACTTGCGTAGGTGGTGCAAATGTGCGTCACACGCCGTGATTAACGCCAACGGCGCGTGACATTGTTTGCGGCTGTCAAGTATTTTGACGCCGCTGCACCCCGCAAACACCAACAAAATACGCTCCCATGATGAAATAACGTGAATTAAGCCCAAGGGACTATGACAGGGAATATAATATAGTACTATGAACAGTTTTAACATGATTAAATTGTATGTATCATGATTCATGGACAAACGAGTGCAGAATTCGGAGACGTTTCATCAGTTGAGTTCGGGGCCAATTTACAGTTTTCCCTCACATTTGCACTGGCAGGAAAATAGGTGGGGGAAATAATACTTTAGAATCCTACCGTTAATATTGTCTGTGGTAGCCTACAAATTCTTGTTATTTCCCATTGGAGAACCGTAGAACAGTATTAAAACAGCTCGGGACCGATAACCGGCTATCAAGATCAACGAAAACGCAAACGTCCACACACAGAAACTTTCAAAGGTCATAGCAAAACTATCGATATCCGGTGATTGATCCGCGAAATCGTCATCCTCGCAATATTTCAAATATTAGGTTTTTTTGAAATAAATGTTGGTTTTAATTCATTATATACTACAAGGTGTTTGGTAGAATGTCCTACCTCCGCGGTTTTTGAATCTAATAATTATAATACATCTTTCGATATGAATTTCAGGATTTTTAGAGTCGTGGTTTAAAAGCATGGTTTTTTTTCATTCGATTACGTGCAAGAAACCAACAAATTGCCTAAATTTAGTAAATTCATGGCGCACCCCCCCCTGTAAAAAGACTCTATAGGCGTGTCACAGACGTCTGTAACGGCTCAGACGACGCTGGACATAGGCGTATTCACGAGTATTCAGGTTAAAATATGCGAACGAGGTTACCTGATCAAGTGAATGGGACGATCGCTTAACAACGGTTTAAAAAAGGGGTGAAAACAATTATTTCGCATTTATCTAATATGGGATTGTGATATAATGGATATACATGAACAGCGATACCTATTAGGTGTGCAGACATGGTATAACTCCAATGTTTAACATTTTGAATATCACTTGATCTGTAAAAAGTAAGCTTATTTGAGAGTTTTCTGAATCATCTCAAAGTTGTCTTACATCAGTGGCGTAGCCAGGTTTTTTATATTGGGGGATGTGGACGAGAACTGAAAATGAACCGACAAGATTGTTCTTAGTCAAGAAATGCGCGCGTAGCGCGCGAAAATTGTTGACTTTACACCAATTTTTGGCACGATTGAGGTACATTTTGGCTCTAAACAAGCGTGTACAAACGAATGTTGCATTAAGATGATTGTTATGTGCGCGTAGTGCGCGAAAATTTTTCATATGTGTACTTTTGACCATCATAATTCCATGATTCCTCTGGTCAAATGAACCGACAGTGCCAATCTCAACCGACACGACGTCAATATTGCGATCGCCCCCCCCCCCCCCTCGCCCCCGCCCCCCTCTGGCTACGCCACTGTCTTACATACCCCTATCAGTCCTTTGTGTGAACAGACCACTCAGTCACTGTTCGATCTATATGTTAAAAAGCTTAATTGTAATTTTAAATCAGTGTCAATTGACTTTGATTGAAGTTTATTAAGTTGTAAGTATACTAAACCTACGTACTTACGCCGATCTCTGAATAAGGCCGTTTCTTGACTAGATGTTGATGTATTGTAGGATACACACCACTAAATAAATCCAGTTTTCTGCAGCGACTGCAAAAGAAGACTAGTTTGCCATCGGAAGTTGAGTTGTTCTTATTTGACCCCGAGCAAGCGCAGTAGTGAATCAGCGGTCAGTATCTTTTTCGCGCGGTTTTTTGTCGGATTATCGGGGCTGGGTCTATTGGTATCGGGCATGCCGTCTCTGGCTGCATACGGGTCAGGTTTACTGCTTTAAACGCCCACACACCCCACCCTTGTCTTAAAAGGGTATAGAGGATGTATTGGTCAGTTTCATTAAATCTAGGTCCCGGGGTTAATTTTAGGTGGTGCCCTTAATTTAAGAAGTCAAGTTTGTGGACACAACAGGGTACGTGTTGGATGCTGCTATTATTGGTATTTTAGCCCTAATAATAACAGACTCGGGAAGCATTGTTTTACTAGCTATGACATGTTGTAACTCTCCAAGTTATCACACTGCGCATGCTCATACATGCGATCCATATTATAACAACATATATAATCATATAGGTGATATCATGATTAGGCAATCATGCTACATCTTTCCTTCTTTATAAAACAAGTGTTTTTGTTTATGACCTGAGTCTCACTAGACTATTGAAGGTAACATTTTGGTAGCCATTGAAACACATGTAAGTTATGTATAAAAGGTTAACTTCCAATCATCACCCTTCCTTTCATTTTTTTTTTAAAGATTAGTGATTTTACCAAGCATTCGTTATGATCTAATTGTTCTTTCATTGTCCATAAACATTTTAACTTTTATCACATGGCTTATTATATTGCCATTGGTATTGTTATTGTAAGCTGTGTATCTCCTTTATGAGTCATTTCATCTGTAAAGTCTAGGTTCTTCTCGACCATTGCAAATGTCCAGTTTCACTGATACATTCTTTATGAAAATCACCAGAAGATATTTCACTCTTTGGCACAGCAACTTACTTGGTTATTTTTTTTATCAACATTAACATTCACTCTTAATGTTCCTCAGGGCCTATGTTTTACTAGGGCCTATGTGATTTAGCAACACAATTTTATTTATTTATTATGTCCATCCATCCATATTCGATTCATATTCGATTCAAGCTTTTGTATCAAAACACTCAGCATTCAGACAGCAATGACCAGTAAGTCCCCGGCAGATCCATTTCACACTGAAGGTCTGCTCCACTGCAATTACATTATTAAGGGCTTTTGTTGACATTTTAAAGAGAGTCTAACTGTTGACCAAAGAGCTCTGCATCTCATCCGCGAAGGCATCTTGATGTCTGGCTTATACATGCATCTCATCCATTGAAGGCATCTTGATGGCTGACTATAGTCCAATCCGGGATTTCTCACACTGACGATTGAATCTGATGTGCATCTCATCCATTGAAGGCATCTTGATGTCTAACTATATAGTTCAACCCGGGATTTCTCTCACTGACGATTGAATCTTAATATTGTCAACAGTCTCGTCTTTATTTCTATTTATCAACAAAAGTTAACGTGTATTGCCACACGTTTATAATTCACTATACTGTCACTTGCTCCACTGCTTGCAATTTTGCGGTATCAAGGCTCAGCAAACATACATATTCCTGTGGTAATTATTATGATAACATCACAGTTAAAAGCTGGTGTCCACGCTTGAAGGACTAATTCTTATAGTTAGTGTCCATTCTCGGATGATGTGATTTCAATCATACAGTCTAGGATTTCATGGAATCTTACAGTTTATGATTTCTTCTACGCCGATTTTATTTCACAACAAACTTTCAGTCATTTCGCTATTTACAGCCGTAGGCAATTAGATCCATCGTCATCATGACGTCATGCTAATCTGCACTCACGAAAACTTTGACGAAGTTCATTTTCATTTAAAAGCTTATATTTTACGCCCAGTGACAGATGATTTCTTCTTTATTTTCATGTCAATGACGACGTCCACGGCGACAGGACTCGTACAGCTTTAGGCGGGAGTAGTTCATTGTCATTATCCCACATCTGACAACCATGTTGGATGCTGCTATTATTGGTATTTTAGCCCTAATAATAACAGACTCGGGAAGCATTGTTTTACTAGCTATGACATGTTGTAACTCTCCAAGTTATCACACTGCGCATGCTCATACATGCGATCCATATTATAACAACATATATAATCATATAGGTGATATCATGATTAGGCAATCATGCTACAGTACGGATTGAACACCGTGTTCTTGCGTATCCCTGGCAATCTGTTATTGCGGTGCATGCCATTATTAGTATAGGAAAGCTATATTCTCAACCTAAATACAGTGGTTAAATAGTGTCGTCGCTCTAAACAAATCTGGGTCCCAGGCTTACTTTTAGGTGGAGCCCTTAATGTAAGAAGTCAAGTTTGTGGACAGGGTACATGTGCAACACCGTGTTCTTCAATATCCCCGACAATCTGATATCCCGGGGCAAGCCAGTATAGAATTTATTGTTCTCAACCTTATGTTGTCTATTTTGTTTGTAGAATTTATGTTGGGATTAAAGGATGCTGTTGGTGCAGAGGGAGGGACATGTGACAGTTTGGTAGTTCACAGGTCAGTTCAAGTTGATGATATGGATAGAGTCTTGATCAAATGGAGGAGTTGTCTGCATTCAATCAGATGGAGAAGTCTGACAGGATCATCCAGGTAAGAACATTACAGAGGTGCGACCAGGGTGAAATCAGTGAGACAGTACTGGTTCCCTTTATTGGACGGGGTGTAAAGTTCCAGGGTTGAAACCCTCCCGTATACATTTCTAAGGGTCATTTTACGGCGTCAGGTATCCATATAGGACTGTTTCTGAAGATTTGTCTCAAAAAATATAGACCCATATTTACTGTCTAAGGATTCCGTTGGTGTAATTGAACAGTAACTTTCCAGGGATACAATTTTTGTTTGGCCACGCGGAGAACCCACCAGGGATAATACTCCTACCCGGTACCCCCTATCAATATCTACGGGGTTTGGGGGTATTTCAGAAACGGGCCCATTTCTAAGAATTATCCAATTAAAAATCAAAACCTATTAATTATGTATATTTCTCGCAAAACCAGGACCCGTGTCAAAGGATCTTTCTACAAAAACCTGACCCTGGAGCGTCTGTGAGTGTGAAAACACGTTCAAAAGGGTGGATCATCCCCATCACCCATTTTTGAGAAGTGTCTTCCCAGCGAGATGTTTGCATTTTTGGGATATCCATGATCATGATGATGTACATTGTATTTCTCATTACATTAATATTTAGATACCTTATCACGTGGTTGGAATTTTTTACATAAAAACGGCGATGATATAGCAGGAATTTAATGATTACTTTATATTGTCTCATTCCACGTGGTTTTCAAGTTGTCACAACCGCAAGAATTTGATCAGTTTATGTAATGTTCATTCTATTTATAACATAACCAACCACGCTTTCGTTTTGATGAACCATTGTAAGGGCACAAAGAATTAAGCGGGGCAATTAATTGACGACCCTCCCCCGCACGCGTTTGACCAGTGTGGCACGTGTAGGTATACAATCGGGTAGAGTATTAATCTGAAAAAGCCCCTTTTATTTGCTTATTATGCAAAGTTTATGTATATACTTTTTTATACCGACCGAGGGTTGTTTTTTGTTTCTCAACGGTGACTTGGGTCGGAGCCTTTGAAGCTACTGCATGTTGCCCAATACCAAAGTTGATGTGACGGGTATTTTTGTATTTTTGTATACCATGTGTAGATAAAGGGTTCAAAAAAAGTAAGTCGTCCCCGCCCCCTCAAATTAGATCACATTTGCTTGCATAACTCCACACACAGTTAGTTGTTTTGAGAGATTGAAACCCTTATGAAAAGGGAAAACGATTGGCTACTCATAGCCATTGTTTTCCTTTCAATATAATTATGAGTTTGTTTGCATAAATCCACACGATTGCATCACTTATGAAAAGGGAAAATGCTTGGCTACCCACACAAAGTTTCCCTCTTCAATTCCATCCATGTTTACTGCAGGGAAGTTTTGTGAGAGAGCCCTTTCCTGAACCCTTCATTTAATGAACGAAAAAGAAAAATGGAAATGTCGTCCCAAAACATTTTATAAAATTCTGCTGTAAAGCCATCCAGGCCTGGAGTCTTATTATTTTTCATGTTTTTCAATGCAAAAGAAAGCTCAGCCAAATCAATTTCTCCCTCTAAATTAGTTGACTGTAATTGTGTTAATTTGTTAATACTTACAACATGATCATTAATGTTAATATTACTATCTTCATATTTATACAAGTTTTCATAAAATAATATTATTATATCTTTTTCAATATCCTCCTGAGATGTTGCCTCTGTGTTATCTTTTCTAACAATTTTACATACATGTATTTGTTTATTTACAAAGTTTCTTTTTTCAAGATTCAGAAAATATTTTGATGGTTTCTCCCCTTCTTCTATCCATTTAGCTTTTGCCCGAACAAAACATCCTTTAATTCTTTTAGCACGTAAGTCTTCAAGCTCATGTTTAGCATTATCAAGTTCCTTCATTACTGATTCGAAATTGTGGTCTTTATTCAAAGCTTCTTCACATGATTGCTCCAAATTTGTGATCAAATTATCAAGTGTTTCTTCCGTTTTATCAATGTCTTTCTTTCTTTTAGATGAAATGCCAAGGTAACACCTCTAATTTCCAGCAATAATACTTCAAAAAATAGCTGACCGTCGATAGTCAACATTAAGTCAGATGGGCTAATATCATTTATACATTCTCTATCATATGGAGAGGCCGCATATATTTTGTTTACCTTTGTAATTGAATTTTTAACCATATTTACATATTTTCCTTCTATAAGCAAATCATTGTTAAATTTCCAAGATCCCCAACCTTTTTTAATATTTTCACTCTTATTTAGACTAATGATCACCAACGAATGGTCAGTTCTGTAACCAGGAGTTATGTCAGAAAAATCAATCAAATTAAGCAATTCTGAAGAAATCAAGAAAAATCTAGCCTAGCTTGTTTAATTGGATTATTTTTTTCGCCAAGTAAAACGTTTAATGTCTGGATTCAAAACTCTCCATGGATCACATAATTCCAAATCTTCTTTTATTTTTAGAACCATTTCTTTTGATTTAGGATTATTTATATTTATATAGTTGAAAGTATCCAGTTTTTGATCCTGAACTAAATTAAAATCACCGCATATAATATAGTGAGGATTACCAACATTTTCTACAACTTCTTTCAGATGATTATAGAAATCCGGTTGATCATCATTTGGCCCATACAAACAACATAAAGAGATGTCCATTGATAACAATGTAATATCAAGAACTATCCAATTACCAACCTTATCACGGTGTATATTCCGTACCTTAAAATCAAAATGATTGTTCATCAGAACTGCTACACCCCTGTCCGTATGCACAAAAGAGTTAGACCGGGTCTAAAGTTAGACCTGGTCTAAGTGGATTTTAGTTTTTGTGAAAGCACACGTTTAATTACATTTCCTTCTCAAATAAGCTAACAAATTGTAAAGATTCGGATGCAAAGTTCAAAAATAGCACAAAATATCTCATGAAAATGCAGAGGAAAACAGATTTTGAGGCATGAATAAATTTCACTTAAACCAGGTCTAACTTTAGACCCGGTCTAACTCTTTTGTGCATACGGACCCTACTAGAGTTTGTATTATGACCTGCCATATAGATCTCATAACCCCATTCCGATCTGACCATATTTTCAAATTGTTGATCCCAATGTACATCTTGAAGACAGTATATCGAAAATTTCTTTTTCTTTAGATAATTTAGAATGTCTTTTTATAGAACATATTTTTATTGAACTATCCATACCTTGGTTTATCTACAAGAACTCATACAGGAATACAAACCATCTCGAAATTTACGATCGGCTTCAAAACAACATCTTATCATTGCCTCTGTGTCAACTTTATTTTATGGTCATCGTTCATTTCGTCATGCTTCAGCTGAACTTTGGAATCAACTTCCGCTTCACATCAAGAACTGCAAAACTCTTAGCCATTTCAAATCGTCTCTAAAGACACACTTATTCACAATTGCTTTTGATGATTGATTTTCCCTGTTTACAATGTTTTTGCATGTTTCATCCACGTATTGTCTTTTTCTTATATTGTAATGTTATTTAAATGTTGTTATGTTATCTGTTAAGCGCTTAGAGACTTCGGTGGGAGGCGCTTTAGAAGCACCGTTTTATTATTATTATTATTATTATTATTATTATTATTATTATTATTATTAGTGTTATTACTATTATTATTATTATATTATTATTATTATTATTATTATTATGATTATTATTATTATTATTATTATTATTATTATTATTAAACCTTCATTTAATTTTGATAAATCATGTAGTACCCGAAACTGTTTACAATACATTTCCCTTCAATCAAAGCTGTCAAAAGCAAGAAAAAATATGGATAACTGCAACAAAAATAACCACAATCAAATGCTGAAAAAATAAATAAATAAACAACTGGTAAAAAAGGGACCTATAACCGTCTTTTTGAGCATTTAACAAAAGTTGTCGACAGGCGACATAACCAAAACATTTTACTCACAAAATTCTCAAATTGATGTAAATTAAAGTGTACCAATAAAGAATCACATTTTGAATATAAACTGTACAATTGTTATATTATTGAAGATTTCAATTTTAGTACTTCTTTTGGCCTAAAGCACTGACTATTATTAGTGTTATTTGGGAAACAGTTGATATGGAAGCTACACAAATGAGGGTGGCCGAGTCTAACTTTTGTTTGACAATGTTGAAGCATGTAGAAGAAATGTGCGTGAAGCGTGCAAACAATTTCAGTAGGTTAACTACGAGGATCATTCAATAAGTTGTACCTCCTACCTCATTACTTTGCTATTATATAAGCTAGTCTTATGAAATATTACACAATTGTAGCATAGAATCCCAGCTACGCATTCATAGTAAATTGGTCTGAGTAGTGGCTATACTTTTCCAGAAATGAAGTGAAAACCAAACGTCCATTTAGTGCGACGGAAACGGCTAAAAGACAGCCAAATATATCCTAAGTGCTATTTATTTGGTCAATTCTAATAGACCAAAACGTCCATATCGGTTAATTAAAACCATTCTAAATTACAAATATATCTTGAACAGACTATAAACAATAAAAGTGACATTTAATATAAATGTGAAGCTATGATTCAGACCTATAATCGTGACAAATGTCATTAGGCTGACATTCATATTAGCGATGTTATGAGTTAGGAGGTAGAACTTATTGAATGACCTCGTATGTTTCAGTCTGTGTAAAACAAACTATGACCCCAGGATATTTGGGACCCCTCCCCCCCCCCCCCCCCCCCCCCCCCCTACAGAAGAAAATGACAGCTCCTCCTAATCAGAACATCATTCAAACCTTTTGTACTTCTCAGCTTATTAAACCTTGAGAAATTCTCTTTATATGAATTTGGGATATTTTTTAGACAGTATTTTAAAGGAAAACATGCAGAACAGTATTTCAGTTAAAGTTTTTCTCACTTCATTTATTTAGTTAAATTAGAGTCAAATTAGCTTGAAACAAATTCTAAGTTATGCTGAAATGAATTTGGATGGTTTACATTTAAAAGTAAAGGTGTCAAAATGAAACTGAATTTCCATCCCAAATATCATATTTGAAAGATGAATAACGAGATCAAGTGTCAATTATCTGTGAGAGATTATAGACTAGGGACAATATTGTGATTCCATTGACAAACAATGGAGAAGGTTTTTTGAAAGGAAGTCAACATTGTCAAACACGCTTTCTTTTTGATCTATCGTAAGAGCACAAATACTTTAAGTGGGCCGATTAATTGACGACTCTCCCCCGCACGCGTTGGACAAGTAAGGCATTTGGGTAGAGTTTTGAACTAAAAACGAAATATTTACAGAAATGAGTAATTTTGCTTATTATGCAAAGTTTATGTATAGACTTTTTTTACACCGACCGAGGACTGTGTTTTTTGTTTCTCAATGGTAACTTCGGTTCGGGATTTTAAAGCTCCTACATGTGGACATGTACACAAGCTGTTGTCATTGGTATTTTGTATACGATAATGTGTACATGTACAGGCTGTCCCAAAATGATTAGTTCCCATCGATGCCCAAAGTTCAATACATTTTATCAACATCAAAATCAGTGAGATTAGATCCGTTGTTTCTTTATCATATTTGCTATACTGTACCCTTTCATTAGAATTTTAGATCATGAATATCGGACTTATTTAAATGAAGTTATACTCCATTGTATACGACATGGTGATTTCACCTTTTTGGCAAAGTGCAAAAACATGTGTTTTTAAACAGCTTGTTTGAAAGAAACTAATACATTCTGTTAATCTCTTGTCTGCTAATATCTTTGGTTCCTTGCTATTTTAAACTGCTGTTGTATCATATTTTTGTTCAAACCATTAATACTTATTCATTTTGATTCTACTTGAAGAGTAAAAATGGATCGTCACGCATGGGCGACCCCAGCTTTGGTTCTATAATGAGCTAGTTTTGAGGCTAAACTTGAGGGACATTTAAACAGGTAAAGACGTGGTCATGGGTAATAAGCAGTGACTTCTTTTTTATATTGGGGATGCAATTTCATACAAACTTGCTAAAAACGATATAGTCCCTTAGTGTTTAACCTCACGAAATCCATTCTCCATTGTGAAAATGAAATCTAAGCCACTGGTGATTCACCAAATACCACTTCGTTTAGAAGTCCCTAAACACTCGTCAAATAAAACAATGCATGGGATCACTCAAGTGTGACAAACTTCTTTTACCCGTTAAATTGTATTAAGGAGCAGAATTATTAATAATGTGAACACCCATAACTAATAACAGTTACAACAGAAAGACACGCAAGATTATATTGAGTAGACAAGAGATTATGAGAATACACAAGTTTCTTTCAAACAAGCTGTAATAGCACACACATTTTTTAGCACTTTGTCAAAAAGGTGAAATCCCCATGTTTTACATAATGGGGTGTATCTTGAGTTTGATAAATCCGCTATTCATGATCTAAAATTCTAATAAAAAAGTACAGTATGAAAAAGATGATGTAAAAAACAACGGACCTAATCCCATCGATTTTGATGATGACAAAATTCATTGAACTTTGGGCATCGATGGGTACTAATCATTTTGGGAAAGCCTGTATATAATAGTTCCAATGCAAAATAAAATCATAGAACATGTACCTCTTGGCTGAATAAACCAGTTAGAAAAGTTTACCCTAATGTGTAATAGTTCCAACTCAAAAAAATTATTCATGTATCTCGTCGGCTGTATAAACCAGCTGGGAGACGCGGGGCCCTTTGGGGCTACTGTCTGGGTCCCCGTACGGCCAAAAGTTGCTGTTTCTGGTATTTTTGTTACCCTATGCGTAATAGTTCCATTGCAAAAAGTGTCATCTATGTACCTTTTGGCTGAGTAAATCAGCTGGAAGACGTGGGGAACTCTTCGGGGCTACTGTCTGGGGCCCCGTATAACAGGCAAAAGTTGCTGTCATTGTTATTGTTGCATACCCTATAATGTGTAATACGGTATATGGTCAACTCTCATGAAAATAGTGCAAATGAGATTTCAGAAGTTGAAGAAGAAAAAAATTGTCTCCAATATTATTCATTACGCTATTTTTTAATAGTAGACATGTACTGGATACTAGATTAAATTTTTTGTGAACAACACTCATTGCATTTTTGTACAATATAACGTTGAATTCAAATTATAATATCACTTTTTTGCAGATTTTGTTCCATGTTTATTACGTTATCTACTGGCTATCAGCTCTAAATCAAAACGAGTTTACAAACTGTGATGCCAAAAACACAAAAATGTATTTACGAAATCATACTTCTATCAATTACAGCGAACAAAATGCAATGTAATTTTGTAAATTGCAAGTATTATGAATCGTTTTTGGTCTTCACTTTACTGTATGAACCTCAGCTTTAAATCTAAAAAATGCACGGTTTTCCAAAATGAATATCTTTGTGCAAAATATAAAATATATCTGTAATCGTATCTTTTTCCAATCGTTATAATGTGTTTTTAAAAGTTAGCTCAGAAACAATAATATTATGCTTTACTAATTAACGCTGGCAT
The DNA here is from genome assembly GCA_035610835.1 of Ophiura sarsii. Classification (NCBI taxonomy): domain Eukaryota; kingdom Metazoa; phylum Echinodermata; class Ophiuroidea; order Amphilepidida; family Ophiuridae; genus Ophiura; species Ophiura sarsii. The sequence goes on from CM069448.1 coordinate 65,738,051, forward strand.
TGGTACTCTGACTTTATGGGGTGGGCAACGTAATAAACATATACAAACACATGTAAACAAATATATTCAACATCGACCAAGGCAGTTTATTTTGTACACAAACACATCTTGTCGCCATACATTGAAGCCCATTTGACATTACGGCCGAGAGCACCAATGACGGGTAACTTAATAGGGAGGTAAGCTACCTCCCTAGTAGTTATGCTCTATCTGTGGCATAACTTACTAACGATGTAATTCTTAGAGCATAACTGGCAAGTAACACCAGAATAGCAACTAGCGAGGTAAATATCCACATTAATCAGCATCATCCCCTTACAAAATTAATTGGCGCATATGCCAAGTGTGAACCTATAGTTTACTGTAAAATTCTGACGTGAATGGTTCTCCGTAATATTAAAAACATGTCGTCACTCGCTAGGTCATAGGTGAGTGTAAATCAAGAATCACGTGGAGTCGGCCTGCGATCCGTAAAAAATGATGCCATTTTATGGCCAAAAATTTCGAAGTTTGTTTACCGCTTTTTCAAAAATAAGGACTATCATGACATTACAAACATATTTTGGGCGAGGGGCACATACAAACATTGCACCAAAAAGCACAATTTTAATGACAAACACAAGCACCCGATGGAAACAATTATATACAATTATAACACATCTCTTAACACAAATACTTCCGTGGCGTGGATACCTTGTCCTTCGCTTGTTAACCGTAGAACCCCGGTTCGATCCCCAGACCATGCACAACACGATATGCTTGTATTTTTTTTCGTTCTTCTAGTTCTACCCTTCCACTCACAATAATGTTGAAACTTGGCTTTATCAGTTTTTAATTAATAAAAAGTTTATCTATTTAGTCATTATTTAAGATCCTTGGACAATTAGTACATTTTGGTCAAAATATGACCCAAAGTCGGTGCGATTAGTGTTTGAATGGGCAAAAGGAGTTGATCTAAATTTTGACTAAAAAATCACCAAATTGCATGAATGGATTTTCAAAAATATAAAATCTTTCAGCTTATGAGGGGTCATTCCACTTCAAAAGACACCCCCTGGGCATGCAAGCGCAATTGGTCCTTCAGCATCAGCAAATCATCCCCTCCAATGTTCACAACAAATTTACGCTACTGCTAGAATCGACTGACTTGTGGCATAAAACGTTATGTACGAGTATTCTCCATGTATGCCTGCGAAAAGGGCCTGCCACATGTCTTTGCTTAATACAGTCGTAGAGTGTGTCTGTATCTTTATCGACTTATTCGATAACGTAATAAACGATAACGTAGTAAACGTTTTTCGTACACATAAGACCATGTAGACATTCTGGAAAGAGCTAGCGAGTGCTCCAAGTAACCACAGAGTCTATGTATATGTATCAAATAGGTTTTTAAAAAAGAAGAAGTGTGTTTTGATACATAGTTCGGGAGAAATCTGAATAACGTAATAAACATCCTTAACAAGGTCGCAAGCTTTGCAGCATTTTGATTTTTTCTCAAGGTCAGACATGCTGCTAACAAAATTTGAATTTTTTTATTTTCCAACACCAATGTTCTTTTAGATTCAGAATATGTTTTTTTTTAAATGTTTAAATGGTAATTTTGAACAACTTTGATATTCTATATATCGCAGGTAACGTAATAAACATCAATATCTCGGACAGAATATATCAAATTGAAACAGGTTAACATCGTAAAAAATGTGCATTTTTTCTAACCATGGAATATCGCTATACAGGGTGTATCAAAAAAACCGCAACACTTTTTGTCGCGAGCTCTCCGATTACGGCAAATCACAAATCACTTTGAAATTTATATATTCTGTTAGGTCTACTTATTGTCTATCACATAGTCAAATTACAGCGATATCGATTGTTGATTCGCTGAGATATCAACGATACACCTAGACAAGTGCAAAACACGTTTTACATCGTTTATCCTGTACGTATGCCTGATTTTCTTGTCAGGTGAATAATGAGCAAGACACTTTAATAACTCATTGTACTTAAATAATTGGAATCAAACTCATCATTCTGAGAAGAAAATGTCATGTTAAAGGTATCAAATCTCTGGCTATTACAGTATCATATCAATATGAATTAAATCTGGCAATAAATTAGTTGATAGTTAATGACACAGCTTGAAAATCCAGATTACAAAGTCTGTTTGCAAATCGTCTCTCTTTTTCTCTCGTTAATGTCATAAATAAAACAATATGGCACATTATTCAAAAGATAAAAAAATGGAATAGTCCAGTGAAGGTAGTAATTGTCTTGTATGAACCAGTCTTTGTTAGTCTATTGTGAATGGGAATGGGACATTATGGTGCTGCTCGACACTCAAAATACTGTCCTTGTTTTAAGATGCATCGATTATGAACTTTAATTTATGAAAGAACGTACCATAGATATTATGTGGCGATCATAGCAATCGGTGGTTCAGAATTAAAAAGGGTGATTGACGTATTCAAATGGTCGAATGGTTATCAGATTACCCGATTCAACGATTTTTGTCATTCCAGACATTAACATGATTAGGTTACATTGTTATTAAACTGTTAACCCATAACACTAATCGGACAGGAAAATCCAAGTTTTTAGCAATAACGATGTAAAACGTGTTTTGCACTTCTCTACTTATACCTTTAATATCTCAGCGAATAAATAATCGATATCATTGTAATTTGTCTATGTGATAGCCAATGAGTAGACCTAACAGAATATATAAGTTTTACTGTAACCAGACAGCTCTCGACAAAAAGTGTTGCGTTCTTTTTGATACACGCTGAATGTTCCCTACAAATTAGGACACGTGTTGTAGAAAGTGTTGTACTTTTCGTATTGTAATTAATAAATGCAACATTTACTTTTATGCCACGGACATGAAAATTTCGCTAATTTGGGGTATATGAGCGCACAATTTGTAGTGAAAACACGATCAGAAGTATAGCAAAGTATATATGTCCATATAGAAAACATCGAGATCTATCCAGAAAATAAGTTTTTCAAGCAAGAAAACATTGTATAAAACGGTATTGGACCAAAGCCATCAAAAAGTTCATTTTGCACTGTTTTCATGAGAGTTAACCATAATAGATACAATGCAAAATGATTCATCCATGTACCTCTTCGGCTGAATAAATCAGCCGGGAGATGTGGGCCCTTTAGGGCTACCGTCTGTGGCCGTGTCATGGAAACCAGACCATCAGAAAACAAAATTAAGTTGTCGGAGAGCTTTCATGGCAATTTAAAGTTGTTATTAAACACATTGTTGAGGTAGACGAATGTTTAAAAGTTAGGCCAATTCTCGATCATTTATATTTTTGTAAGCTTGAGTGTGATGCAATTGCGCATGAAGTCCAATGGCGTACGTGGCAAATGTATCGTTGCAGACATGCAGGTAAGCGCGGGCTTCTTTGGTTTTTTGGTAGCGTTTTTAAAAAAATATTATGATAATTGCATGCATTTTAATTGCGATTTTATTTGATTATGGTGTTGATCAGAACATTTGTAGTGTTGCCAATAGTAACCCGGTGATGTCTGAGATAACGAAGCCTATTGAATAATTATACGGAAGAATAAGATGGACGAAGGGCTATTTCTATTGTTTTTTGGGTGACTTTAGGATATAACAGTGAATCCAAAAATATTCACTGTATCCCAAATTGCATGGGTATGAGCAGCGATGTGTAATTTATTTGTGCATGTAGTTGATGACACAAATACACTGCCGCGTAAAAGTATTTCTCCCCCTGGAAGCTTGCAAGTTATCACTGTGTTGTCGACAAAGCATTAAACCATCAGACCAAATAACCATTTCATTGTGTTCATTGTACATTTTATACCAATAAATTCATGTTTCCTATTCAGATTCATGATTTAAAAGCATTGCAATTCATGATTTTATCGAGCAAGTCAAAATTCCAATGTAAAATTGCTGTAGTAAATCACCTCATGAATATCAATTAGCTCATTATCGGCAGTGTAACGCTATGGGAATTTTCAATCGAGATCAACAGGTGATGGAAAGCTCCATGTGCAGAAATGTATAAATGATAATTGGCATGCGCAGTTTATTGGAATACCTTTATTGATGAAGCCATTTGAATCAAAAATGCAGTTTCCATTGCTGCACTTAAAGGGGTACTATTAAGAGATGTGTTGAAGGCTGCGCCCTCAATTAGGATAAAAACCGGGATTTCTACATTTTTACAATTGTATTACGCAAACGTACAGCTGTAAGGATTACGAAAAGTCAGCCGTCTTTGTGCAATAAAACGTCGTTTCAAATATTCCATCCCCGTCTCGGACAGCATTTAATGGTAAACAGTGTTACGCTATTTTACTTTTCGATTCCAATCAAATACGATATTACATAGAGAGCAATAAAGTTTCAATAAAGTTTCGATGATATTTCAACATATTCAACATTGTTTTAATCAAGTTTTGCTGCTTTTTGTGAGTAGAAACAACAATAATGGCCAATTATAATGATCATCTTTAAGTATTGTAGTAAATTTTGTAAAAGATCTTAAACATCTCTTAGTACCCCCTAACCCTATACCCATGAAATTAGTGTAAACAAAACAATAAATCTAAAGTGTATCTCTTCTTTCTCTCTATGAAAAGACAATCATCATGATCATAATCCGAACATTTCACATCGTCAATTGTTTCCAACACCTGTATTTACTGGTATGAGACTCATCCTTTTGTCATTCTTGATGTTTGTAAGCTAAACTGTCTAGTCTCCATTATTTCCGTGCAACCTTCCTCCAAATCGACGAGCAGCTTCAAGAAATGTCTGGAGTTTCTGTAATTGAAGTTGCTCGTCGATTTGGAGTTACAAGAAAAGTTGCACGGAAATGGAGAGACAGGTGTTGGCTTACAAACAGCGTAAATGATACTGGTCATTGTAAACATTGTAAAGGATGAGTCTCACACCAGTAGATACAGGTGTTGGAAACAATCAGCATGATCAGTTACAGATACTCCAGAAATATATTGAAGTTGCTCGTCAATTTAGAGTTACAAGGAAGGAAGTTTGCACGGAAATGGAGAGACAGGTGTTGGCTTACAAACATCATGAATGATACCGGTCATTGTAAACATTGTAAAGGATGAGTCTCACACCAGTAGATACAGGTGTTGGAAACAATTGACGATGTGAGATGTTCGGATATGATTGTCTTTTCAAGGAGAGAAAGAAGAAGTACACTTTGGATTTACTGTTTTGTTTACGCTCTTTTCACGGCATAGGGTTAAGTGCAACAATGGAAACTGCATCATTTGTATCGAATCAGTATTGGTGTTATTGCGACAAATGAGGTGTCAAAATGCGCGGGAGGAAATGCCTGTTCTTTCCAACTTGTTGAATTTCTTAAGGGTCCTAAGAATTAAACACAGGGCGCCTCGATAAAGTGGATATTTTTCTTTTGTGCAGTGTTTATAATAATCGGGTAGGGACATTTGGTGACCCACGTGTAACTGACCCACCGACCCACCGACCCACTGACACACTGACCCACTATATTAATGCGCTACGTGTAGATAGTCAATCAAGTAGGACGTCAGACCATAGTCGTGGTAGTGAGCCCTACGTGGAGAGTGCGGGTCGTGCACTGGCGATAGTCCTCTTGGAAGGACTACGCGTAGAAGAAGCTGTGTACTTCGGTCACTATAGAGATGGGTGGTAACAGTTTTTCACTCACAGGCTGCCAAAGTGCATTGTCCAGAGGTAGCTGGTTACGGCACCTTTAAACTTAAATGAAGCTGTATCATAATTCAAGATTTTCGCTACCCGTGTGTAAATCCAATATCTGACTTTTAGGGAGTGTTCAGATACTTTGATCGGGATAGGGGAGGGGGATTGGCAAAAAAATGAGGTGGGAGGGGGGGGGGGCACAAAATAATTGAAGTTACCAAAGGGGGGACGTGGAAAACAACTCGTTACTAAAGGGGGCCGGGAGGGTCAGTTCGGGCCAAATGGATAGAATAACGAAAATGTATAGTCGTTTTAATGATGCATTATTCAAGCTTAGGGACCGTTCATTATTTCAACTGGCCGGCACGAAAAAAATAATCGAAAGTGTGTTATAATAAAGTAATTGTTGTATATTTTGATAGTGTTCTCGAAAATTCATAATTAATAATCTTATAATCCAAATTAAATCTAGTTTATTCCATTTACACTACAGTACTGTTTCATGCAACCAATATGGCTGCACTCCTCAGGTGTATTATACTGAATACTAAGTAACACTTGCACTGTGTATTATAGTAGCCCAGGAAAGACACAGGACTCATGCATGGTCAAGGTATACAAACATGAACACAAGAATGCATATAAAACATAATAGGGTGTGAAAATCAATCAATAGATAGACCCCTCATATCTATGCATGATGTGATGAGAGCTAAACAAAGTTGAATTATCGCCCACCTCTAATAGTAGTCTCTTTCGAACCTATTGTGATTCGTACATACCGGCACATAATTTCGGTTTAAGTAGTCCCAAGTCGGCTTGCTGGGGATACTTCTAAGAGAAAAATAGTCCTCAATATTTTCAATGAAAAATCGGGATTTTGAGTACATAGTTAATCATAATTAAATCTATTTTCATGCCGACAGATACTATCTGTATATTTATAAGTGGGTCAGTGGGTCAGTGGGTCAGTTACAGGTGGGTCACCAAATGGTGGGTCAGTTACAGGTGGGTCACCAAATGTCCATACCCATAATAATCACCATAGCAAATATTGGCGGATCCCGATACGTGGTGGTGATTGTTATATGTTTGTATTACATTTCCTTTTGCGAGGTACGTGTACATGTAGTATCCTCATTGTTACAGGAAACCTTATATCGGACGACCCGACACTAATGAACCCTGACCCGAACTCTAAGACGGACCACGTTTTGGGAACATTCCTTACTATGAAGACTAAGTGTGAGCAGCATATAAGCTGGCGCTCGTAAAATTAAATGTGTTGTGTTTACTTTACTTCGTGTTCTGAGTGAATCTTCTTTGTGATTACATACATACCTTATAGTCGGAACGCCTCTTAGCCGAATAACCGTTAAAAGGTCAATTATTACCGAAACGAACTTCGCAATTGTGAACCGCGCACTTTCGGTACTAAAACCGAGTTAAACTCCCGCGGAATCTGAACTATCATTTCAAGAGTGATCTTGAGGTCAAATGTAAGTCTTTTTTGGAGATTAATGTCTTGAAATATTCCGAATAATACAATCTGTCTTACTAACTTATTAAAACCTGTCTCAGACATTTACAAGCAGAGTATTTCACATGGGAAGTTTGCAATTTTTTCGATATCGAAAGTGAAATGTACAAGTTATTTAACTTATGAGCTAAATAACTGTGATATCCTTTTTATCTAACAGAATAAATGATGTTTTTGCATCATGTGGCTCTACTAAACAGAATTGATGAAGTGTTTAAATCTCACGGACATAATTAGGTTCCCTTGATAGCTCAGATGGTAAAGGCTTCGCTTGGAGAACGAGAGGTCCGGTGTTCGAAATCGATCTTTCTGCTCTGCACATTTTCGTATGATTTATTTTTTTCTCGTCAAAATCATTTTTTGTGTGTGATTTATTTATGAATGTTTGGTTCATTTTCTTTTTCATAAGTTAACAAATCCCCACCATTCTAGTATAAATAATCCCAAAGCAACAAACAAACCTCGGCATAGGCCTAGTGCTCGGGCGGGATCAGAGACTTTAAAGTTGTATTGTATTTCCTGGTATAAAAGACGCGACGTATTTTTTTCATATACACGCGGAGTCACGGACGGCCCATGACGTGACGTTTAGAAGATGGTTTTCATGACAATGTTTTGCTGCACTTACACCTGATTTTCCTCATTATGCATATGTCTTTTGAAACTAAATATTTGAGTGGGTGAAGGGATAACCTGAGCACAATCGCACCCAGACGGAATATCGGGTAAGAAACATGGTCATCATAAATCATCATAAAACAATCATAAATAAATTAAAAACCCAACAAAATTGATTTTGATGAGAGAAAAAAATCCGTGACATTGTGCAGGATCGAACCCCGGACCTCCCGTTCTTCAAGCGAGCGCTTTACCATCTACGCTATCAAGGGAAACTAGCTATAACCGGGAGATTCAAACAATTATTGTCAAGTGCCTAATTTTGGTCACTACAATTGAGCTTCACATCGGGCTTCAAATGATGCGGCAAAAATCGTCTTAACCACTATTACTATTTCAAACACGAAGGATATCAAACTACTCATTATAGTGTGCCACTGTATAGATGGATTTTTTACGACGTTGTAAAATAAGGGATTTACGGACGTTTTCATCTTAAATTGGCTACCATTTCTTCCAGTTCATGTCAGTTTTTACGCCGATGCAGTAGCATGAAATCTCACATTTCGGGTCGTTGGTGTCTGAATATATTGATTCGATAAAACAGTATGAAGTAAAATAGATGTATGCTTCATTGTAGGTTAGTGGGTAAACGATCAGCGGTCTCCGTTTGTATATATTTCGTCCTAAATAAGTGTTAGTTATTTATAAATAGGTGATCGACTAAATTTGAATTTTTCGTGTTTACATTAGGACGCCCTCGTACCTAATAATTTGGGGTCAAATCGAACTTGCGTCCCGGCTGCTTACTAGAGTAAAACAAGGATATTATATGCAGTCGCAGCTATAGTACACACTTATAAAACTCGCCCATTGCTTGTGTGTTGGATTTCGATCACGACAGGAGCATGCGCAGATGCGATTTTTGTGTAAGTGGTCTGTGATTTTGTCAATATTATATTTTTACTGTGATTTGTCGATCTGCATTAAATGCAAAAAGATTCAACGCCCCCGGCTGGCCTCGAACCACCAACCTTTCGGTTAACAGCCGAACGCGCTAACCAATTGCGCCACGGAGGCGGTTATTTACTAGGCTGTTTTGGTTTGTCATGTTCACCCGTACATTTCCCCGTACACTCCCTTGCAAAGCCGGGCATCGTTTTTTCTCAAATGTTGCCTGCATATTGTAGTTGCTGTGTACTTAAATACATGTGCTGTCTGTTGAACTTGGAACCAACGTTTAATTTGAACTGTCTATTTTCAATAAAAAAATACTCCAATACGGGAAAAAATTCACAAAAGCTCACAGACAACAAATAAGCACATCATTTTACTCGACCTAGAATTTCAACCCTACAATTTTGGCGTTCCGAAAATATCGATGATGTGAGTGACGTCATTTAATGAGCGGCGCCCTTCACGAATTAGCTCATTAGCATAATTTATGTCCGTGAAATTTATCACGCAGTTTGATAAGTGGTACACGGGTCTTGTGAAGGTCGAGAATATGACGTAGTAGTAGCCAGGCAACGGTGTGTTCAGTACACCTGTCTTGTGAAGGTCGAGCAGAACAATTGCGAGTGTTTAGTCAGTACACGTGTCTTGTGAAGGTCGATAATAATAACGTAGTAGCGAGGCATACGGTGTGTTCAGCCCGGGTGTTCAGTAAGCGTGTCTTGTGAAGGTCGAGCAGAAAAATTGCAAGTGTTTAGTCAGTCACATTCCATCACTATTATCTTTTTAAAAGCTTGACAGTTTTTAAACTTGTGCGACGGTGAATCCGTTAAACTCTTAATCCGTAAAACCTATTTTCACTATCTTTCAGTTTTACGCTACGAGATTGTTACATACAAACAACCTTTGGGACAAAGGCTTAAATTGGGAGAGATTTTGAGTGGGAGATTTAACTTGCTGGGTGAGATTGGACTTTGTTAGATTTAAAGCAATTGTTGGTAGATTTTGATAGGTTAAGATCTGGGCTAGTGTTGTTAAGTTTAGTTGGTATATAGCCGTTGTTAAGATTTGTGTAAGATTGTGATCGGCGATAGGAAGTAATTAGTAAACAAACTCAGATTTACTGTTCAATCCTAGAGCCCACAAATGGACAGGTGGTGTCAGATGACAGACTATAAATTATCAGAAGCACTTTTATAACAAAAGCTTCGCGCCACCCAAGACAAACGCATACCTGTATTACCTTTGGGCAATATTTCCGGGGTATTTTCAACCTTTTTAATGCGCAGGTCTGTAATATTCGTACTTCATGGTCAATGCATAACTTACTTATCATATCATTATAATAGAGGTGGTCAAAGAAGATTTCTTGAACAACACCAGCATGCTTCACTTTCATCACATGGCCACTGAATTCTGTCACCAGTGTCTACTGGTTCCCATTGACATTACATTGTGGTGAAAGGCGTATAATGTTGTTAAACGAGGGTCTTTAGAGAAATCCTGCAGCAAGTAGTACTATTGATATGACTTCAATTCGGTCCTCTCTTGTTTTTCTTAAAGACCCTTTATGTTTTGAATAACACATTTTAGTTGGGATTCAACTTCATATCTGTGGACAAGATGCCTATCTGTATACCATCACCATGATCATGTATAGGTGGAACTGAGACTATCTCCAGCGATTAACACTGTTTTGCACTGTTTGTTTTGAGGACAATTCCTGTTGGCACTGCAGTGATACTAAACATGCTGGACTACACAAGAAATCTTTCTTTGAGCGGTTGGTAACAAAATACAGTTTTGAGGCCTAAATATCTCTTGCTATATCAATGTTGCGCAATTTGCCGTCTGTTCGCACTCTCCACGCGGCAGGTGTCTGCAAACGACGTTCCAAAATGTTACAAAAAATGTTTCAAAATATCAAAATTATTGAATTTCATTAGCATATTGGGAATCACCATGAGAAATGCATTGAACTAAGTACAAATATGCCTAGTATTGGTTCAGGAATCCTTAAGATAGGCCTTGAAAGTTGGGAAAGGTTTCTGGAAAACTGTTTAATCATATGATATGGTAAAACAATAATTGCCGCGCCTCGTGGATGACAGTATGTATTACAAACCTAAAACTGATATTGTTTCTGGACGTACGACCCCTGTAAGTACTAATACAAGTACAAACCAGTATTTATTTCAGAGGAGGTGAATGACTGAAATTATTGAACTTAACACTTTCCACGCGGCTATGTTTTACCATATACAAAACAGATATTTTTCAGAAACCTTTCCCAAATTTCAAAGTCTATCTCAAGGATTACTGACCTAATACTAAGCATGTTTGTACTTATGTGAATGCATTTCTCATGGTGATTCTAAATATGATATTGAAATTTAATAATTTTGACATTTTTGAAAAATGTTGTAAAATTTTGGAATGTCGTCTGCAGATGCCTGCCGCATGGAAAGTGTTAACCGTGAAAATCAGTACAACAACATGCTATTGTTACGCTATTGAAATATTGACAGTATCTTTATGTGGTAAGTTCATGAACTAGTGACATTTAACATATCACTTAGGGACACTTAGCAGGAATGTGTTTTCGTATTTAACCATTGTCCCATTTGGACTGTTATGCTACACTCACACCCACCCCATAACGACATCCCAATTATCCTATCATACCTCGATTGAGAAAAAGTGATGTGGCCATGATTGCGTCAGATATAATGATGTCAACAGTAAAATGTCATTTTTGCCCGTCAAATTGTTTTTTATTACAATCTTGTTCTTGGGTCAAACAAGAACTAGGCTACTTTTAATTGATGCCTATTTCGGGCGTGATGATATACACTATACACTCTAAGAAAAAAAGGGTTCCACTTAGAACCTTTTTCTGTCATGTATGTAGAACCCTATAAGAGCTCTTAAGGTTCTATAAAGAACATTAAAAGGTATATAAAGAACCTTCACAATTTAGGTAGGCCTAGGGGCTTTCTTCATGTTTTTCTTAGAGTGTACAGTAACTACTTAAGGACGTTTACAGATTGATACCGGATCATCTCCATTTGATTTAAAGTTTGCTCGTGAGAATAATGAGATAAGGACTGCAAATTACATGTTCCAAAGGTATATGGTGGTCATAATCTACAAAGTTCTGTTTAAATGCCTTGCATGCCTTGAGAATCCTTTTAAAATCGTGTCCATATTACAATTGAGCTACTCGAACTTAGTGGGCATTTTCCATTGATCTGTATTGAGCTACATACAGGGTGTATCAAAAAAATTAGGACACTTTTTCATGACGGTGTAATACTTGTTATAATCATTGGACCATGACCAATTTAGTCTCAATGTAAAGCCCAATTAATTATTATGATGTCCTGAAGAAATGAGCTCAATCTGATTCAAAATAAGAAAACTAGCGTACTTTGCGTAAACCATGTCATTTACTGGTTTGTACAATGGGATTTACATGTATAGACCAGTAAATAACATGGTTTACGTTTCAATACGTTTCAATAATTATAAACATAGAAAATAACATATCAGTCAATAGCAAAGATTAGTTTGGTAATCCATTTAATTCTGGCACAAATCAATACTGGCTAAATAGGCCTAATCCACAAATCAGATGCATGCATATTCTGTGCAAATTAAAAAAAGTTCTCGAACCCACTGTAGATGGTTCATTAGCATGATATAGTGTGCGCGTTTAATGTTACTATTACTGTGTGAATGACCATTGTACATTCTACAAAATAGATTGCCTTGCCTAATAGGTCACAATTTCCTTAATTTATAATGGATTGTTCTCATCTTTTCAGGATTTTATCTTTATTGGTTGTTCTTTACATTAAAATAAAATTTGGTCATGCTTCAGTGATTTAACAAGGATTTGAACCGTCATCAAAAAGTGTCCTAATTTTTTTGATACACCCTGTACAGTGAAGTGACACCTGTTTATAAAACTGACCAATCTCCATTCAGATTAGTTTGGGGGTACCTATCATTTGCTCATCCAAAATTTTAATTCTGGATGACCAAATGATAAAACATGTACATCTAGCACATAAAGTCCCTGACCAGGTGCTTTGAGGTTGGCTTATTCACAATATATAATCGATACCAAAAATCTGAGATATACATTAAATGAGCAAATTTCTTCTCCGCAGTTTGATACCTCATTCAACAAAATCGAATGGATGCTTTTAAAGTTATGGCGATTTCAATGACCGCGCATAACAACAGCAGTTGCTCCCTAAACTAAAATGGTCATGGAAAACTTTCCTGAAGCCATTATTGTTCAGCTTGAATAATGAAGCATTGAAACTAATACGCGCGAAGCGCGAACAAATTGGCATTTCTGACACTTAAATGGTCCAGTATGACAGTTTTAACGTCCCCCACATAATATTTGGTGTGGTTCGAGACCCATTATAATGTTGAAACCTGTAGAAAGAATGCGCGCGAAGCGCGCAAAGATTTTCAGTTTTTAACTAAAATAGTCATGGAAAACATTCCTGAAGCCATCTTGTTTAGCTAGAATAATGAAACATTGAAACTAATACGCGCAAAGCGCGCAAAAAATGGCATTTATAACACTTAAATGGTCCAGTATGTTGTATATAACGTCCCCCACATAACATTTGGTGTGGTTCGAGACCCATTATAATATTGAAACCTGTAGAAAGAATGTGCGCGAGGCGCGCAAAAAAATTCAGTTTTTCAAAATGGTCATGGAAAACATCCCTGAAGCCATATTGTTCAGCTTGAATAATTAAGCATTGAAACTAATACGCGCGAAGCGCGAACAAATTGGCATTTCTAACACTTAAAATGGTCCAGTTTGACGGTTTTAACGTCCCCCACATATATAATATTTGGTGTGGTTCGAGACCCATTATAATGTTGAAACCTGTAGAAAGAATGCGCGAGAAGCGCGCAAAGATTTTCAGTTTTTAAACTAAAATGGTCATGGAAAACTTTCCTGTAGCCATCTTGTTCAGCTTGATAATGAAACATTGAAACTTAAACGCAAAAATTGGCATTTTGAACGCTTGAAAGGTACAGTATGAAGTTTTTAACGTCCCCACATAATATTTAAAATATTTACGGGGGTTCGAGGCCAATTATAATTTTGAAACCTGTACGGGGAAATAAAGCGCGAATCGAGCACAAAAAAATAAAAATAATAATAATAATTTGAATAGTCCAGAAAAAACGTTCCTAACACCATCTTGTTATGCTTGAATAATGAAACATTGAAATTAATACGTGCAAATCGCGCAAAATTGGAATTTTTAACACTAACAAGGTCCACTATAACGTTTTTAACGTCCCCCACATTAAAATTTAACCCCGCACCCCACCCCACCCCATTTGCGCCGCATATGCCCCTCCCCTACCTCCGTCATGCTGCCCCCCACGGATACGCCACTGCTCGGTGATGCTATTAGGAATTGGGCATGTTGGTACGGCCCTGACTTTTTTTTAAGTATTAGGTGAATATGTTGATACCTGAATTACAACCTCGTCTCATAGGTATAGATAGAAACTTGATGATTAAAAAAATGTTAAATGTTAAATTGTGTGGCGCGGCCCCTGGTCCCATCACCCACCACCTTTGGATCCGGGCTTTGGATACACCCGGGTTGTTATTTTTAGTGACCCGGTGGCGGTTGCCGGGCGGTCGAGTTTTGATGTGCTCCCTTAAAAACTGCTTCGCGCACATTCTTTCCACAGGTTTCAATATTATAATGGGTCTAGAACCACACCAAATGTTATGTGGGGGACGTTAAAAACGTCATACTGGACCATTTAAGTGTTATAAATTAGTTTCAATGTTTCATTATTCTAGCTAAACAAGATGGCTTCAGGAATGTTTTCCATGACTATTTTAGTTTAAAATCTGAAAATCTTTGCGCGCTTCGCGCATTCTTTCTACAGGTTTCAACATTAAAATGGGTCTCGAACCACACCAATTATTATGTGGGGGACGTTAAAAACGTCATACTGGACCATTTAAGTGTTAGAAATGCTAAAAAGTTTTCCATGACCATTTTAGTTCAAAAACTGATTTTTTTTTTTGAAGCGCGCATTTTTTCTGCAGGTTTCAACATTGTAATGGCTATCATTTATCAAACCACACCAAATATTCTAAATAATGTGGAGGACGTTTAAAACGTTAAACTGTACCTTTTAAGTGTTAAAATTCACAATTTGTGCGCGCTTCGCGCATGTTCCAATGTTTCAACATTTAAGCTTAACAAGATGACTTCAGGGAATTTTCTGGCCCATTTGAATTCATAAACTGAATTCTTTTGCGCGCTTCGCGCATATTTTTATACAGGTTTCAACATTATAATGGATCTCGAAACACCCTAATTCTTCTTGCTTCAGAATGCGGAATCTTTGCCTTAAAATGCCAAAAACACATGAGCTTTACCCCTGGACCCCACCAGGTGCCCTAAGACGGGCCCCTGGAACCCACACGCTGGTCGCACCACTCGCTTCGCTCATTTTGCTCACAAGGATACCACATTTGCTCCCCCCCCCCCCATCAAAACAGTCCTGGATACGCCACTGTCACCGAGGGACAGTATATATATAGAATCACAACCGAACCTCACCACACACTGGTTGCTCCACTCGCTTCGCTCATTTTGCTCACAAGGATACCACATTTGCCCCCCCCCCCCCCCCTCATCAAAACAGTCCTGGATACGCCACTGTCACCGAGGGACAGTACAGCGTGTCCCAAAAAACTGGGTTCAAAAGTTTGCGAGCTTATAACTAAAAGAGTAGGAAACATGGATAATTCATATTTAGGGATATTAAACGAAATATACCTGACCTTAATTGGTTAAACTCTGTGATTAATCCAATATAAACTTTTTATATAAAATACAAAGATTTTAATAGAGCGTGGTCAAAACCCATTTGTCCCACTTTTCAAGGAACATATGTGTTGCAATTACGCATTGTTGTGACTTTATCAAAGTTTTGCCTTTGCATTCATTCTTTAAAAAGACTTGGGCAGTAAACAAAATTATCTTGGTCATATTGCAATAATACCAGTTCATTATTTACATAAACATTAAAAAAATGTTCTTTGTTATAGCCTGAGATATTGTTTAGTTCTTCCGGAGAATAAACCCCATGCCGGGAATACTGCACATAACGCACAGTTTCATGCAACGCATGGATGGTTTATTCCTTAAATCGGGACAAATGGGTTCTGAACACGCTCTATTCAAATCTTTGTATTTCAAAAGGTTTACATTGGATTGGTCTTCGAATTTACCCAATTAAGGTCAGGTATATATTGGTCAATATCCTTAAATATAAACTATCCATGTTTCTTACTTATGTCGTTATAAGCTCGCAAACTTTTGAACCCAGTTTTTTGGGACACGCTGTATATATATAGAATCACAACCAAATCTGGCCTCACCTTACTAAGTTTAGCCTCGTGAAATTGTTAAATTATCTTTATTGCTTAACACTAGTTTTCTACTTGCAATAGTGATTAGATTCAGAATAGTGACATGTAAACGTTTGAATGGACAAAAATAGCACATAAACTCCATGGTTTGAAGTGTATTATATTATGTCTATGTTTATTCAGCCGTGGAGCCAATGTATGTAGGCGCAATAGAAAATGATTTATTGACAGTTGAACGTGCTAATTATAAACAGTACAGAAAAGGTGGGTGGATGGGTGAATGCCTATACGGTATAGGAAATCTTTGAAATAGTTTCAAGCTATACGTAATCCTTATTGTGTATACCGTGTGAGGTCTCTCAGTGGTCAGAGTCCAATCACAGTCTATGAACTATCATTATATTACTATCAATCATTTAATAAAGCTTCTAAACATGTTCACCAATTTTAATAACCACGCACACGTATAGAAGCAAAGGGTATAAAACCTGACTTCAGCATGTCTACATCATTCACTTCACAAGATCTCCGACAACTTCAGCCTAGGCTTCACATAAAGAGATTGATACAGGATACCAGGAGGAAAGACATTGCAACACTGACAAACAATTGAAAACTTGCACTGACACCTGGACAAAATCTCGCGTATACTGCATGCGAACCATCTGCAATCATACCTTTGGTACCAAACACTACTGTATATCTATCGATTGAAGAAGTTTACATCGAAACGAAGTATTTACCAAATTACCGAAAGCCGTCGTCTACTAAATGGATACCAAACACGGTAAATTTCAATATTTTTGCCTCTATATAATTATGTTCTTATTAGGTTTTAGGTAGCACTCTAAAGTCTAGGTCTACATTTATGATGATAATACCCATTACTTTAAATGACAATTAAACATGTTCCGATCACTTTTTGCTTTGTTTGCCCATCAACAAATGCATAATATCAGGAGAATCTCCATATTTATTTCATTATTTCTGTAAAATGTTTTGCGCAAGATATGTTCCATTAAGACGATCATAGGCCTGTAGGCCAAAATGAGGTGAATTACTGCCAGAAGTGGTTAACCAGCCGGCCAGTTTGCGAACTACTCGCAATGAGCAATTCATGTCACCATGTGCTTCTAAAATAAGAACCATTAGAGTTATGCAACTAGTGAAACTTTAGATTACGAGACGACTATTTTAAGGATGACCCTTCATCATGTTCATGTAAAATAGAAGACATCAAGTTGAAAGGCCAGCAATCGGAACACCTATTGCTCGGGATTTGTAAGTTTCCCGTGTATTGAAAGCACAATGTGAAAATTATAGTGTGAAATGATCTGATCGAGTTTGTAAAATAATCGGATCCTCCTTTTATTTATTTCAATTTTTTTTAAACCATGCTGACTTAAAAATCAAAAATACTAAATAGTCTTGAACCAAAACACAAAGCAGGAGGTCTAATAAAGGTTAAAAACGCCCACAAAATCTGTAAACCGTATCGCATAATTTTCCTTTCAGTTGTACTCGTTTTACATGCAAGCATGCTTGCATTGCTAACATTGACATCGTTGTCGTCAGCGGCACCCAGAGGCAGACGAAGTGAAGAAGTTGACGACGACAACGAACACTTGAACTTGACCCCGCATCGGGAGGTATACAGACAACTTCGACAAGACATGCATTCCGCAAAGACAAGCATCGGGACGACATACAAGGCATTTGTAAGTTATCAACGCAACTACTTTATTTATAATTTAGTAAATATTAGTTTTTATGTTGGCCTATATTAAAGGCATATTATGTGATCTTTTCCAGGGAGCGCCCTCTATTCATGATTTTTTTTAGAAAGTAGATTTTCTTGTAGATTTACATTTCTGATCATAAATCGCACATACATTCCAAGTTACAGAGCGATACGATTCCTAATTACCTCAAAATCATGGTTTAGAGTGAATTTAGACTAGAGTAAAATAAGTTGTCGGATATCCGACAGTTTATTTTCACTCTAAAACCATTATTTTGAAGTAATTAAGAATCGTATCGCCCTTAAACTTGGAATGTATGTACGATTTATGATCAGAAATGTAAATCTGCAAGAAAATCTGCTTTCATTTTTTTTTCGATGTTGAGGGCGTTCCCTGGAAAAGATCACATAATATACCTTTAAGTCTGATTCTAACAGATCCTATGACTAGCGAAACTCAATTACCCTTTTGTATGTAGCAAAAGAAGAAAAAACTCCTTCTTCTCCTGGTTTCTTTCCTTGTCTATTCTTTTTCTTTGTGTGGGTGTGTGTGAGCCAGGATCCGAGGTTACGCCAATGTTGGTCTCGTGTTTGTTTTTATTATGACTTTTTTAGAAATATTCGGAACTATCATAATCATGATAACGTACATGTCCTCGATATGTTATTAAACGCTTAGATGCGAGATGCGATGCGCTTGACGGAATAAGCCTAGGGAACACATAGAAATGCATTCCGTTACTTTATGGTTGCAGAAAGAAATAAGCGACCTTGGGACTGTAGCCGGGTGAATACTTTGTCCTGGGAAATGGGTGACTGGGACTAAAATATTGCACATTAAAACAAATATGATTTATTTAGAGAATAAAATATAGTTCTTAGCTGTTTTGCTATATAATAGTCTTATAATGTATCGGCTGTACCATATTTGTGTCGTCGTGTATGGCCGCCTGCGGCGACCATACGCGACTCCAAATTAATATGGTGCAGCTAGGGTCGTGTGTTTTAAGCTCGCCTCCTTTCGCGTTACACACGGATTTTGGCTTTCGCGACATGATTTTAACTTTACACATTTATATTTGCTTGTATACCCCCCCCCCCTGAGGTAGTAAAAGTATACATTTTCTGAAGGGAAATTGCATGAGGAAACCAAATATACCATTAACATTATAGTACGACCAAGAACTAAAATGGTATGATCGGAAATGTTCGGAAAAATATCAGAGTTTTTTAATTTTTAATTTGAGATCCATATATTTTTTATACCTACCCCTCTCATTATTTACTTTACATATTTGAATTCCTCATGAAATTACCCATTAGATGATATTATATAATTGTCAAAGTTACTACGTCGGCTAGTGAATATCTCCAATTTTTATTTTATATATTTTTAGAATTTTCAGAAATATTTGTTTAAGGATGAACCCTTCCCTGATATAAATTGCATTTCTGAATTCCTCTAGTTTTGCTATCATAGGTTGAAAACTTTTTCTGTTATAGTCATTTTTATAAAACCGGTAAATTGAGGCTGATTATTCATGTTGACTGTGTAGCGAAAAGGAAGAAAGCTGGTGATCATGGTCTTATCCATAATTAATTAGTTGTTACAAATAGTTGACAAGTCTGTTGAACCACATACTTAAAGACTACTAAATATCCTTTAAAATGGGACCAGAATGGTGTTTGTAACATTGTGGGATGACTAGTTATTGTAAAAAGAACAAAGATTATCGCCATTATTGGATTATCCCCATTGAGTTTGTACAGGCGGCACCCCTTCCAGCGGCACCCCTTGCAGCACCACCCCCTGGTCTCCAAACATCAAACAGCTGTATCTCCCCTTCTGTATTAGCTATACCAATGCCATTTTGCAGGCAGATAGCTTGTTATTAGGGCTTTAAAATGATACCAAATTTGTTGAGATAGCTTTTGTGGTTTTGAAAATATTTGAGGAAAATGACAGAATAAAACTAAAAAATGTAACGGCACCACCCTATTGGGAGGCGAGTTCATAACGCGTGACCCTATACATTATAAGACCATCGTATGAAGCAAAACAGCTAAGAACTATATTTTATTCTTTAAATCATAAGGGATAGGTATGAACGGTGCGTTACTGCAGGTAAAACGATATCGAGTGGTTAACAGCGCTGCACAGCTGCAACACCATCGATGTCCATAAAATCGGTTGAATTGGTCACCTCTCAATGACCATAATATGTAATTAGAAAACCGATTGTGCAATCTTGAATTCTATGTCATAAATAAAAAGTAGAATGTGCAAACACAATTGTAATTCGTTTTGTAATAGTAACAATACAGCTCCACCTTCAAAATAAAAAACACGTTGTATCATGCAGTCCTATAGGCTGAATATCAATATACAAGGTGTATCAAAATAAAGGTACCCAAATTGAATAATCATTCAGAAAAACTGCAGACTTTTAGATATAGTGTGATATGTATTAAGAAAGAAGAGGATGTTCTCTTCCAATGACACTGTGACCTTGAAAGCATATTTTCTGAGTTGTAGTGAACCAATTGATGGCCTTTCAGAGCTCTTTGTATAGAGAGTTACCAGTTTGATTTCTAATCACTCATTTCATTCATTAATGTTAATATTAGTTGCCTTTTTTGGGCCGATGATGTCGTATTAATTGCTGAGAATGAAATTGATTTAAACCGCATGCTTAGCATTGCTACCGAGTTTTCAAAGAGGTGGAAACTTAAATTTAACCACACAAAATCTAATGTCCTAATTGTTGGTAAACAAATCAACGAAAATAAAGTATGGAAATTAGGGGATGACGTCATTAAAGAGGTTGTTAGCTATAAATATTTAGGCATTCATATCACTAGGAATCTGTCAGATCACACGCACGTCAATGAAGTTATTTGTAAACTAAGGTAACAAATTGTTTGGCTACATTAAATCCATTATCAATAATCATGGGGACTTTGACAGGGTGTATTATGGGGATGTGTTGTGGAGGTCACTGGCACTACCATCTATAAATTACGCATGCGCGATTACTAATTATAGTGCTAGCGACTACAACAAACTTGAATCTCTTCAATTTCAAATGGCGAGATCAATTCTTAAGGCACCACGTAATACACCGTCAATGTCACTCTTGGGCGATTTAGGATGGGACACCCTTGAGTCAACCCATATAGGATTAAAGTTAATTATTATTCACGTCTACATAATATGGGCCCTCACAGATGGCCTAAATTATTACTAAATGCAATGTTTATTATTCATGACTATGGTACTCAATTAAGATGGAAATGGCTTGACTCAATCAAATATATCTTATGTGATCACGGTATGGACTTCAATTTTTCATGCATACAACCCAATAACCCCAGATAGGTCCAAGTGTTTAAGAAAATAAGTGCTCAACAAAATTATGATAGATGGTATCAAAATGTATGTGATAAATCGTCTTTAAAATTGTATGTTCAGTTCAAAACACATCCATATTTGGAAAGTTATTTGAAGGACAAGCTTGATTTTTACGGGGCAAGCTTGAAGTTCAAAGCGCGTTCTAACACGCTTCCCCTGAATGGCAAGCTAAGTTCTTGGGAAGTTAATAATGACGGTATGTGCTTACTTTGTAAAAGTAAATCATTTTATGCTCTCATGTAAGGTTTTACATGCAATCCGTGACAATGAGCTCCATAACTTAAAATTAAATCTTCGCCGTGCAGATCTATCATATGTATGGAATTTCTTCAGTGTTAGTGATAATAATACACAACTTTGTTTAATCTTAGGTAATACTTGTTTGAATGTCACCCCCATGGTGAGTAAATACTCATATGATGATACATTGATCGAAAAACAATTTGATGCTTTCTGTAAATCCTATTTAAAACGTGCATGGTCGTGTAGGACAGCGTTGTTAAGTAACAATAATAATAATAATAATAATAATAATATTAACTAATCAACATACACACTCCACGTAAGGTTTCATATGACTTTATGAGCCCATCTCCGTGTATGATTTTATATTGATGAGTGTATGTTTATTTTGTAATTACTTCTCTCTCTTGTCTATATCATATTTAATATTGTACCTTGTATTTGTGTGTATTTTACTCTTATTCTTTTGGATGCATCACCTTCGGGTGGGTGCCGCTGTTTTGAAAGTGTTTTCCGAATAAATAAATAAATAAATAAATAAATAAATAAATAAATAAATAAATAAATAAATAAATAAATAAATAAATAAATAAATAAATAAATAAATAAATAAATAAATAAATAAATAAATAAATAAATAAAATATCCTTGTTAATGTCTGTTGTTGCTATTGTCTGTCTGTTGCTATTGTTCACATTTGCTCTTTATATAAAAGAAAAAGCACAGGTGAATGAATAACAATGCATTGTTGTGCAGCAGGTGACTGATTGGCATTGTGACAAGTTAGCTACCCTGGTTTGGGTGTTCAACGTTGTATAAACCATTCTTGGACACCCTGTATATCAAAAAGCTGTGAATGTGTTGGCCTGTTACTTAAATAGCTTCTTTAATATGAAGAGCTTGTTTTCTTTATTTCGGGACACGCGGTACTCACAATTTAACGTAAACGTTTCTTTACTATCTATTTTCATGTTGTTTACAGAAAGTAGAGACTTACAATCCTGATATCCATATAAATGATCTTCCAGTTTCTGGTATTCCTAGCATTAGGAATATGACAGGTCAATCGGAGCGCAATACTATGTCGGTAAGTAGTCTATAGGCTATAGGTACTCTTTGGATTCATATAAATCTGGAATTTTTTTGTGTGGTTTTTGTAAAGCTTTCCTTTATCATGTTTATGAGGTTGCTCACAACAGGAAACAAAATGCACAATGCTGAGTAGTTTTGTAAGAAAATATATTTTGGGGCTAAATTTAGACGATTTTATAATTAGTATTGCTTGCAAAACTGACCCCTAATCCTCCAGGCAATGTTCAGCATTCTGCATGTTCTAGATTGATATTGATAAACTACTCCATGTGGACTCGCAGTGATCAGCAAAGTCAATTTTAGATCGACTCTCCTGGAGTATTGAACAATTTGGAAATTAATAATGTTAACATATTTTCAACATACATGACATAGGCGTACATATCAAGAAATAATCTTGAGCTGCTTTTTACCCTTTCATTTGTACAGGCGACTGAGATTTTACTCTATCATTACGAAAACTATCTGATCCCGTATCAACGCGGGTTGGAAGCTGTTTATAGAGATGAACAAGGCCGATCCCGCAAGGCGGGGTATTTCGATCTTCTAAAACTAAGCTCCACGAGAACACATCTGAAAGTAGTGCGAGACACCATGGAAATAGCGGTAAGTGTATTACCAAATAGGTCCATAAGGATCGATGATAATATAATCTGATATCGCCGGCTGAATGCAAGAGGGTCAGATGTGACATTTTGGGTATAATTGAGTTTTCTATTAATATTGCAATATCTTATTTCTTTTCTAAATTTTGAGCCGTGCCCGTCTGGCCCAATGGTAATTCCAGCCCTGTCTCCGATTGGTGCGGAACTGATGTGTCCATTTTCTGACTAATCACTATCATCCAGTAAATCTCCTTTTTTCAAAGTGGCTCGCTTGTCAATTCTTGGTATACCGTATAAGAAGAAAGAGAGTTGATTGATTTCCTCGCATAACCTTTACCTTATCTTGCATTACTCAACCCTGTTATTTCGATGCATTACAGATGAGAACAGAAGGATTACATGACAGTATCCTACCAGACAAGCACTCGCCTGCCTTGGACTTCGCCGAGAGTAGCAGGCTCGAAGTAAGAGATAAGCGAAACATTTACATCTTATTACACGAACTAGATCAGTTCATGTCAAGGGCTTTACCTGATTTCGAAAATGTAGAATGTATAGCTTATGCACTGTGTCCCCTGTAATTAATTAATAAGCCGGGGATGGTTCATTGACGATCACATTGTGCAATGTAATGAAACATGTTAACGATTAATATTGCGGCCAATAGTAGTCAATGTATTTTACTAATTTCATACCCGGTCGGTAAATTACCAAATTTAAAACTTTAAGTTAGGCGATATTCGCTCCCATGTAATGTGGTATCTTTATGCGGTACACTGTAAAGTAGTTAATTAAGGCCAAAAAAAAAAGTTGACTTGCCCTTTCAGGGTCAAAGTCAGGGTCGGACGGTCATATATATATATATTTTTGTTGTTGAAAATATTTGAAAATTTACTGCACAAAAACACGTTTTAAAGATTTTTTAAATTTTAATTTGATTTTTTAAACAAGCAGATACTACTCAAAAACACGTTTTCATCTTTCTTTATTGTTATGTGCTTCTTTCAAATTTTTTTTTTTTGAAAAAAAAAAAATACGACCCTAGATTTCCGAAAATTCGGGTCGGTCGGAAAGGGCAAGTCAACTCTCTTTTTTGTTGGCATAACGGTCGATTCGGAGGCTCTTTAATACGTGTAGGCGATATTCGCCGTGTCATTATAATAATACATTTATAAAAATATTTATTTATTCAAAATTAGTAGTCGGACATCAACACATTGCAATACAATGAATCCAGCCACACTCCTCAGTTGCTTATACAGGGTGAGTCAAAAAGTTGTACAGGAATGTATATTTGTTTAAAAATATACCAAACAAATTTGACAAACCAATGAGGCACGTATTCAAAGAGCAAATTATTCCGCTCGTATTACAAAAGGAATCATTGAAATCGGTCATTTATATCAGGAGCTATGTCTGTTTTAATAAAAGAACCCTTTTTAGCTGTCCACAGAACACGTAATTCTCTTGAAATCTTTCCACTCTAAGTGTGCAGCAAAATGGTTGATGACGTTTGTCCTTTAAGGTGTCTTAATTGTTTTAAGTGCGCCTTCAATGTTTAATCATTTTCTTATTGTTGTCAATGATTTTTTATTTTATGCACACCATTCCCACTTGTGTTTGAAACTCCCGGGCTTTGATATCATTTAAATATGAATGCCCGTGTGTAAATTTTGCTGCCCACTTAGAGTGGATAGATTTCAAGAAGATTAAGCGTTCCGTGGACAGCTAAAAAAGGGTCTCTTTTATTAAACAGGCATAGCTCCTGATATAATTGATCGATTTCAATGATTCCTATTGTCATATAAGCGGAATAAGTTGCTCTTTGAAAACGTGCCTCATTAGTTTGTCAAATTTGTTTGGTATATTTTTAAACAAATATTCATTTTCGTACAACTTCTTTTTGACTCACCCTTTATGTTTATATATTATAGATAGTCTAACCATGAAATATTGTCGATATTCTTGAATGAATGTTGATATTTATATATTTATATTAAATAATAATATAATCCATTTTTCTTGTCAAGATGCTCTATTACATTCGTGTTAACCGTGAGATCAAGTTAAAGAATCAAATGTCATTACGCACATTTTGTGTATTAACGAAAGGTAACGAATAGTTCGGTTCATGATGCAAATTTTCCATACAAGACGGTATGCGACGAAAAAAAACCTCGTTCTACGGGCCTGACAAACCCATTTGTTTAGAAATTGGTTTAAATTTGTTAACGTGTAATCAAATGAATATGCCTGCCCTACCGACCCAAATTAGTTTTTTTGCTTGGCAACTTTGTTTACAGATTAAAAACAACATCCATTACGGTCATTTTAAAGGAGGTGTCCCGCAAGCATAACATTGTGCATTATATGTTAGAAAAATAACTATCGAGCCCATCTTTTGTAATTATATAGAACAAAACACCACACTTATGACAACATCAAGAAAAAAACCGCCATCTCTCAACATGCAATTTTTAAAATTCGCGGCTATCCAAAGTCCCGGTGTCGATGAAGTCATAGTTATACAATGCTCATGCGCAAATTTGAGCACCAATACCCATGACGTCATCGACACTGGGACTTTCAATCGGCGCGAATTTTAAAAATTGCATGTTGAGTGATGGCAGTTTTTATTCGTTTTTGTGACTAGTATGATGTTTTGTTCTATATAATTACGTAATTTCGGCTCGATAATTATTGTTCTAACAAATTATGCTGTGCTTGCGGGACCATTCCTTTAAGGGGGCTGTGGACTCTCAGGTACAGCCTCCGTAAAACTGCCGTAACTTCTTCAATATTCATTTAATCTTTATAAATGTATACAGTTTTTTGCAGAAAAGGGTTCAATGAATCCAACCATGATAATGAAATTGACCATTTTGTTTTTTGACCCATTTTAGGTTTGGAAAAGATAACTCAAAATATATTTTGTTAAATTTTGTCATACTAGTTTTATGATAATCCTGATAACATTCCCCAGGAGCGTTTTTTTAAATTTTAATATCTTATTTTGTTTTGTTTTTTTGAGTTACAGACCAAAAAGTGCCAAAAAATGTGATTTTTGGCACCTTTTGGTCTGTGTCTTAAAAAATAAAAAATAAGATATTAAAAAAAAAAACCGCTCCTGGGGAATGTTATCAGGATTATCATAAAACTAGTATGACAAAAATTTAACAAAATATATTTTGAGTTATCTTTTCCAAACCTAAAATGGGTCAAAAAAGGTGTTTTTTATAAACAAAATTCCAAAATGGTCAATTTCATTATCATGGTTGGATTCATTGAACCCTTTTCTGCAAAAAACTGTATGCGTTTATAAAGATTAAATGAATATTGAAGAAGTTACGGCAGTTTTACGGAGGGTGTACCTGAGAGTCCACACCCCCCTTAAAGGGAAAAAGAAAAGGAAACAAAGAAAGCCCGACCGACCGACCAAACCAACCTCCATAGAACAGTGGTTTTTCGTCGCCTAATAGCATACTCTCTAAATATAAAAGAGTGGTTTTCCACTCGTTGAAGGAGTTAAACGCAGGACAACACGTTTTTGAGTGGAAAAACACTCTAAAGGGAGTGAAAGGGGATTTTATATGACAATGTTACATTCTATTGAGAGTGAAAAAATTAACTTTCACACTCATTGTAGAGTGGAAATTTTCCACTCTAAAACGGGTTGTCCTGCGTTTCACTCCCTTCACTCCTTTTCTAGTAAATTTCTACTCTTTCCACTCGTTTTACATTTAGAGAGTAGAAGTAGATTGTGCCTCGTATTTTGTAAATGTTGATTAACCCCATGAGAACTACCTGCCGATTGGTTCAAATTTAGAATGTGTCAAATATTGTGCCAATCAGAGACACTGTTAGAATAATTACAATTTTCAAAAAGATTAGCATAAAATGTTTATAAGTAAAACTGAATTATTGTACGAAAAGACAGGAAGTGCCCAGGGGTTAATTAACCGATTAAAACACCCCAAAACAAAGCAGGTCTATCTTCCACGCTGTTATTGAAAATGGTTTTTTATGAAAATAGATGAATATATTTAAAGAGTGTTTTCACCATGTTTATTGTATTGACCAGTATTAAAAGCGACGACCAGTAGTATTATAATTAAGATGAGTATTAGTACATATAATAGTGAGTCTAAAAACCTTTACTCAAAATATGATATATATATTTTTTTTAATGATCATAATAATAAGACAACTAATGCCCTCAAGCAATAGCTATCTTTTGCCATTATCCAATAAAAAAGAATGAAAAATGATTTTACTTAAAGGCATATTATGTGATCTTTTCCAGAGAGCGCCCTCTATTCATAATTTTTTTTAAGAAGTAGATTTTCTTGCAGATTTACATTTCTGATCATAAATCGTACATACATTCCAAGTTACAGAGCGATACGATTCCGAATTACCTCAAAATCATGATTTTAGAATGAATTTATCCGACATTTATCCGACAGTTTATTTTCACTCTAAAACCATGATTTTGAAGTAATTAAGAATCGTATCGCCCTGTAACTTGGAATGTATGTATGATTTATGATCAGAAATGTAAATCTGCAAGAAAATCTTCTTTCAATTTTTTTTCGATGTTGAGGGCGTTCCCTGGAAAGATCACATAATATACCTTTACACAAATGAATCATATAAGAATCACAGTATAATTTTATTTAGGCCGTCATTAACTCCATTTTGTTCCGTCGCTATATGTTTGGAAACTGAACCGGATAGAGGTTACCCATGTAGCTGCGCAACGGACTACAAAGGGAATCGCACCCGCGCTATTCTACATCCAATTTAATCGGTGCATGACGTCCAATTCATTGCATGAACCGTGTTATAACTAAATTGGCCTACATAAAGGGTTCAACAAAAGAAAGTATACCACCTTGTTTATGTCATTTTGAGTAACATTCAATTTTTTTTACCAAACAGGCTAGATAGGCATTTAGATGAATCTTTGAGACATAATTTGATACCAAATTTGCCCCCTAACAACAAAGATAAACCATGATTAGAACCATTTAAAGAAAAATTTCCTATTTTCAAAAGTCTCATTTCCAATACACAGCACGAGAAAAAGGACCAATTGTTAACACACACAATATCGTACAACCCAATGCATTTGCACTGTGCGATCGATAGCCCCGTTAATCCTGGCTATACACACACACAGAGAGACCCCGATTGGTCCTTTCTTCTCGTGCTGTGTATTGGAAATGAGACTAATCATGGTTTATTTTTGTTGTTAGGGGGGCAAATTTGGTATCAAATTATACCTAAAAGATTCATCTAAATGCCTATTTAGCCTGTTTGGTCAAAATATAATTGAATGTTACTAAAAATGACATAAACAAAGTGGGATACTTTCTTTTGTTGAACCCTTTATCACGAAGCAGGTGACAGTGTCTTCTTTCTAAAATTCATAAACCCAGTTATTATTCCCGACAAGATGGCAGTTAATCCGTTACATGGATTAACCTCTATTGCGTATTTGTATTCATTATGGATATAAAGAGAACAGAAATAATATTCAGTGCAATTAATCGAACACGCAATTTAGATTTAATATGACATAATAAATTACAATTATACAGCATATATATTATATTTTTATGAGCAGTAGATATACCCTAAGCATGTTAAGTAATATTTAAATTTAAAGGTGAGTAGGGTTGTGTGTACAGGGTAAGGTGGACATTTAATTGTGGAAATTGTTTCGATTAAGGATTGTGTTGTAAATACGTGAGGAGAGGCGGGTGGCAGTCCCTTCATTCCGTCGCCTGACTTCACACCATTTTGCCCGATTATTTGTTCCTGAAATCATGAGCGCGTAGCGACCGATTTAAAGAAAACATTACACGGGCATAATTAAGGTTGATGGTACATTTTGGTTCAACAGATTTGTAAAGTGATATTCCAGGACACAAATTGGCTATTTTTTTTGTGAACTGACGCTTTGGAATTGGATGGAAATTAAGTAATACCCCTTACATTATCCCGAAATCTTTGATTGTCTATGAATAAGCATTTTGCATAACATTAAGTATTTTAAAACTAAGTATTTGCTAAGGAACGTATCAAAGTGGACTCCCAAACTGGATTGAACAAGAAAAAGAGGAACCTTTGAACGTATTTCAATGTACTGTAATGTAATACCGGTAGTTAAGTAGCATTAATATATAAAAATATTTGTAATGTATACAGTCCTCAAAATAAGTAACTGACTAGGTTTTTAATATGCTCTCAACTCCATAACTATAGCTCTTAGCCTCTTACGTAAAAATATTAAATTATAAAGTTGTAAGGAAATCTCTTTTTCTTCAATTTGAGATAATACACGTGAAGATTGAATGAATATTAACTCAGTTATGTGCCCAAAACATTTTGTTCGTCGACACGCAGCCTCGGACTAGCAACAGGCAGATTATTGATTAACTGGTAGCGATAACTCACGGGTTGATAGTAACCCGAGGATTGGGGATGCCTCAATTGATCAATGCAGCCCATACATATACCTGTCACACGGTCCTGTGTGTTCAAAACACAAGTGTGAAAATGTAAACTGCACTTTGTTCTATCCTTATATTAATGTAGTGTTCTCAATTATTAACCGATTTTCATAAACAATGTCTCAAATTGAAGAAAAGTAATTTCCTCACAACTCTATAACTTAATAGTTTTACGTAGGAGCTATAGTTTTGGAGTTAAGAGAATATTTATTTCCTCGTCAGTTACTTATTTTGAGGACTGTAGTAGCCTATCTCTAGTTGATGTAACTTATTCTGTGCCTTTCTAATTCAAAAACAAACGTATCAATAGACAACGCGTAGCATTCATACATCGTTAGTTGATAACATTCATATCATAGCGTTAACGTTTGCCCCCAAAACTGGATTAAAAGGTGGGGGGAGAGTTGATAACTCTCAAACCTCTCTGAAATAGGAACTGATTATTTCATTTAATCCATTTTCATGCAAAATAATTTAGAAACAATCTGTATATATTTAAGATTGCATACAATGTTCATACTGTAATATCAAAACATGTATTCATATTTTCATTACAGGTATTCATTTCTCATTTTTCATTTAAGTTTTCCATTTAAGTTTTTAAGTATTTACTAAGGACCGTATTAAAGTGTACCGCAAAACTAGTTACAAAAGGGAGCTATGATAATTGTTAAACCTCTATAATAATTGGCTAAATTAATATTATAATATAAGTTAAGTAGTATTCATTTATAAAAGTATTTGTAATGTTGTATTTATGTTGATGCAACTTATCTCTGAAGTCTAGGGGTTTACAAACGTACTACGAGGGCATGTTTCGTATTATACAAGTTCTCTGATTAAGCATTAATAATAATAATATACAATAAGTTTATTAAGGACATTCTTTACTTAACTAAGACATTACTAAGGACTGTACTTACGTGTGCCCTAAAAACCTGGTTCAAAAACGGAAACGGCTCAATACAAATTGTCCTTGTGTGAGATTAACCCGATGTCACATTTTGAAGGTCAAAAAGTTGACAATACATCTATAGTCGAGCAACAACCCATGTGAGGACCCGTATTAAAACATGCTTAAAAAAGTATAGAAGTTACAGTCAATCTGAGGACCTTTTTTTTTATTACCATACATGTAGGGACATTTGTATGGTATGTGTAATGACGTATAATGGAGGACATGGCCATACACTCTTAGGGGGTAAGGATCCAACTTCTATACGTTTTTATGCAGGAAAAAAGAGAGGACTTCAAAAAGGTCCTCACCTTTTCTTTTTTTTCCCTCACATTGCCGGCTGGTAGGGACAAAGGTCCTCAGATTGGCGGGTTCAACATTACACACCAAAAGACGTCAGATACACACCTCCATCAACATGACCGACTATGCGTACGATGGGGTGACAGCAATGTTTATCAACAAAAGCAACGGTCGAAGGGATTGGACATTGCCCTTTATAATGCTTTGGCGCGAGTTTTAAAAACACGGGTCCTAAACAAAACATGATGTGCGCGCACACCGCCGGGCAAAGAACAATGGCAACTGCCGACCAAATGCCCGGCATGACGTCGCATGTCACCCCATCTACATGTATACAGTAGTACTTGATTCTTCGGGCATAAAGCTTTGAGAGTACGAAGTAAAGTGCTCAACAAAAGAAAGTTATACACTTTGTTTATGTCTTATATATTATTTTTTGTCCAAACAGGCTAGTTAGACATTTAGATGATTTTTTTCGGAACAATTTGGTACCAAACATCCCACAAAACAACAAAGATAAACCATTATTAACACTATTTAATACAAATCCGTGACGTTTCCAAATTCGCATTTTAAACGCACGCAAGCGGCGAGAAAATGCTGTGTGTGGCACTTGAATAAAAGGGATATTGATGACACAGTGAAACTGCGTTAGTTCGTTCCTGGTGCTAATCATGGCTCATCTTTGTTGCTTGGAGGTGGCAAGTTTGGTACCAGATTGTGTCTAAAAGATCCATCCAAATGTCTATAACCTGCTTGGTTAAAAGATAACCGGAAGTTATTCTATGGGACATACACAAAGTGCACGACTTTCTTTTGTTGAGCACTTTATATTATAGCCTAACTACGAAAAAGGTCTATGAAAGCGATAGATGATTGATTGGCCTGTTTACACTGTCCAAATACTTTTACTAGGCACATTCGATATCTGAAAAACAATTGAAATGAAATGATATTTTCCCTCTGGAAGTCACACGACGTACATGTATCAGGCCTATATCATTGAGATACTAATTTCTGATGTAATTGTAATGTTATGAGCTATCCCGTTTTTAACCTCATTTTAGGGGACACTCACTCTATATTCTATATGGCAACAGGGCCTTCGGGTAGCGATGGTATGGGATACATACTATGTTTATTCAATTTATTGACTATTGAACTGATAAATCTCAATAGATTATAATTATATTGTTAATGATTATAATATTATAAGGAAAGTAGGTGTAGTTAGGAAAGCACCAAGTACACGGTAGAATCTAATGACCCGTATGTCAGCCATATTGAGTCACTCTTTTCTGCCAATGTAAAAGATCCTAAGAACCTACATTACACTATATCCGAAAGAATGATATACTATTACTCTACTTGTCTTCCTCTGGACTGTGACGTAACATTACAGACGCAGCATTTACGCACGCGTATGTATCTTCAGTCTTTCTACGCTCGTATGTATACGCCAGCGACTCGAGTCGGCCCGCGCATTTATGTGCTGCAATTAGTAGAATATGCAGTTACGTCACTGTCTCGAGATGGATAAATTATAAATATACTATAGTATAATAGTTTGGTAGGTGTTAGTGCATAGTTAATGATATAACAGTGATGTAGAGATTTCATATTGAAACACAGTGTTATACTTCATATTGAAATATATGTATTTATTCCGTCCTGTTGTTTGTATTAATAAATTTAAGATACCGTATTTCTATTCCGTGTCCGACGTTGTTTTGTTTATAGTTTATTTGAAGCAATATTACCGATAAATTATTCTTAGATTTTGTTACATAATACAGAGAATTTTAAAAACCCAAACAACCAAAAACAACTACCGTACGTAATTCTAGTGATCGCCACTTTAGGATACAAGTGTTGTGCTATATTTTGGTTAAAAAACCATTTGATTCGATTCCGCAGTCTTGGAGAAATGAGCAATCATGGAACAATAATTTAATAACAATAATGATGCTTGCATTGTCTTTCTTTATTTGTTTAATTATTTCTATAAGCCAAATATTGTATACATTACTTCAATCATAACCCAACCAAATTCAACATAATACTGCACAGTGGTTGAGATATTTTCGTCATTTTTTACTTATGAATTTTCTATTTTTGAAAGTTCATACTCTCTTTCAATACTTTGGATGAAGTGAAGACTAACGAAATCATGTTTACTGTCTAAATTTTTACACATAGAGTTAATTTTTCTTCTCACAAGTTACTTTTTTTTAACTTTCGTTGCCCATATCATCTAACTTCAAATTTAAAAAATAAAATAAAAAGATATTGAAAGAAGATTTAATTTGGATTATCATTTAAAAAAATAAAATTAAAAAATCACTAGATTACAATCACTAGATGTCACTTGATCTATTTGTTAGAAATAGATTTATTGAAATAAAAAAATCTTAGTCAAACGATTCCAAATTCCAAATATCATACAGGGTGAGTAAAAAATAAGTGTCCTCAAAGTAAAATAATAATTAAAAATCAGAATATGAAGGCAAACAATATGTGCGGCAATAGACGCATTTATTCATTATCATCAGCAAAAAGAATTGTGACATTTCATGGTACCGTTTAGGCCTACCAAATATGACTATTTTGGTAAAGTTACTGCATTTTGAAACTGAACACAATATTGAATATTTTACTCAATAATGCTTGTGTACCACGTATTAATGAACAAGTGGATTCATGTACAGCCATCAAAAAAAGTAACTATACAGGTAATAAATGGACTTTTAACTCAAAAAATATATATCCTACCTAAAAATATTAAATCATAAAGTTGTTGAGAAATTTATCTTCTTTAATATGAGATATTGCACGCTAGGATCAGCTGAATATTAAAGAAGTGACAATCCAAAATGTAAGGTAAATTCACATTTTCATTTTCACATTTTACATTTCAACACGGGGAGAGTATGACCATGATGACAGGTACCGTGTATGTGGCGTATTGATCCATCGGAACGATACGGCCGACTATCCAACCTGCGCATGCATATATACCCCAATTGCACTACCGGTAATCGATAATATACCCGTAGCTGGGTCCGCGTGTAGAAAAGAAAAATGTGAAAATCGGACTTTACCTTACATTATGGAGTGTCATTTCCTCAATAATCAGCCGATCCTAGGGTGCAATATCTCATATTAAAGAAGATAGATTATATATTTTTAGGTAGGATATATAGTTTTAGAGTTAGAAGCCCATTTATTACCTGTATAGTTACTTTTTTGATGACTGTATGGTACACAATAGCTAACTAATAAAGAAAAATTGATTAGTAGAATCAGTCCTCCTTTATGGATGTGAGACAGTCGCCCCAAAGCTTGGTAAACACCTGGATCACTAGGATGCCAAGATCTGTGTTCAACATCAACTGGATTCAGTATGTGACAAATAAGGACCTGCACGGGGACATGCCAAAAGTCTCGGACAGATCAGAGAACGCAGAGCAATATTTGCTGGCCACTGTTTCAGGGGGCCAAGGAGCTTGTCTACAAACTCATACATTGTATTCCAAAACACGGAGTAAGAAAGCGTGGTAGACCAGCCCTGACCTACATTGACATACTAAAACGTGCTACAGGACTGCAGGTAGAAGAAATCAAGACAGCTATGTTGGAAAGGAAGATCTGGAGAGGCATTGCGGTTCGGAAAAATCATCCGCCCTAAGTAAGTTAAATAAAAATCAAACATTCTCAGTTATTATTTTCACTGACAGAATATCGTATCTTGTTCGGTTTATAAAATGTTGACTTTTACGCAAATGAGCATAAAATATGTTTACCACAACTAACTTCAACCAACTAAAAAGCTAATGAGATAATAGTCGGTTAACATATCAAGTTTGAGTATTTTGAAATATCCAAGATGGCTGCAAAAGGTTAAAAAACTGAAAAGCAGTATTAGTTTATTGTTCGTGTTACATTAGAAATGACCAAATTATTAAATCTATAGCTTTTAATCCACCCAATAAAACGTATTTGTATGTGACAAGGTATGATTGAATTGTATAGACTCCATTTTGACAATGTAATGCTATTAAGATGGCCATTATAATGACCATTTCATTAAAATGATCTCCAAATGGTCAAAATAATTACCAAGGTGGCCACCAATTGATCAAAATATGACCAGAAACAAAATAAAGTGTATACCATTTAATCATACCTTGTCACATACAAATACGTTTACTGGGTGGATTAAAAGCTATAGATATAATAATTTGGTCAAATCTTATGTAACACTAACAATAAACTAATACTGCTTTTCAGTTATTGTAACCTTTTGCAGCCATCTTGGATATTTTAGCAGTTTTACAATCACTGGATATCACTTAATCGGTTTATTATATAAATCTGGTTTGGATTTATAAAATTAAGAAAGGATTTGAGTAAAACGCGTCAAAAAATCTTTGGTTCCAAACATGCAACAAGTAATGCAAAAAAGGTCAATTTTATAGATGTTGACATTTAGGACGCCCTCTGTTGGTTTGAGACAAAACACACCGGGCAAGAGTTCCTATAGTTTACATAGGCCAGATCAGGTTTTCTAACTAGATTGTGGTGTCACAGCAAATTGTTATCAAAACTGTCTTTAAACTTGCTTAGGAATGCTATAAGCTATCGCATTTCACACAAAAAACTAAAACTAAATGAGTTTTACAATTCATTAGAAAGAAATTTCATGTTGTCTTCATTAACTTTACTGTATATTCTGCCTGGAGGGAAACAACAGAGGGTGTCCCATTTGTAAATAGCTATACATACATTTATTGTAAAAAAGAAGTTGCTGCAGTTTTTTGCATGTTGGAATCACTGGCATTAAACTTGGATACATAAAAGTGTACTTTCACTGGTCAGTTAAAAATAATTCACAATTCTTCAAAATTACCGAACCGCATCAAATGTCGTTTTCATTAGAATGCAGCAACATGGTTACACTTTATGATCCTACAATCATGATAATGTTTTCGAACACTAAAACACTTTCCATGCGGCAGGCGTCTGCAGACGACATTCCAAAATTTCACAAAATGTTTCAAAAATGTCAACATTATTGAATTTCATTACCATATTTGGAATCACCATGAGAAATGCATTGAGTTAAAGTACAAACATACCTAGTATTGGTTAAGTACTTCATGAGAATGAGATAAGACTTTGAAAGTTGGGAAAGCTGCCGTTAGAAAAATATATAGCCGCGTATAGAAAGTGTTAAAGTTAGGTTGCCATTTGTATTGATACGTCCTATTATATACAGCATTATCAAAGATGTATTGAACTCTAGTAAATTTGTATTCGATTGTTATACTTTTGTGCGTACATAGTCATTGGATTAAAGCAGTTCCAACCTGTTCCTTAACTTCTACTTTAAATATTTTTGCTTGCTAGCCTTTTGAATCGTGCAGCTTAAAGGCCGCTATCAAAGGTCAAAGGTCAAATATGGGCCAAATTGCAAGAACGCTGAGATGATGTTGTAACGCATATCAAACTGTTCCTGAGATCATAAGGAGTAAACACTTCACCCGATGTTAAGTTTCCGAGATGAAGGGCAAAAAAAGTCAAAGGTCAACATTTGCATCACATTCTTTAGGGGTCAAAGTCTCAAAATGCTTCGATTTGAATGAAAATGGTCTCAAATTGTTCTGATAGCTACAACAAGGCATAAAAGAATAATTTGGTTTTGGTTTTGTCAGTATAAAGTCAAAGGTTACTTTCAATATGAATTATATTTCTTTTTTTTAGCCTCAAATGGAATCAATCTAAGTTAAAACGTTACCAGGGAAAAACAAATTTGACAAAGTGAAAATTGAGTTGTCCCATTAAAAGTATAAAATCAAATCCTAACTACACTACAATCATGTCACAATATCATAATGTTTCCAATTAGGCGCTATATTTTGAGAAAGTTCAAACAAACAAGTGTGCTGCAATTTAAGTGGACGACAGTCTGTTGGAAAGGGATGGCATCCAGATTGGTATGGATTGAAAACCGTTGAACGGAGAGGGTAAACTCAATGGGATGAACGGAGAGTTTTGTATAGATGAACGGAATGCAGTTAAATAATGACCCGCCAATACGAAAAATATTGTTTGCTCCGTCGTAATTGCCCACTTACAGGTATTGACCGATCGATATAATATATTGTCCGCGTGTAATTGGTCAATAGTAAAGCAAACCAGTTATCGGATAACAAAAGGCCACTTCTCACCGTTTGTTTGTTTACTTCCCCGTGTGTCAATTCGGTGTTTCGGGAAATGTGTTTAGCCATGGTCATCGAACGCAATGAACCACTCCCTGAGTACGGACAGCCAGTGCGTTTTGTCAAAGCGTTGAACGCTTTTCAATTTGTATGAATCTGGATGCCGTCCCTAAATCTGCCAAATTTGATGTTCACCATCCATCAAGAAACCTGATATGCAAAGCTACAACTACACCTAGGATACCTTTTGAGTCATCGCCTAAATGGATGCACTGATTTAGCATCTGCAAATGCTATCTTTCATCACCATTGTCTGACACGGTTTATGCTACACATAGGCCTACACAAATCACTATAGTACAACATTGGTAGCTCGGATCCGGAAGATCAAGGAATGTTGCAATGGTTCGAAATACATGTACTATGTCATTGGCTCGATTATGAGTATGATGCAGATTTGTGTACGCTTGTAGAACTTCATGCAAAAATGGTTGAGCTTTCAGATGGTTCGGACGCGTATTCGACTAAGAGATTAAAAAGGAAATCTACAAGACCGGTACGGGAACGCCTCCGATCTTCTTTGCAGAGCAGGAAGAAGAATCTTGCCTTGTTTACAACCGAAACTACTTTACGGAGTAAAGCGCATCAATCTACCAAATCTATCAAATTGTGTAAACTCGCCAAGATTCGTCTCTCTGCCTTTGCAGAGGTACAGGGAACATGGGGAAGGCAACGTTGTATTTTTAATAAGAAATATGGCTAATCGCATCATCGATAGAAGTGGTGCTCAGATAGAAAAGACAACACTGAAGAAGAAGCAGATCGTATCGTTACTGCTGCAGCAATGATAATAAAAGACCCTGAGCATAGAGGAGAGTCAGGAAACATGTGCTGATATCCATCTTGATGAATCCGTGGCGGCACACAGCAACAAGAAGATATTCCTCTTGAATGAAAAGAATAAAAGCCAATCCATCTTACTTCTGAGCCACTATCTGAAACTGCTTCACAAATCGTCCATATCAGCACTGAGGCAGACGCAATGATAGCTACATGTGCTCTGAAATGTGCAAGTGAAAGAAAAGAAGTCAACGTGGTAGCTTATGATACGGATATGTTGGTTCGTTTAATGTACCACTGGAAACCACAAACGGAAGACATATTCAAAAGCGAAGAGGTCTTAGAAGAAAGCCATTAATACTTTCCACGCGGCTATTGGTTTCAGCATTATACAAAATACAGATTTTTTTTTCTGAAACCTTTCCCAACTTTCAAGGCCTATCTCAAGAATTACTGAACCAATACCAGGCATGTTTGTACTTATTTCAACGCATTTCTCATGGTGATTCCAAATATGGTAATGAAATTCAATAGTTCACGTTTTGGAATATATGCCCATCAAAACGGACTCATACATGTAGCCTATGCTGCACCAGAAAATCTGCTGGAATGTGTACGGTGTAACAGCAAACAGCAAGCGCTTTCCGTTTGAAACCAATTTGAAATTATCGCAAACAAGAAGTTAAATGTGAAAAAGAATGTGGTGACTGTCAAGGAGAAAGCTATGGAAATGGTGACTCGATTATACTTGAGGAAGAGATGGAAAAAGATATATAGACGACCTACTAGACTGTAAATGCATTTCAAAAACTGCTTCAAATCTCACGTGAATTCTGCAGTAAATGCAAATACCACACAAGAATTGGAGATGTAAGGGTGGGTATAGGAATATTTGTAGGTGGGTTGATAATGTTAATTTACTAAGCACCTTGTCAAGGAGTATAACTGACACTGTTTGCTATCAAGTTAGACCAATTACATTGAATACTCTACAAATGGCATAGCGATAAACCCACTACATTGTGTACTGTACGTGTGCGTAATCATGGCAATGTCTAATCATATGTAAAAAGTATATTTTAACCTGTTTCTTTACCAATCATTTAGGTCAATTAAGTTGGCCTAACACATAGCATAAAGCGGTCCATCTGAACACTGGGGAGAGAGGTATCTACAGCAAAATAACAATGTTATCCCTTACTGGCGGCCATTTTGAAAAGAGCCCTGTTGTGGCGATGCCCGATATACGACTTAATGAACAGATAACTTTAATAACCATTAACATGCACAGTGCACCCAGCACCCATTCGAGGTTGTTGTCTTTTAGCAAATAATTACAATGTTGGCGGACATTTTCAATTCACTCGTATACATTTTCCCCGAGAGGATTTTTTTTGGACTTTTGATACGCCATTCCTGTGGCGTAGCCAGGTTATTCATATTGGGGGGGGGGGCGAGAAATGAAAATTAACCGACAAAATTGTTCGGAGGCAATGAATGTGCGCGTAGCGCGCGATTTTTTGACTTTACACCTATTTTTGGCACAATTGAGGTACATTTTGGCTCTAAACAAGCTTATACCAACAAATATTGCATTTAGGTGATTGTTATGCGCGCACGCGCGAATTTTTTTCATATGTGTA
Source organism: Ophiura sarsii (assembly GCA_035610835.1). Taxonomy (NCBI): domain Eukaryota; kingdom Metazoa; phylum Echinodermata; class Ophiuroidea; order Amphilepidida; family Ophiuridae; genus Ophiura; species Ophiura sarsii. The sequence goes on from CM069448.1 coordinate 65,777,884, forward strand.
CTTGACCATCATAATTCCATGGTTCCTCTGGTCAAATGAACCGACAGTGCCAATCTCAACCGACACGATGTCAATATTGGGGGGGGGGGTGTGGGCGATCCCCCCTCGCCCCCCCCCCCCCCCCCCCCCCACCCCCCTCTGGCTACGCCACTGCGCCATTCCTTAAACTATTCTGCTTCTTATGACACCAAAACCAGCTCTCTACCATTCATTTTCACCTCATAGCACCTATATTTCAATGACCCGCCTAATGAAAGCAGATTCCTTTGAGCATGAGTGGCAGGGTGGGGTGGTAATAGTAAAGACCAAATGGGAGGAAAAAAGGAAAGAGAGGGAGAGAAAAGTTAGAGAGGAGAAAGGGAAAAGAATGGAAGAGAGGACAAACCAGAAAACTTCTTTCCAAAGACCACCATCTAACTGTTGTTTGTTTGGAACTGAACAAAAAAAATCCCTTCAATTTTCAATCCATGAATTCTATCTAAATGCCCACAACTACTCCACTCACCACATCCAGAACAATTCCCAAACTTCGGGGGAAAATCGTGGCAAACACATGAATTTCTCTGAAAAGAGCTTCCTTATCTCAACCCAACCCCAAAATTCAAAAAGTAGGAAACAATCAAATATTCGTCATCTTTTACTGGGAAAATTTCCCTGTACAGGGTATGCCAGAAAACCGGCAATTTATTTTTACAGAGCTCTAGTTTGACTTTTCAGCCATGGATTTTAATCATGTTTATACATTCTGGAAGCCTAATGATCTTTGGGATCTAGTGAAATGATAATTAAGATTGGTTAATCCGTTTTCAAATTATGTGCATGTAATATTTTCAAATTTTAAGATAATAATGTACAAATCGAATGAGTTGTAACACAAACAAACATATATTATTTACTAGCTGAATTGATGCAGACAATTTGTCACGATTTAAACGTTTTTATATTGGTAAGGGAAGACATCACAACTCGACCGCCCGTTGACCACCGGTTACGTTCGGTTCCGCCCGGTTCTTTCAGGTCAACTGTTTTACAGGTATATGAATATTCACGCATGCAACACTGAACAAGCGCCGGTTGACTTAATGCCGTAACCGGACCAATTTACACTATCAATCTGTTACTTTGCGGTCATAATAGCGAAAATCAATAGCTGTATTGTACTGGTTGTCAACTGAGACTTGAGAGCCCATTACTTCAAGATTTTATTGTGACGAGGCACTATCAACCGGTCGTGTTCGCCAGAGTGTAACTATTTGACCTCATTATGTGTGTATATTATAACAGACGACACGTTTTGTGAGAACCGGGCGGAACCGGCCGGAACCGGCCGGAACCGGCCGTAACCGGCGGTTGCCTGGCGGTCGAGTTTTGACGTGATTCCTAATAGACTTTGCTTTGTGAAATTTTAAAGAAAATATTGGATGTTGCTGCTTCACCATTATATTTACAGAAAAATTAAGATGAGCAGACTTTCTGCCGTTCAAATTAAGTCATAAGGCTGCATAGCAATGTACCGGTATAATCTTCTTTTAAATCGGCTGAACTGGTTTTCGATATATATCTCTCTAACATGTCTTATCACGCGTAATTTCAAAACCAATCTACCAATGTTGGTTATTTATTCACATCTGAATTTTAGAGATTTGTGGGCTTCCAGAATGTATAAACGTTTAGAAAGTAAAAATTAAACTCCATAAATATTAGTTGCAACTTTTAGTGATGACTGAACAGTAGAACCCCCACGTTCCGTCAAATCGGTTGAACAGGTTTTCGACATACACGTTACATTCCAGTTGCCTGTAAGGTTTGAGCCCAAGTTTGATCCGTCCAACACCATTTACCGCATGCTGGGGGACCTTGAGTGTGGCAGCGATGGAACTAGAAACAAGCCTGAGGGGCTGCAGTATTGCCACATGAATTTTCACACGTGGTTATTTTCCGCCTGATTTGGGCTAGTTTTAAAACTAAAATCTGCTCTTTGGATAATATAATGTGATTTTTTTTTCTCGAAATTTGAACATTTGTTTTTATAAAATATGATATAGCACTAGTTTTATGACAAATTGAAATTAAAAGTTGGAACTTGTTATCACAAGAACATTTTCAAAAGGGCTTCTAGTTACACCAACACTAAAGAGCCTTGAGCTATGCTTAGGATAGCGGTGGAAATGGTAGCACGCATGCTGGCAAGACACAGTTGGTGTAAAATAAATCAGATAAATAATGTAGAAGTGGATGATTTATTACCATGGATATGTCATCAAAGACGTGGTCAAGAAAGTTGGATTTTATGCAGGGCACGGAACCGTAATGATGCGCATAATTTGAAAACGGATTAACCAATCTTATTTATTATTTTACCACTTAAACGTGACAATCCTAAGGTTTTTAGAAAGTACAAACATTATTAAAATCCGTGGCGTAAAAGTTAAACTAGAGCTCTATCAAAATAAGTTGCAGGTTTTCTGGGACACCCTGTATATTCTCGTGGGGGTCCGGGAGGAGGCGAATTTATTAACCGTACTCACTCACTGTATAAATGTATTGCTGTACAATGTACATGCGCTATGCACTTTACTCCGTCAGGTATCAAATGTTGTTTACGGTAATAAAGATCGCCTCTCCCGGTTAATAAAATCGCGTCCGAGAACACAACGCCTAAATTGATCTTTCAAACTTCCGACCGGATGTCACAGTCTGAAATCATAACATTGACAAAACATTATCAAGTCTAAAAGTTTAAATATGTTGCTATTAGGGCTCATCAAACTTCCGACCGGTTGTCACAGCCTGAAATCATAACATTGACACAACATTATCAAGTCTAAAAGTTGAAATATGTTGCTATTAGCTCATCAAACTTCCGACCGGTTGTCACAGCCTGAAATATAACATTGACACAACATTAGCAAGTCTAAAAGTTGAAATATGTCGCTATTTATTATTATTCAGTCATAACTTCGTCAAAATGGAGATAAGGCCTTGTGTTTCTGAGCCATCGACTTTATTATACGCACTTAATTATTTGATCAATGATTAGTCTGCAATCAATCAGTACACATATTATACTTATCGTTTATTTATTGATTGAGTGGGGTCTATCCCCGGTTCCATCCCACGGCCTCGTGTATGTGTTATGATAACAGACTTAAAATACCAAAATAAGCCGGGCATTGGCGGTCAGGAGAAAGGTAAAACAAGCCCAAACCCACCACGGAATAATGTAGTGTATCAGAGTATAGTTTTAACAATGGGATGTATGTGTAAGACCACTAGAAACTCATATCATACTTTAAAACCAAAATGGCCGCCAAATTAATGGCCAAAATCCCATAAAACAGCATAATATCAACCGAAATGTATGGTGAAAATATAATTTTAACGATGGAATGTATATGTTAGACCACTAGTTTATCATATTCAGTATTCTTTGCTTTGTTAACATAGTTAAAAATCCAAAATGGTTGCCAAATGGCCGCAAATTGGTCCCAAAATGGCTGCAAAAATTGTTAAATTGCATCAAATGGAATAATATCAACTTAAATGTATGATGACAGTATGGTTTAACATTGGGATGTATGTATAGACCATTATAACTCATATCCAGTATATTTGCATTGTAATAACATACTTTAAATCCAAGATGGCCACCAATATGACCGCTGTAAATGTTAAAAAATAGTCCACATGAGTGTATGATAATCCAAAATCGATTATGTAAGAGTGTATATATATTATACCATATTCACCAAATAGTAACTGCTTTTAAATATAAGGCCCACCTCTGTGACAATTTTGATTCTGTATAGTCACTTTCAAAAATAGCTGCCAGAATGGTTAAGTTGATGTAAATGACCTAAAACAATTTGTTTTGTATTGTAAAATGATACTATGTAATATCAATACCTCCACATCTAATAGAGCATCATTCAATAACTGTTGCATTCAATATAGACCTATAATATAGCCTGGGGCTGTAGATCTAGTTTGAAATAATTTGGTCATATCTACTGTAACTCTAACAATAAACTAATACTGTTTTTGAGTTATTTTAACCTTTTGCAGCAGTATAATGGATATTTCAAAATACTCGATCTACAACCCCTAGGCTTTACCATAGACATATATTGATTGCTGTCCTATTATATTTGGGGGTATTGGTATAATATAGTATCATTTACAATACAAAACAATTGTATTATGTCATTTAACATCAACTTAACCATTGTGGCAGCTATTTTGGAAAGTGATACAGAATAAAAATTGTCACAGAGGTGGGCCTTATATTTTTAAGCAGTAGCTTAGCAGTTTAGAACATACTATTTGGTTAATATGATGTAATATACACTCTTACAATATCTATTTTGGATTATCATACACTCATGGGGACTATTTTTACATTTACAGCGGTCATTTTGGTGGCCATCTTGGATTTAAAGTATATTATTACAATGCAAATATACTGGATATGAGGTACTAGTGGTCTAATACATACATCCCAATGTTAAACTATACTTTCATCATATATTTAGATAGATATTATCCATTTTATGCAATTTTATAATTTTTGCAGCCATTTTGGGACCAATGTGGGGTCCATTTTGGCAACCATTTTAGATTTGTAACTATGTTATCAAAACAAAAATTACTGAATTATGATGAACTAGTAGTCTAACAAATACATTCCATCGTTAAAATTATATTTTCACCATACATTTCGGTTGATATTATGCTGTTTTATGGGATTTTGGCCATTGATTTGGCGGCCATTTTGGTTTTTAGAGTATGATATGAGTTTTTAGTGGACTAGCACATACAGCTCATTGTTAAAACTATACTCTGATCATACATGTTGCTTCATATATGCAAACTTATGGATTGTTACCATTTTGGCGGCCATATTGGATTTAGGTGTGATAACAAAGCAAAAGTTTGGAATGTGAGTGTCTAGTGGTCTAATACACACATCCCACTATTAAAACTATACTTTCCCCATACATTTTGATTGCTATATGTCATTTTATGAGATAAAACGAGCTGCATCAAATCATCTTGCTAGGAATTAGAAAGAAATAATGATAAAAGATAACATTGTAAAAAAAGATTGCAGAGGCCCAACTACAATGATTTTATATTTTCATAAGAAGGGCTCATATCTGACATTCCTCCGCATATTAGCAAAAAAGTCAAAGTGGCTGTCCAAATGAGCATTGGTTTCTCAAAAATCATCATTATTTTGACAAAAAATGATTAAAATTACCAAAATTAAAGTATTTTTTACAGAAAACCAACTACTTCCAGACATATAGAATTTTTTTTTAATACTTCCAGACGTTTGGTTAATGTCACATTATACAGTTTTGTGTTATAAATATTGTCACTAAGAATTAAGTTTATATACATGTATGTAAGTATGCTCTATTCCAACCCATTTGATGCCAGATTGACTGTTTTGAAAATATACATTTTTTTAGGTAAACGTCTCATTTTAGCCCTCCCCATATAATCATATCTTGAAACACTGTGATGTTTTTTATACACATTATAAAGAATAGCTTATAATAAGGGATGTAGAGAATCAGTATGGTTGAAATTTGCCGACCCCCTTCTTCACATATTTCAAGAAACTGCATGGTTTTCTAGTGCAACAATTCCTCTTAAGCTGGCCAGAATCTTGGCGCTCATCGCAAGGTTGCAAATAAATCGAAGGCTGAAGGCAGATCCACTGTTTACAAATCACAAGTCCGCAGCATAATGGCGTATACTCGTAAGCCAGCTTGACAACATCCAAAAGAAGGCACTCAAAATCATATGAACTCACGATGCTACTACTGCTCTGTCACAGCTCAACATCACCAGTCTGCATCACATGGATGCGACAGGTCGCAACAGCTACGATCTTGTACAAAATGCATACCAATCACAACCCAAGGGATTTAGCATTGCTTCCGACACCATATGTTCAACGTCGTTCTACCCGTTCGAGTGTATCAATACCAAATCATGCTCTTTCACTGCCGACTACTAGAACTCGCTGCTTAGACAGAAGCTGCATTCACATTGTCATTCCCTTATGGAACAGTCATCCAGACGACTTTGTTGGCAACATCTCAGAGCCAGGAATCCAGGCTTTCAAGTGCTGCGTGCACACACACCTTGTCTACAATTCTTGACTTGGTATAGCCTTCATACTCTTTCATAACACCCTTCATTTAAGTCCTTTCAACATCTGACTGCTACATTAGCATGGTGGTCATGGTTTAAGTGTAGGTTAATGCTTGGTTGGGAAGATGGTGGATGGTCCTGTAAAGCATGTAGTCGGCTGGGCTGGTGATACGGCCACGCCCCAACAGGTGACAACAGGCAGCTTCTGGTACATTTAGTTCCTAAGATTGTTGTGTAGGTTCTCTTGATGACAATGACCTCCAGATATTATTTTTTCTGTCATTAATATTTTGATTTTGTTTGGGCTTTTATCTTATTCTCATGTCACTTTCATTGGAATTTTGAACACTTGCACATTTGTGTTTCTTGTATTATGCATATTTTCTGAGTTGCAGTGAACCAATCGATTAACCTTTCAGAGCACTTTGTAGAGTTTGTTTTCTGATCACTCAGTTAATTAACATTGTTAATGTCTGTTGGGCTGTTGTTCACATTTGCTCTTTACAGCGTGTCCCCAAAAAATTGGTTCAAAAGTTTGCGAGATAATAACGAAATAAGTAGGAAATATGGATAGTTTATATTTAAGGATATCAAACAAAATATACATGACCTTAATTGCGTAAATTCGGAGACCACTGTAAACTTTTTGAAATACAAAGATTTGAATGGTCAGAACCCATTTGTCCCGATTTAACATGTTTAAGGAATAAACCATCTGTGCGTTCCGTGCATTATTCCCGGCATGGGGTTTATTCTCCGAAAGAACTTGACAATAACTCGGACTAAAACAAAGAACATTTTTGTTTTAATGTTATGTTAATATTGAACTTGTTTTATTGCAATACGACCCAGATCATTTGTTTACTGCCCACTCTGTGTAAAGAATGAATGCAAAGGCAAAAGTTTATTGAAGTCACAACAATGCGCAATTGCAACACAAATTGAAAAGTGCGACAATTGGGTTTTGACCACGCTCTATTCAAATCTTTGTATTTCAATAAGTTTATATTGGATTGGAAACAGAGTTTAACAAATTAAGGTCAGGTATATTTTGTTTGATATCCTTAAATATAAACTATACATGTATCCTACTTTTCTAGTTAAAAGCTCGCAAACTTTCAAACTTTTGAACCCAGTTTTTTGGGACACACTGTATATATATACAAAAAAAAAAGATATTTGGAATTTTTGAAGCATTGTAGCCTCATGATATTTTCTTAATTTTATAAATCTATACTAGATTTAAGGTTGTTCCTATGGCTATTTTTGTATTTGATATTTTAATAGAGCTTACTGAGATTGATCGGAGGTACGGTTTTCTAGATATGACAATTTTATTGTCAAAAATGAAGCAAAATTGAAGATGTAATTTCTGTTGTTTCTTATTGTTTTTTGACCCCCTAGCCTACCTAGCAAAATAATTAATAATAAATAATAAATGCTACAAAGCTGAAAATGGGAGCTTGTTAATTATTGTTTTTAGAAAGTTTCCTGTGCTACGGGAGGCTGTAAAACATCTGCATAATTAATTATATTTAATTATCTAAAGAAGCTTTAGTCATAACAATTTAGGCTAATTAATTTTTCAAGTTCATGCACTTTACTTAATGTAATGCCACTTGGTGTATATGTTGGCTATCCAACTCTCCTTAATTCCTGTGCTGCGGGAATCTAATGGAGTTTTCAATAATAAATAAGAGCATAATCAAAAAACTAAATTTTTATAGAAATTTTACCTAAAAAAAGGTAAAAAACCCAATATAAAACAATGAAAATAGACTGCCCTCTGTTGGCCGAAAAACAATACAAAACAAAAGAATGCCAAATGGTTTTTAGACAATAAAATTGTCATATCTAGAAAACCGTACCTATCAATCTCAAATTTCAGATTATTGTGGAGCTCAGCAAGCTCTATTAAAATATGAAATAAAAAATTAGCCATAGGAACAATCTTAAATAATTAAAACAGATTAAGTGAAATCAAGTGATTGTAAACTACTCATTTTTTAAAAGAAAATTGCGATGAAAATGGTGATCTTCATTTTGTTTTTAATATTGATTTTAAAATATCTCTCATCAAGTTAAAGGTATATTATGTGATCTTTTCCAGGGGACGCTCTCAATCCTCGAAAAAATTGGAAGCAGATTTTCTTGCAGATTTACTTTTCTGATAATAAATTTGCATTTTGGGGGGGAAAAAAGTCATTTTTGAAGATTTTACTCTATATGATCTACAAAGTAACTCCCTGAATGCACAAACAATTTTAAAATTCGTAGACAGTTTAGTAATTAAGAAATTATCAAATTTCAATGGTCAAAAACAGTACACATAATAGCAGAATCACATCTTAAACTAGTCCTATCTCGGTTTCATATTGCAAATGCTAACGAGTAAATTAATGCATATTTCAAGACTATTCACATTTATGTATACAATCATGCCGTAATTTACTGTTAGAGACATTGCTCATGTGCGTAGGACTCGCATATGACGTCAGAACAATCTTTAACGACATAATAATAATTCCTTGAGCTTGAATTTGGGATCTGATATATAGATGCAGCGTCAGAGTTCCGAGCAAGGTAGCTTTGCCTTTGCACATTTGCAAAAGATGCAACCGCGTTCGCTCCTGCATCCGCACTATACTAGGTGAGTTCATTATGTTCCCATCCCTTAACACTTTTGGACCGGTGATTTGACATATCACCGGTAATAAATCTTCTAAGGATGTGTCTATTTCCCACTATGTGGTCCAATTAAAAGACTGCAAAGGACATAAATATGCCCCAAAGGTATAAACTAACCTTCATAACCCTGAAAATAGACCACATAGTTAGCGGTTGACAAAATCTTCGATGATTTATTACCGGCGAAATGTCAAATCACTGGTCCAAATGTGTTAAGGGATGGGAATATAATACTCTAATCAAGCCTTGGCATCTTTGGGTCAGGTCATCCACACTGTGTCCAGCGCATGTTCTTGAAGGTCCATCTCACACCTTAAGCAGTTGGCCTTTCAGAATAAACATTTCTACTTGTAGTTTGTGGTTCAAAATCAAAAAATGTATTATATAACTGCCTGGTGTTAAACAAAATCTTCGAAAGCAGAATCAAATTTGTCATGGTTTTCCCCCAAAACCTGGATAGCAATTACTTGATTTTTTTAAACCATTTATATAATGACACTACACGTGAGAAGAGAGTTCATTATATCTAATCCAAATTTCCACTTACTTTTGATTGTGGACGTTTCGGCAAAACACTGTTGCCTTTATCAACACATGATAGGAAGTGAGTGATTAACTACTGCTATCGACGCTAGTTGGTTGCTTAGCGACGACTCTGGAGTTTCTAGATGTTTTTTCTCCAGATAGCAATAGTTCATCAAAAACATGTGAGAGATGATACTGTCCCTCGTCACGATTCACGGTGGTGGCCCCTTCTTTCTTATTTCAACCATGCCTCCTTGACCCATCTCTTGTATCTATCCTGCTCCGTGCCTAAAGACCTTTGCCTCTCCCCACCCGATGACATGAATCTTCACTACGTAGTCCGTGATGGCCGATTTGTGGACTACTGATTGTGATGCCTTTCTGGACGCTCTCGTGGACACTGACTTGCTTACTTTTTTCGCTTCTGTTTTGTGTTCCTCTAAGCGGGTGCCAACTTTTCTCCATGTCTCGCCGATATAGCTGAGTTTGCAGTTTTTATAAGGAATGTTGTAGATGGCATGTGTCGTGTTCAGCGGATCGCGTTTGTCTTTGGGGTGCACCAGTTGGCTGCGAAGCGTGCAATGTGGCTTCATAGCAGTAGAAATGTGATTTTTTTTTCCATCACTCTGGACACCCTCTCAGATACACCTTTGACGTATGGTAGATCCACGAAGCCTTTGTTTTGCGTCTCTGGTGTGCTTTTCGGGTCTCGTTTGGGTTTCGGTTTAGGTGTCGTCATTTGATCTTTGACCTTCTCAAAAGTCCACTGAGGATAGCCGCAATTCGCGAGTGCCTGTTGAACATGGTTTTCCTCTGCTACTTTGTCTGCATCTTCCGTGACGACCTTGTTCATGCGGTCGTACAGTGTGCGTATTACTCCTAATTTCTGGTGCAATGGATGATGAGACTCGTAATTAAGGTACTGGTCTGTGTGCGTCGGCTTCCTGTATACCAATAACTTGAATGTTCCATCTCCTTTCTTCACGATTAGGGTGTCAAGGAATGGGATCTGTCCGCCGGTTTCTTTTTCACAAGTGAATTTGATGGATCCCGACTTGTCAATTTGGTTTAGGTGGTCGGTCAACACTCATCTACACACTCCATCTTTACAACTTCGTCAACATATCGGAGAAAAAACATGTCGTCAACATATCTGGTTAAAAAACATCTAGAAACTCCAGAGTCGTCGCACTCACTACCTATCATGTGTTGATAAAGGCAACAGTGTTTTGCCGAAACGTCCACAATCAAAAGTAAGTGGAAATTTGGATTAGATATAATGAACTTTCTTCTCATGTTTATCACCAATCCTGATGAATCTTTTCAATGACACTACACGTGTTAATGAACCTTTTCATAATAAATCCGATTACTAATCCGTCATCATATTAACAATACACAAATGATGACCATAACAATTTGTTTTAAAATGGTCGATTTTCCCCCTTAAAATGAAGACATAATATATACATCTAAAAATATGATACTTTAGACATTTTGAATCGCATTTTTGTGTGTAATTTGTTGTAATCGGACGTTTGCCTAGTGAACTAAAGCAGTATGCAGATTGCTCAATGTCATTTTACGATGAGAACAATAAAAATGTAAAACAAACAGATATTTTGGCTTAAAAATATGTTTTTATATAAAAATGTTATATAACAATGGACGTAATTTTTGCGTTTTGAGATTTTGTTGCACTACATATTATATACACAAATACTTGTACAACACTTGGGTGATTGAAACTTATTATTTCATGTATTTTTGAGAATAATATATTTTTTCTTTATAACTGATTATTTATCAATTATGCATTTTCAATTTATTGTTCCAAAAGTTACGAAACATAACCAAAAAATGATTGGCTTATATATTCTGTAACCTCTATTACACGTTAATGTCTGTAAGAAAACTCGGGCGTAAAAATGTGTTTATTATGTAAAACCACCATAAAAAATGAAATATTTAAATTTAAAAAAATAAAAATAATCCAATGTTTACGTTTTTTAACCTTTTTTACCTGTTTTGGCATTAATAACACCAAATTTATTGTAACCAAATTTTTTCCTGAAGCCTTATCTGTAAAATAAAGCCACTTCAGAAGTTAAGTGATGTCTGAAACTACCTCAACACATGAAATAAGAAAAAGTGAGTTTTTCACCTAAAAACACACATTTTTGGCTTAAAACAATGTCTGAGTATCAAACAATTCCGTTTTCTTTGGTTTCCAATTAAACCTACAACATGTTACAACATTTCCACCGTTTTAAGAAGCGATAAACAAGTTGTATCGCATTCAACTAATGAACATTTTGATTTTGTTATTTTACACAAAAAAAGGCGTTTTTTGGCCAAAAAAGAACCAAGATTTATTTATTTATTTATTTATTCACGGTATAAAAATAGCCAGCAGGCAGCATAAGCTGAAATAGCCGGCTTTACATTATAAAAATATATATATAAATATCAAAAATACATGCATAAAAATATTGCAACGAAATACAGACATCAGCAAAATACATTAATACATTAATCATCTAAAACGCCATTGAGCTTTTTTATGATGTAAGGAATGGTGGATTTTTGGTATTTGTTGGTATTGCACAATGGTTGAGGAAATATGTTGCTGCGACGGAGGTTGTGGTTAATCGATCTCTTCTCTGGGAGAAGGTGGCGATGTCTTTCAGAGTTGAGGACCTGCTGACCAAATTTCAAAACTAATTCTTCCCTGCGATCGACAAGACTGGTGATGTTTAATTCGCGAAGCGCAGACTCGTAGTCTTGATATTTGTTGCCAAGAATGATTTTGCAAGTGCGCTTTTGAATCCTTTCAATTTGGTAGCTTTGATTTTTGGTAAGCGCAGGATGCCAGACAGCACAAGCATATTCCAGAATTGGTCGGATATATGTTTGAAAGATGGTCAGCATGTCCCCAACTGGGGCAGCATGTTTACGAAGAGTATATAACATAAATAAACGTCTACTGGCACGAGATATCATATTTTTGACTTGGATGTTCCATCCCAGATTGTTTTGGATTACAAGACCAAGTAGTTTCATGTGATCAACAACTTGCAGGACCTCACCACCAAGAGAAAGTTGTGGAAGCAAGACAGGTTTTTTTAAGAAATTTACATGCAAAACATGACATTTGGTTGGCTTAGGCAGCATATCGTTAACCTTACACCAATCATCTAAAGCATTCAGATGGTGTTGGAGCTGATGATTGTTTGTTTTAGAGTTAATAATTTCTGCCAGGGTGAGATCATCGACAAATTTCCATCGATCAGAAGAAGTTTCAGCAGCGTCATTAACCATCACAGTAAAGATACCGGGCCCTAACTTTGTTCCCTGTGGAACACCACAAGTGATGGTTTTGAGACTAGAAAGTTTGCCTTTGTGCTTAACGCATTGGGTACGATGTGTCAAAAAGCTACTGATCGTTGGAATTATTGAGGGTCTCACTCCGGAAGAAATAATTTTGTTAACAGCAACATTATGGTTTATTCGGTCGAATGCTTTTGTGAAATCAACCGCGACCAAAGTAGCATAGTTGGAAGGTTTGTCAATGCCTGAGATAACATTATTCAACATGTCAACAAGATAATGGGTTGTACTTGTATCTTTGACATTACCATATTGTTTAGTGTCAAGAAATGGGCTAAAATCATCCCTCAACCAAACTGCCAAAAAAGACTCAAACACCCTCCCCAAGATTTTTGTCAAGGCAATAGGGCGCAAATCATTAGCCGAAACAGGTTTTTTGACTTTGGGCACTGGAACAATGGAAGCAGTTTTCCAAACAGATGGGAATTTGCCTTCCTGTAGACTAGCATTGAAGATTTTTGTCAGAGGTTCTGCCAGCTCATAGGAGAATTCCTTAATGATCTTGATAGGAATATCTTCTGGATGACCTGCCTTGGAAGCATTAAGTTTACCTAAGCGGTTTTGAACCTCCCAAACATGTATTGTTGGAGGAGAAAGGGCTGGTAGGTAGGAAGGCAGAGATTCCAATCTGAGTGGCGGCAATTGACAGCAAACACTAGAAAAATGCTCATTTAGCTTATCAGCTTGTTCACTGACAGAGTCACCTAACCCAGGTAAATCAAAATCACCAGCTTTGTTGTTATGGCCAGTTATATTTCTGATGTTTTTATGCCATTTGCCAGGTTGCATCTTTTTCAAACCTTCAACATTTTTTGCATAGAAGTTCTTTTTTGCTTGCTTGATTTCATATATAACCTTGTTTCTTAGTGATATATATAGTGTCATATTACTGGATCGAAAGGCCTTATTCCGTTGAGACATGAGTCTTCGTATGGTACCATTTATCCAAGGTTTATCATTGTTTCTGTGCACCATAGATTTCTGAGGAAAATGTTTTTTATATTTTTCTGAGAGCATGTCCTCAAGATAAACAAAACAAAATTGCGTCTTGAGAAAATCTTATTCCATATATTCATGTTAACCTATGTAGCGAATATGGACGTTTTGTGAAATCTGTAACGATAATGGCATTCTAGGTCCTTTACAAACCGTACTAAATAGTCCGTCCATGGTAATATGCCACATGCCAATGTGAGTCATAAGAGCCTTCTATCATGGCCCATGACCTGGACATCGCTGGTAATGGAACTGTAATGGTTTTGTGAACAGAATTATATACTTTGGGGCTAATTAACTTAACTATAACTGTCGTCTGACGATTGCCTTATGGACGCACCATTATATTTTCAGGGGGGGGGGGGGGGGGGGGGGGGGTAGGAAGTTGGGTTCGGAGGGATTTTTTTTTTAATGTATTCATTCATATTGAGTTGGGTGGGGTAGAGTTGTTTTCTTTATTTTTTACTCATCACCCCACCCCCCCCCCCCCCCCCCCCCCCCCCCCCCCCACTGAAAATCTAATGGTGCGTCCCTTATTGGCATGAAACTCAGAGTAATGACTCCTTTTTCGAAAACTCCATTGATCGATTACGTAATGACGTCTTTGGCTGCGATGACACACAACATTCTCGATATTTCACCACCAGTTCATACATACAACCATAGCGTTCGTGTGAGCAAGTAATACCTGGCGTTCTCTTGGTCGTATCGCCGGCGTTTTTCCGTCCTGAGAGCCGTGTTCAAACATACATACACCAAACTTAATACTAGGTCCAAAGAACAAGTACATATGAATTTTGGAGTGTTTTGGCCTGTATATACCCACTTCCATTCGCCAATCATTAACTGCGTTGTCTTTTTTAAAGGCAGTTCTTCTTAATCTTCACTTTATTTCCAGAGGTCTGAAAGTGTGTCTAACATTTCTTCGATTATTTTAAAGTTCTTGAGTCCAAAAACAAAAATTTGAACTACTGTGCAATATTAATGTTTAATTTGGTTTGTTATGATGAAGAAATACTCGTATATGCAATATTTTGTACATAGAAATAATAAAACATATAAAGAAAGTTAATGCAAGCTTATTTTGCATGTAAATATTTCAGGTGGTAATGTTTTAAATTTAGTGCTCCATTATACTTGCTCATTTTTCAAGACCACGGGTTCGAATCATAAGGCTACAAGGCCCGCTTAGAAGCGCTATAAATTGGTGCCCTAAAAACCGTCACCAAATTTAATAATACGCCTTCCATCAAAGCTGGTTGCTATATGACATAATTCTCGTGTGCAACCAACCGGCTGTATTGCAACGCCCATTGAGTAGTTTAAACGCATGAGCGTGGATGTAATTTGCAATATAATGGAAACTCACCCATGCGGTTAGCAAGTAGTACCGCTCTTACACGTCCCGAATTTAAATATATGCACTGGGCAATCCTCTCGTAGTAATTGATAACAATAGGTTTACCAGACCGAATTAATAGCGCTCCTTAGCAGGCAATTTATGTCACGAATTAATTTTTGGGGAGACTGATCCCGCGACCGATGAATCCAAAATACATTCATGGAAACGATGCTAGAATTTAATCAAGTCCAAGATATAATAAAGCGTAGCAAAACTATTGAAGAAGATGGGTATGTTGCATTACGCAGTTGCGACGACTTTTTCACCAGAATATAATAGCACAATAGTTAACTTTGTTGTTGTTATAAATTCTTGTTGAAGTCACGATAACTTCTTAGAGTTACGGTTTTTGTGTGTATTTTGTTTGTTGTTGTGGTGGTTTTTTTTGGAGACACTCTGTATCTGGTATTGTGTAACAAAAACTACTAATTTATCTGCAACAACTCGGACACGGTATATAAATATCTTGAATTTATTAACACAAACAAACAGGACGGAATACATATATATTTTAACATGATATAATTTATAAACACCTTGGCCGTTGCTAAACTCACACAACGTTACGTTTGTAATAGTCGTGACCACACGTGCTCCATTCGGTACTTGCGTTACAAACTATTACACAGAAATAAGTTGAATTAATAAATAGGTTTTAATAAATAGGTTTCTATTTCATAAAAGGTTTCACAGTTATCATAGCTCCCTTTTGTACCGTGTGGGTGCATTTTAACACGGTCCGTAATAAATGGGACATTGCTGGCCCTTAAGATTTTACAGATATAATGAGAAAAATATGGGGATTCTTCTGATATCAAAATATCTTGATGTGAAAAAATTCAATTACTTTTTGGGGCGACTGTTGAATCCGATGCTAGACTTTAATCAAGTCCATGATATAATAAAGCGTAGCAATGCATTACGCAGTTGCGCCGAATTTTTCACCAGAATATAATAGCACAATAGTTAACTTTGTTGTTGTTATAAATTCTTGTTGAAGTCACGATAACTTCTTAGAGTTACGGTTTTTGTGTGTATTTTGTTTGTTGTTGTGGTGGTTTTTTTTGAGACACTCTGTATATGGTATTGTGTAACAAAATCTACTAATTTATCTGCAACAACTCGGACACGGTATAGAAATATCTTGAATTTATTAACACAAACAAACAGGACGGAATACATATATGTTAACATGATATAATTTATAAACACCTTGGCCGTTGCTAAACTCACACAACGTTACGTTTGTATATAGTCATGACCAAACGTGCTCCATTTGATACTTGCGTTACAACTATTACATAGAAATAAGTTGAATTAATAAATAGGTTTTAATAAATAGGTTTCTATTTCATAAAAGGTTTCACAGTTATCATAGCTCCTTTTTGTACCGTGTGGGGTGCATTTTAACACGGTCCGTAATAAATACCTTAAAAACTTTATTTGGGAAATTAATACAATAGGTAATGATATTTCAGATTGTACGTATAGTGTTTAATACAGTGATGCGAGTGTTTCTAAATTATTTTGCATAGAAATTAGTTGAATAAATAAGTTCATTTTTCAGAGAGGCTTGAGAGTTAAACTCTAACTTTTTGAGTCCAGTTTAAGGGGCACATGTTAACACTTATAAGCTGCGTGTTGTATTGATTCATTATCAGCTTCGTTAAGAGAAATACTACATTACAACTCATTTTGTGAATGAATACTACTAGAACTTTTATATTACAGTACATCCCGGCAGTACATTTGCATAGAAATACGTTCAAACGTTCCTATTTTAGAGCAGTTTGACAGTGATCAACTCTGCCTTTTTGAATCCAGTTTCGGGTACACTTTAAAGGTAGGTGTTCTGATTGCTGGTCCGATTTTCCACTTGATGTTTTCTATTTTACATGAAAGGTCATCCTTAAAATTTTAACATTCCAATGTTTGAGTTGCATAACTCCAATGGTTCTTATTTTAGAAGCAGAAGGAATTTGCCCATTGAGTAGTACACAAACTGGCGAGTGGTTAACCACCTTTGGCAGTAATTCACCACATGTTGGCCTATAAAGTCTAAATGGGACATTGCTGGCCCTTAAGATTTTACAGATATAATGAGAAAAATATGGGGATTCTTCTGATATCAAAATATCTTGATGTGAAAAAAAAAAATCATAGCCTAAAAATGGATCAGAACATACACCTTTAAATACAGTCCTTAACAAAATACTTAAAACTCATACATGTTATGAATAATGCTCTCAGAGACTTAAAGTTATAGATAAAAGGAAGTGACGGTGGAATTTAAGGTATTTTACTCAAATGTCTGTCCAATTCCAAAGCGTCAGTTCACACAAAAATATCCAATATCAGCATTTGTCCTGGATATCACTTTGCAAATCCGTTTAAAACCAAAATGTCTACACCTTAATAATGGCCAAATTCGTGTAGATATTTACCCCTCCTCCCACACACCCCACCCCGGGTACTGTACATGTCACTGTCAGTGGCCATTGGTGGAGATGCTCCATGTATGTCATAGTGAAATGTTTGATTTTGGACAATATATTCTAGAGATATTGAACATATTAATAAATACAACTATACAAATAGTCGAATATATAAATACTCATAAAACGGATTGATATTGCATACAGAAATAATTTAAATAATATGTGGATACCACCTTCTCGAAACAAATTTGTCGGAAGGAAAATACTACAGAATGAAATAGTTCCAAATTACTTCTTTAAAATAGCTCCTTAAAAAGGTCGAGCACTCTTAAAAGCATTTTTGGTAACTTCTAGTACTATATATATATATAAAATATATAGATATTAAATAAATATATATGAGAAATATATAAAATATATAGATAAATACAATGTTTTATTTACACCAGTATTGACATTGATGAGCTGAGTTGTATTAAGACGGCGAATATCGCCTATAAACGTCGTCCATTCGGGATATGAAAAATAAATATAAAATACATAGATAAATACAATGTATTATTTACGTTGATGAGCTGAGTTGTATTGACACGGCGAATATCGCCTAAAAACGTCGTCCATTCGGGAATTTCATGAATAGGTATTAAATAGATATATATATGGCAAATAAATATAAAATATATAGATAAATACAATGTATTATTTACGTTGATGAGCTGAGTTGTATTGACACGGCGAATATCGCCTAAAAACGTCGTCCATTCGGGAATTTCATGAATAGGTATTAAATAGATATATATGGAAAATAAATATAAAATATATAGATAAATACAATGTATTACTTACACCAGTATTTACATTGATGAGATGAGTTGTAATGTAATGACACGGCGAATATCGCCTACGTGTATTCCATTCGTAAATTTCATGAATAGGTATTAAATAAATATATATACAATATGAAAACTACAAATTCAAAGCTATAGACCTTCCGGAATTTATCGCTACTCTGAGTTTCATGGACAATCACATACGGTCATTTTGTCCAATCATCAGGCGAAAAGATGTTTCTCTTTTCGCTAGCAATTGAAAATGAGAATACACATTCAATTGTGTTTTTTACCAGCGGTCAAAGTAACATCATATTCCAAAAGAGATCAATACACACATATGAAAAATATATAAGATATATAGATAAATACAATGTATTATTTACACCAGTATTTACATTGACAAGCTGAGTTGTAGTGACACGGCGAATATCGCCTATACACGTATTAAAAAGCCTACGGAATTGACCGTTAACAATACTTTAACTACTTATACTTTTAAAGTGTATCGCATAAAGATACCACATTATAAATCGAAGCGAATATCGCCTACATATGCATAAAATTGGGTCATTTACCGACCGAGTATGAACATAAAAATACATCGACGACCATGGGCCGCAATCATTCTTAACACATGTTAATACATTGCATGGTGTGATCGTCAGTGAAACATCCCTATTGAAATCTAGCTTCATATTCTAAGCGGTTGAAATCATGTAATGCCTTTGAGATGAACTCATCCAATTCCTGTAAGATGATAAGATTTCGCAGATTTTTTTCTTCGAGGCTGCTATTCTCGTTGAAGTCCAAGGCCTTCAGGGGCATGTCTGGTAAAACATTGGCGTGTAATCCTTCTTTTCTCATCTGTAATGCATTGAAATGATACATGATATGGGTTGAGTAAAGAATGCAATGTAAGATTGAAATCAATCCATGCGCTTCCTTCACATATAGTACTTATCAATTATTGGTCATTACTACTGGCTGATTGGTCAAAAATGGACACATCATTTGCTGCACCAATTGGAGAAATTGTTAAAATTATTGTATCCCTAAAAGCCGTAGGCCTATTATAATTGCCTATTTAAAAGGGATTTATATAACCAATCAGAAACACTCTTAGAGCGTTATCCGCCTTGCTTTAAAATGGTCTTCTGTGTGGAGTGACAGCGAAGCATTTAAAACACCAGTGCCAGAAATTGGGTAACACATTCATGTTTTGGCCCTTTTCAATAAGATGACCGCGCCACTAAGGAAAAAAAAGAAGTTGTGTCGCCCTCAGCGACCGACCCTAAAATCGCAAAAATTAGGGTCGGCTTTTTTTTTCAAGTGTTTTTTCTTCTTCAATTTTTTTTAATTTTTTTTTTAAAATTTGTCCTTTAAGTGTCTAAATGTTACTATTTCTTGCTTGAAATGAACAATTTTTTTTTTTTTTACTATAAAACTACACTTACCGCTATTTCCATGGAATCTCGTACTACTTGCAGAATGGTCCTCGTATCCCTCAGATGATCGAAATACACCGACTTAAGGGACCTCCCTTCTTCATCTCTATAAACAGCTTCCAATCCACGTTGATATTTGATCAGATAGTTTTCGTAATGATAGACTAAAGCATCATTCGCCTGTTCAAAGGAAAATGTAAAAAAAGCTTAAGATTACTCTTAATATGTATATTGAAGATAATGTCAAACATTTCCAAATCGTTTAATATTCCAGGAGCGTCACTCTAAAATTGACTTTGCTGCATGCGAATCCACATGGAGTATAGTTTATGAATAGCAATCTAGTATGCTAACAATGGTCTGGAGGACACGAATAGAAAATCCATCAAGATTGTATAAAATAAAATTTTCTTCGCAAAAAACTACTCAACGTTGGGCATTTTCTTTCCTGCGGCGAGTAGACTCATGAAGGAAAGCTTTATAAAAACCACAAAAAGGCCGATTTCTTAACCCTAACTCCCACGGCTATGTTTTTGTGTGTATCGGGGGGAGGGGGAAAAAGTACAATTTTTTTAACATGAAAAATCACCGAGCACCCCTCGGGATTCGATCCCGGGACCATCCGCACCCCAGTCTGTGCCCCTATCAACTGAGCTAACTCCCCAGCGCATATGCGGGCACAAACTTCGTGCCCATATATGGCTGCGGTAGATGACGTAATCGTGTCAATGCAGCAGCACGCGCGTGGAGATATGGTGTAGTGGGGTTAGGGTTATAGAAAAAGGAGTGACCATAGACTTACCGACATAATATCACGATCGGTTTGATCTGTCATTCTACTAGCGAACGGAATACCAGGAACCTGAAGATCACTCTCATGTACATAGATACCAGGACTGTTGTACGTCTCTCTTTTCTGTAACAATAAGAAAATAGTAAACCAAAATTGTAATTACAACGTGTCCCAAAATATTGGCTCAAAACGAGAGAGTTGATAGTTTCCGAAATTAAGCAAACAAGCTCTTCATATTTAGGAAGAGTGTTATGATATGGACTTTAATTTGTGAGCATTTCAGACAAATACATTCGCAGCTTTTAAACTACAGGTGTTCCAGACTGATGTTTTTTCTAAAAAAAAATAGATATTCAAAAACAAACCTAAGGAATATTTGTAAGATGAATTTGGTGCAATTTCAGCGGGTTTTTTTACCAAAAACTGAATTTGCTACGAATGCAGCAAATTTTGAGCCAACAAATGTGTTTTTTTGGTCAAAAAATAAAAAATCAGCATTATTGGTGAAATTTGATACCAAAAAGGCCTACATCATAAAATATGTTCAAAAGTTACAGCGCTTGATAAATTTCATGTTGTGCGGGTTAACAGCTCCCTTAAAATAGTCATATTCCAAAGTTTGAGTCGCATTACTCCAAAGGTTCTTATTTTAGAAGCACAAGGTGACATGAAATTTAGAGTAATTAAACAAAACACATTCCTTGTAAGTCCAAACGGACAAATGCAACGCGTTGGAGAGGGGGGGGGGGGGGGGGGGGGGGGGGCGGTTTCTGACGTGCCACATTTTCAACGCTCGTATCTAAATAAGTTGATGTTGCATTGTTGATATGAAGATACGTTTAAGACAAAATATTTATACACTTTATATCAATACAAATCTTGAGTTGTTACTGGAAATATTTGACGTTAGAATCAAGTTTTGAGGACACGGTGTAGGCCTACGGGCGGTCGGGCTATATAGTAAAGTTCACTAAATGTAATAAGTATGACACAATGAAAGGACAAACCACTATTCTAACAATATGTACAATTTGAAGAAGTTATGTCACATACGATTATATATCATATATCAAGTGTTGGTCCCACAAATTTGTAATCAACAAGGCTGATGTCCGTTACCAAAGTGCTCAACAAAAGAAAGTCGTACACTTTGTTTAGGTCATTTAAAGTAACTTTTGATTATTTTGTTACCACACAGGCTAGATAGACATTTGGATGAATCTTTTAGTCACATTTTGATACCAAACATAACACCTAACATCATAGATAAACCATAATTAGCACCATTTATAGAAAATTAGTCACTTTTCAAAAGTCACATTTTCAATACACTACGGAAAACACCAATTGTTAACAAGCACATAATGCCCTTTATGTTCGGAATCAAATATCCCGCTCACTAAGTGTACGCCCAGCGTAGGGTAGTGTACACGGCTGCACAGTGTGATCGATTGCCCACCGGTCAATCCTGGTTAATAACAGTGTCACACACGGGGTGAACCTCGCACACACCCCTTTGCCTCCCGTGCAGTAATTGAAAATGTGACTTTTGAAAAGTGACTAATTTTCTTTAAATGGCGCTAATCATGGTTTCTCTTTGTTGCTAGGTGTTATGTTTGGTATCAAAATGTGCCTAAAAGATTCATCCCAATGTCTATTTAGCCTGTTTGGTAAAGAAACAATCAAAAGTTACTTTAATTGATCTAAACAAAGTGTACGACTTTCTTTTGTTGAGCACTTTATTTTGTCTTAACACTTCCAACGCGGCAGGCGGCTGCAGACGACATTCCAAAATTACACAAAGTATTTGAAAAATGTCACATTTGTTGAATTTCATCACCATATTTGAAATCACCATGAGAAATGCAGTAAAATAAGTACAAACATGCCTAATATTGATTCAATAATCCTTGAGGTAGACCTTGAAAGTTGAGACAGGTTTCTGAAAAATCTGTTTCGTATAGATGAGGTGACATTTGTTGACATTTAGGACGCCCTCTGTTGGTTTGAGACAAAACACACCGGCCAAGAGTTCCTATAGTTTACATAGGCTAGATCAGGTTTTCTAACTAGATTGTGGTGTCACAGCAAATTGTTATCAAAACTGTCTTTAATCTTGCTTAGGAATGCTATAAGCTATCGCATTTCACACAAAAAACTAAAACTAAATGAATGAGTTTTACAATTCATTAGAAAGAAATTTCATGTTGTCTTCATTAACTTTACTGTATATTCTGCCTGGAGGGAAACAACAGAGGGTGTCCCATTTGTAAATACATGACATCATAGGTCACCTCATGGTATAAAACCAATAGCCGTGTGGAAAGTGTTAATATATCCGTAAAACATTAATCTCCTAATTTGATTTGATCATTTGATGACGATTGCCTTTTTTTAGATTGCATCTATATATCAAAGAATATAATTAAGTCGGGGAAACCCATTGAGATGGTGAATCATCGTGTATATATATATGAAGGCTACTTAGTGGTAACCGGATAACGTGATAAATGTTATATCTTTATTAATTGATTGTCTGATTATCTGATTGTCTGATTGTCTGATTGTTTGATTGACCGAATGACCGATTGACTGATTTCATTCATCTCATTCATTTTCTTCTTCTCATATTCATAAGGCCAAAAAAAAAAAAAGAGTTGACTTGCCCTTTCCGACCGACCCGAATTTTCGGACATCTAGGGTCGCTATTTATTTATTTATTTATTTATTTTCAAAAAAAAAAAAAAAAAATTGAAAGAAGCACATAACAATAAAGAAAGATGAAAACGTGTTTTTGAGTAGTATCTGCTTGCTTAAAAATCAAAACAAAAAAATCAAAAAAATCAACAAAAAAAACAACAATTTTTTTTCTTTAAAACGTGTTTTTGTGCAGTAAATTTTCAAATATTTTTTTAAAAATAAAATCCGACCGTCCGACCCTTACTTTGACCCTGAAAGGGCAAGTCAACTTTTTTTTTTGTGGCCTAACTATGCTTTTTAGTTTCTTTAACCTTTTCGAATCCGGTTCGTCAGAGTCGTCATTGATTCCGCTAGAATCATGCTATAAATACAGTTATAGGCCATTAAAAATTGTTAATCTTTTCGAATCAGGTTAGTTTTCAAGTTTAATTGCTTTAAGCCTGTTGGCAGCATGTAGGCTTTTGTCAGCGGCAAGTTTGATTTATTATTACAGTATTTCGATATTGTTTACTCGACTAAAGTCTTACTATAATATAATAATAGTGGCACACGCTTAACGCTTTGACATTTGGTGACTTATGTGTGACCGCAAACGCAATGGAGCGTGTGATTTGCCTTTTATTCACTGTAGTTAATGGTTGATAGTTCCGAGTTCAAAGATTCGGAAACAATACAGGAAAACAATACAGGACAGAATTCATCATACACCAAATATCCTCAATCCAGCATCTCTACAAAGGATACTACGTCAAACCATCGATACTGTCAAGTGGTGTCCTATTCATCTTCACACAGCCTATTATAGGTCTATGATTATGATATGATATATTACATGGGACTCCCCCTTCACCAATTCTATCTATGATCTATATGAGTAAGACATGAAATCACCAATATTAAACCTATTCAAATAGTATGAATGGCGTTGACCTTAATCCATTCATGAACGTAGCGCCCTAATGTTATCAACATGAAATTGCTTATTATCTTCTTCATACTAAAAAATCAATGAACCCGGATATTGGGCGATCTACTGCTTAAATCATCCAAAATGAGTTTGCAATATTTTACTATAAGCCTAATCTTAAATTGGAATAAACAGGATTAGGTAACTTCAGGTTATGATTCAGTGCTGAAAATCCATAGTGACAAATTACGGTTAGTAACAAAGTGTATTTATAAGTTGCATAGTAGGCCTTAGTATTTAAGCATTTAAGGTAGTTTATAATGTTTTAATTATAATGTCCCCCAGCCCCGGGCCCGCGTCAGAGTAGTCCAGTGTATATAAACACCAAAGAAGAAAAAAAGATGTCAAAGTACTGCCTGGATTTGAACCGCTAACCTTCGTAATTCAAGATGAGCAACTATAATTCATAAGATACAAAGAGCTGTGTACGGTGGGAGCGCACAGAGCTAGCTGATCGTATAATATAATAGTAATAATTTAGGCTTATTGAATATTGAAATACGCCTTTGAAGAATTTTTGATAGCTAAGTGGTGTCCTACTGATCTTCACTCAGCCTATTATAGGTCTATGATATGATACATTACATGGGACTCCCCCTTCACTAATTCTATCTATATGAGTAAGACATTTATGAAATCACCAATATTAAACCTATACAAATAGTATGAATGGCGTTGACCTTAATCCATTCATGAACGTAGCCCTAATGTTATCAACATGAAATTGCTTATTATCTTCTCCATACTAAAAAAATCAATGAACCCGGATATTGGGCGTTCTACTGCTTAAATCATCTCAAAATGAGTTTGCAATATTTTAATATAGGCCTAATATTAAATTGGAATAAACAGGATTAAGTAACTTTGGGTCATGATTCAGTGCTGGAAATCCATAGTGACACATTACGATTAGTAACAAAGTGTATTTATAAGTAGCATAGTAGGCCGTAGTATTTAAGCATTTAAGGTAGTTTATAATGTTTAAATTATAATCTCCCCAGCCCCGGGCCCGCGTCAGAGTAGTCCAGTGTTTATAATCACCGAAGAAGAAAAAAAGATGTCAAAGTACTGCCGGGATTTGAACCGCTAACCTTCGTAATTCAAGATGAGCAACATCTATGGTTCATAAGATACTAAAAGCTGTGTACGGTGAGAGCGTACAGCTAGCTGATCGTAATAATATAATAGTAATAATTTAGGCTTATTGAAATATTGAAATAGGCCTTTGAAGAATTTTTGATAGCTGTATGTCAGTACCCCGTATGTAACCAAATCCAGAACTACGGGATAAGTTGTTTCAAATATGACAAATAAAGGTTATCCCTGTAGTTTCAACGGACTGCAAAGGGGAATCGCACCCGACCTATTCTATATTCAATTGAATCGGTACGTGACGTCCAATGAACCGTGTTACCAATGGGCCTATACATGAATCAGGTGTGCCTTCTTTCAGTTTAACTTCCTGTGCATCTATCTAACAGCGCTTCTGATTGGTTAATTACAAGATATACTCATTTGAATAACCAATTACGATACAGCTTTTAAATTATTTCACCCCGATCTTTATCAGGGATACAATTATTTTAACAATGTCTCTGATTGGTGCAATAAATGATGTATCCATCTTTCTGACCAATCGGCCGGTAGTTCTCAGGGGGTTAAATCACGTCATTGGATTAACATCCCTCTAATGCGGACAGCCTTTCAATTTTGAACGTGTACTGTTATATATAGTCGATTCTCCTCATATAATCCCGAACCATTTTTGTGACGGTAAGAGCTAGTCCATTTGTGTGAAGGACTTAAAACAAAATGATATAGCAAAACAAGATCTTTGCAATCACTGAAGTCACTAGTTCCAGCTTTGCATATTTAGAGGGATTAGCACATGACAATTGCCAGTATTCATTAAGATAAGGATATCTAGAAAACAATAATTGTACCGACTATTTTTACATTATAATAAAGTTGTATTGCATTGATAACTTACAAATTGCCTGTACGTTGTTGAGTGACTCTCCATTGCGTGATCCATGTGCCGTCGAAGTCTTGTGTATACCTGCGGTTTCGTTAGACTCAAGTGTTCGTTGTTGATGATGTCGTCGTCTCCAGGTGTCGGTGTTGGGGTCAATGTGACATCAACTTCACCACTTCGCCTGCCTCTTGGTGCCGCTAACGTCAACGATGTCAATGTTAGCAATGCAAGGATACTTGCATATGAAACGAGTACAACTGAAAGAATAATTATACGATACGGTTAAAACAGATCAGTTTTAGACCGGCGGGATTCTAGGGAAGAAATATATATATATTCGCCTGATGATTGGACAAAATGACCGTATGGGATTGTCCATGAAACTCAGAGTAGCGATAATATTCCGGAAGGTCTATACCTCTGAATTTTTATACGCTCTACCGTTTACGGTATTGAGCACTCTATTCAAATGTCGTAGTCTAACCAGAAATGGTTGTCAATAATAATTATATATATATATATATATATAAACCTCCTACTACTTTGTATTTTTGTTTAATACTTGTCGACTATTTTCCCATGACCTTCAGTGCACACTGTGTAAAGGCCAAAGTCCATGGTTCAGAAAGTAGTTTGTTTTATGGTTAAGTCAACATGGTTTCAAAAGCGTACACAAATATGAAATCAAACAAAAGAAAGGTAGTAGGATCAGACTTTATTACAAACCCAATATGATAAATTCAAACAGACGATAACAGGATCAAAATAAATCTGGAAACGGTGTTGGGGGGGTGTTTGTTATCCTTACTCAAAGTGTCGCCTACTTTGCATAAAATACAGAGGAAATAACGGGAAGTGTGATAAAGTCAATTCCAGTGAAATTGGTTTCAGAGGGTGGGAGTAAAACCACGGGAAATGGTTTAGGATATGCCTAGTGATGTGGTACAAGTAGCGTTTTGTGGGGGTTAATAAAGCAACCTGATTTCTTTACTTTAAGTTAGCATCCCGAACAATCCAAGGGACCGAGGGTTGATGAAGTAGCCACTGGAAATGGCTTAGGAGGGATATGATTATAAATCAACCCAGTTGGCCTGTGCTGGGGGAGGGGTTTATATGGTTTTAGAGGTAGGTAATGTGGCATAACCATCTAGCGGGGACACGAGTGCATCGAGGGTATACGCCGCTAGTATTGTATACACACGGGATCAGAACCCGTGTCAAGAGTGAGCATCACCAATGTCTGATTATCCGTGTTAAAACACTTTCCACGCGGCTATAGTTTTACCATATACAAAACAGATTTTTCAGAAACCTTTCCCAAATTTCAAAGTCTATCTCAAGGATTATTTAACCATTACCAGGCATGTTTGTACTTATTTCAATGCATTTCTCATGGTGATTCCAAATATGGTAATAAAATTCAATAATTCTGACATTTTTGAAACAAATTGTGAACATTTGCAATGTCGTCTGCAGTCGCCTGCCGCGTGGAAAGTGTTAATATAATTATGGTATCATGTATACCGGAATAATTCTGATTTTTCTGAAACATACCGCACTTTTCATATTTTACGATTAATACAAGAAACTTCAAAAGCCTGAGCAAGTAATAAAAGAAATCAGCAAAGGGCATTAACATCGTAAATATATACCTAGGCTTTATAGTACTACCTGAAATAAAAGTTAAGACCAATATAGATATAAAATTCTTACCGGGTTTGGTTTCCATTTAGTAGACGAACGGCTTTCGGTAATTTGATAAGTACTTGGTTTCGATGTAAACTTGATTTTAATCAATAGGTAGTGAATCGCGAGGAATTGCAGATGGTTTGAATGCACAGTGGAAGCGAGTTTGTTTCCAATTGTCAATCAAACTTCTAAAAATTGTTGTCAATGTTGTAGTACTTTCTTTTCTACTGTATTAATCTTTTAACTTGATATTTGTCGGAGAGCTAGTTAAGTGAATGAGGCAGACATGCTGAAGTCGAGTTTTAAATACCCTTTCCTATAGATCGGACAAAATATATGAGGGATCACCGTGTAAACTAAAAATACATGAAGTAAACAAATATGGTATACACGTACGTCATGGATACTAATTCGGGAGTTTCCCGGCTTCCTACATACCTGTGTTTCCGGTTTGAAAATGTCAGATAGTAATAATTATCACGGCTATTATCAAAAGAGTGTGCTCATGGTGATTGGAGTGATTTTAGAATAACAGATCAATCATGAGACTTTGTACTGTGTCATTTGCATATACAATTAACGCTTTCCATGCGGCAGGCGGCTGCAGACGACATTCCAAAATGTCATTAAATCGTTCAAAAATGTCAAAATTATTGAATTTCATAACCATATTTGGAATCACCATGAGAAATGCATTGAAATAAGTACAAACATGCCTAGTATTGGTTCAGTAATTATTGAGATAGACTTTGAAAATTGGGAAGGTTCTGAAAAATCTATACATTTTGTATGGTAAAACCAATAGCCGCGTGGAATGTGTTAATTAGGATTACGTAGCATGGAACTAATTTAGTTGAAAGATTTCCCCATATTTAGGCATATGTATAAAAACGACTTTCTACAATTTTCTACGAATGTCACACACAGTATTTGTTTGTTACCTTCTACATTCCAAAACATGTAAAATGTAGTTTTACCTTTTTTTCTGAAATGTTTTGGAGTTATTGATTATTATGACAAATGGTGGTATGTTTTAAAACATTTTGGCGTACATTTTATTGTTACGTCACAGGCGTGCTTGAATAATGTTTCATCTTGACAAAGTGCTGAGACATTTGTTGGGGCAAGTGGTCCAAAGGGGTATGGGGCAACTGGTCCACCTGCGAAAACTAAATCAAAATTGTAAAATTAATTTTAAAAATTAGTTGTTAGTGTCAATAAAACTTGACTCGGTATTGAAATGTGAATAGAATATGAAATAATTCACATTCTTTTTAGGTCTTACACTCTTAGAAAAAATGGTTCGTTTAAGAACCCTTTTTTGTCCCGCGGGGAGCACCTTTTGGCCTAAAAGGTTCTAAAAAGAACCTTAGAATGGTTCTTTGAAGAACTTTCAAATTTTAAATAAGACATAAAGGTATATTTACTTTTTTGTTTTTATGTAATATGCAAATTCAAGAGAAATGTAAACAAATTTAGTCCTTTTCAACTGTTAAAAATCATTTCTTCTTGGCTAAAAACATTTTTTACCGTTTTACCAAGAACCATTGAGGGTTCTCCATAATTTTCCCCCAAAAGGTTCTTGAAGCTTGAGGAACCATTTTCTTGGCTAAAGAACCCTTTTAGAACCTTTTTTGGTTCTAAAAGGAACCCAATGAAATTTCTATAGGGTTCCTTTTAGAACCAAAAAACCTCGGTATTATGAATTACATCTTTATCATATTTTGAATGGTGTCTGTAAAGATATTTGCAATGACGAAATATCATGATTTATGTATTTTATTCACTGCTTGTTGTGTACCGTTGGGTCATCATTGTCATATTGACTAACTTCGCCTGTAACATGAAAAGCTGGCTAAATATCAATATGGTTTATCATAGGTACTAAATGATGATTATATGAAGTAAATAAAATCATTAAAGAAAGGGGTATATATAGACAAATGTATGGGTCATCTGAATATCACAACCATGTAACCATTTAACTAGGTTCATACCGTTTGATCTAAAAAATGTGCAGTCGAAAAAGTTTTCGCTTGCTTTATGCACTATTAGTATTACTGCTATTTACACGTTAACCACGAAAACTGTATTATAAAACATGGGTTTCATGAGACATGTATCCTTTGTACACGTTGAATAATATGGAAATTATATTGTTATTTGTATTTTATTGTATATAATGCTGTTTCATATTGTTAAGCGCTGTGTTCTTTGCGCTATATAAATGCTTATTATTATTATTATTATTATTAAATGTGTTTCAAAATTAAAAATTAAAAAATTGTTGGCACTTTTTGGTTAATATTTTCAAAACTAAAAATGTTTAAGCCAAAAAAAAATACCCGATCTAGATAATTGACTTTAGATGATTTTGGTGAAATTTTGAAATTTTTAGTCAAAAACTGATTTTGGTAGGTTAGTGTCTGTGACATTTTGGCGCCAAAAAAGTGATTTTTGGGCACAAATGTAAAAATCACTATTTTTAGTGAAATGTTATACCAAAAAATGGATTCTCTGACTCATTTCATTACAAAAAATGTATACTTTTATGTAAACTGCTCACAAAAAGTTAGGAAACTTTTTCTAATCAAGTATATTTTTATTATTTATTACCCTCTTTGTATCTGTTATATATCAATGGAAAGCTGAAGTGTTCCTCTTTAAATATATACCACATTTGCAATGATTACATGTTGCTGAACTTGGCCACATGAATGAGAATGAAGCAAAGTCACAAATCAAATGTGCCAAAATTACCGTTATCTGTGCTAAACAGTCAATTGGTAATGATCAATAATCAAACCGGTCATGCTTGAGAACCATGAATGGTTTACACAAAGATTTGCACCAGTGAGCACAACACACACAAGTTAACCCTCATCTCTTTAGAAAACCATAATTTGGGTTAACAATGACTCCAGGTGGAAGGTCATGAAGGTAAGTGATGAAAGGTTTAGGCCTACAACTTGTACATTTTTCTGAGACACGGTAAACGTTTTGCAGTTTCAATATGCCGCGTTTAACAGATTTGGAGAGAGCCCGTGCCATTACCTATTGACTTTTTAGCACAGATAACAGTAATTTTGGCACATTTGATTTGTGACCTTGCCTCATTCTCATTCATGTTGCCAAGTCCAGCAACATGTCATCATTGCACATTTGGTATCATTTTAAAGAAGAACACTTCAGCTTTCCATTGATATGCAACATAATACAAGAGGGTAATAAATAATAAAAATATACTTGATTAAAAAAAGTTTCCTAACTTTGTGTGAGCAGTTTACATCACATTTATAGTTTAAAAGTGACAGTGCTTGATAAATTTGGCGCCAAACAGGGTTGACACTTCCCTTAAAAAAAATACTGCCTAGTTTCCGTGTTGTCATTCACTGATTTATGTGTATTCTGGGAATATACAGGACCAGTTTCCCCAATGATGACAATTCATGGCTTCAACTGTTATGGAGACGACTCATTCATCTCCTAACTACTGATGACAGTTCATGGCTTCATCTGTTATGGAGACGACTCGTTCATCTCATAACTACTGATAACATTTCATGGCTTCACCTGTTATGCAGTCCACTCCTTCATCACCTATCTACTGTTGACAGGTTATGACTGCATCTGTTTTGTAATTCACCTCCTATCTACTGATGACATTTCATGGCTTCATCTGTTTATATGTAGTCCACTCATTCATCTCCTAACTACTGATGACAGTTCATGGCTTCATCTGTTTATATGTATGTCCACTCATTCATCTCCTAACTACTGATGACAGGTTATGACTGCATCTGTTTTGTAATTCACCTTTTATCTACTGATGACATTTCATGGCTTCATCTGTTTATATGTAGTCCACTCATTCATCTCCTATCTACTGATGACAGTTCATGGCTTCACCTGTTTATATGTAGTCCACTCCTTCATCACCTATCTACTGTTGACAGGTTATGACTGCATCTGTTTTGTAATTCACCTCCTATCTACTGATGACAGTTCATGGCTTCATCTGTTTTGTAGTCCAGTCCTATCTACTGATGACAGGAAAACTATATAAAAACATGGGTTTCGTGAGACATGTATCCTTTTTACACGTTAAATGATATGGAAATGTGTTTGTAAAGAAAATACTGCCTAGTTTCCGTGTTGTCATTCACTGATTTCTGTGTAGGCTATTCTAACCGTTGGAACATATAGGACCAGTTGCCCCAATGGGTAACTGGTCCATGCACGCCAAGTAAAGTTTTCAGTTAGTGGTAATTGCCCTTTTCTTTAGATATTTTTTAACATTTATTATATGTTATATGTAAACAGTTACATGGGTGATATTTTCATAGCAATTCCATAAATATTTACACGAGCTTTAATCTTTTATATCATGAAATTGGACCAGTTGCCCCATCCTCCCCTATATGAATATAGCGCGATCATTATTATTTTAAAGGTAAATGTTCTGATTGCTGGCCCGATTTTCAACTTGATTTTTTCTATTTTACATGGAAGGTCATCCTTAAAATTGTTGCATTCCAAAGTTTGAGTTGCATAACTCCAATGGTTCTTATTTCAGAAACACACGGTCACAGGAAATTTCCCCTTTGAGTAGTACACAAACTGGCGGGCGGTTAACCACCTTTGGCCGTAATTCACTACAATTTCTAAATGGAACATTTCTAGCCCCTAAGATTACAGACATAATGAAACAAATATGGGGATTCTTCTGATATCAAAATATCATAGCCCCCAAAAAGTGATCAGAACATTCACCTTTAACTCCTACATTGGATAACATTAGGCTAAAAAGTGGCTCAATGATCGAGAGCATCTTTTCCCAAAAAACTCTCAAGATTCCGTCGGGCCAATTTACGTCATATGACCCGATTAAAGTTTAGACAGAGGGAAACACTGATCATAACATTTTCCACGCGGCTGTAAGTTTTACCATATACAAAACAGAATTTTCAGAAACCTTTCCTAACTTTCAGGGTCTATCTCAAAGATTACTGGACCAATACTAGGCATGTTTGTACTCATTTCAATGCGTTTCTCATGGTGATTCCAAAAATGGTAATGACATTTAAGGATTTTTGCATTTTTGAAACATTTTGTGCAATTTTGGAATGTCATCTGCAGCTGCCTGCCGCGTGGAAAGTGATAAGGTTATTCAAAGTCCGGCATGATTTATAATTACAATTATTTGCTAAACGAATCAACATTGGTATCTTTCCTCGTGGTCGATATGAGTTATCATATATAGGTGAGCGTTCCAAAAATCACACCAAAACCCCGGTCTAGTAAAAAACTACTGAGGGAATGTCTTTGTAAATATGTGACTGTTGACTCATGGAAACGATATTAACCTGTAAACAAGTCTACAAAATGAATCAATCGTAACAACACTGTTTGAGCAAGATTTATATCTAGTCTAGAATGTATGCTGTCTGTATTTAGCAGTTGTTGCACAAAATAGGTTAAGGGGGGGGGGGGGGGGGTGTTTGGCCCTGAACTTCGAGATAGATCGATTTATAATATGTTCCCAAGTGGTGACACATTGATGTTAATGTTATATAGGAGACATATATTGAAGTATTGATGATTGAAGCCATTGTTGAGAAGTTTCAAAATATGCATAGCATTTGAATCTGATTTCCATGGTAACACAGCCTCTGATTGGTTAAACACTTAAGAATCATAACTAAAAAACAAAAAATCCAAAATGTCACCATATTTGGGTGATATATGTAGGATGATAGTGCATGCCTGAGACGAATATATCTGAAGGGATAAGGGACGCACCATTTGATTTTCAGGGGGGGAGGCATGGAAGTTGGGGTCGGGCGGGTTTCTTTTTTTCGCAGGCGAAGTTTTTTTTGTTTTTTGTGCAAAGGCGGTAATTTTCTTTTTTTAAAGGTTTTAATATTTTCTTTATTGAGTTGGGTGAGTCAGATTTTTTTTTACTCAGCAGTGTGTCAACTTTTTTTTCTTCCTGGTTGGTGGGCAAAGTTTTTGTCTCCTGGATAGTGGGCCAAGTTTTCTTTTTATAGAAAACTTCCACCCCCCCCCCCCCCCCGAGTCCCTAAGAAGCACTGTGGTCATGTGTTAGAAGCTCGCCTCCTTTCGCGTTACACACGGATTTTGGCTTTCGCGTAGTAAAAGGAAAATT
Source organism: Ophiura sarsii (assembly GCA_035610835.1). Lineage (NCBI taxonomy): Eukaryota > Metazoa > Echinodermata > Ophiuroidea > Amphilepidida > Ophiuridae > Ophiura > Ophiura sarsii. The sequence continues at coordinate 65,812,059 of CM069448.1, forward strand.
GCATGAGGAAACTAAATATGCCATTGAAATTATTATACGACCAAGGACTAAAATTGTATGATTCACAATGTTCGGAAAATATCAGAGTTTTTTAATTTTTAATTTGAGATCCATATATTTCCTATCATTATACCTCCTATCATTATTTACTTAATAACATACGGTATTTGAATTCCTCATGAAATGACCCATCATATGATATATAATTGTCAAAGGTTACTACGTCAGTAAGGTAGTTATACCGGCTAGTGAATATCTCCAATATTTATTTTGTATATTTTTAGAATTTTCAGAAATATTTGTTAGGATGTACCCTTCCCTGATCTAACATGCATTTCCGAATTCCTCTAGTTACAAGTTAGTTAAAGTGTACTTTAACTAACATAGGTTTAAAACTTTTTCTGTTATTGGGGAATATGGGGCAACTGGTCCGAAATGAAGGATTTTGTAATTATATGGGCATACTGCTTTCTTTTGAACAGTACGACTTATGATGAAACTTGACGTACATCCTTACCTTCTAGATTCCAAAACATTTGCAACTTTAGGGTATTTACACATGTGATATTCTCCAGATCTTTGAAGCCACCTCCTTGAGTGACTTATTGAAAATTCACAGATAGTATATGCGCTTTATGAAGATGGGTTTAGATCATGTTTAATGTATTTAATATGATCGGTAGATATGCAACAGTAAATATATACATGCCGTACAGTCATCTTAAGATGCTAAGTGCATATTGCATTTGATGGGTGATATATCGTAGTGTGCTCAGGGACTTTTCGAAATATGATTAAAACCATAGGTTGTGGTTGTATTACGACCGTAAAATGGCGCATGTTGCTAATTTGGGACATTGGGGGTTTGGATTTGCGATCAAAATTATCATTTAAAGAATGCTTCAACTTAACTCATTATCACGGGTATTCATTTGGTAGAGTTACTAGTTTATGAATTTGCAAATAACAAAGTAAACCATTTCTTATTTTATCTAAAGACACTCCTCTACTTGGAGGACCCGAACGCCGTTATAATTGCGAATTCAAAGATACTCGCTGGCTACAGAAAACTGCGTAATGTCTAAAAACTAAAATTCAGTTCTGTCTTTTTTTCTGAAATGTTTTGGAGTTATTGATTATTATAACAAATGGTGGTATGTTTTTAAACATTTTGGCGTAAAATGTATTACGTCACAGGCGTGCTTGAATAATGTTTCATCTCGACAAAGTGCTGAATCATTTGTTGGGGCAAGTGGTCCGAAGGGGTATGGGGCAACTGGTCGACCTGCAAAAACTTAATCAAAATTGTCAAATTAATTTTGAAAATTAGTTGTTAGTGTCAATAAAACATGACTCGGTATTGAAATGTGAATAGAATATGAAATATTTCACATTCTTTCTAGTTCTTAGAAATGTTGGGGTATTTTGGGTCTAATACCACTATTTCTACTATTGAATTATTGCAATATGATACGAACTTGCTTTAGAATGGTTTAATACCTCGGTATTATGAATTACATCTGTATTATATTTTAAATGGTGTCTGTAAATATATTTTCAATGACGAAATATCATGATTTATGTATTTTATTAACTGCTTTTTGTGTATATTAACCGTTGGGTCATCATTGTCCTATTGACTAACTTCCCCTGTAACATGAAAAGCTGGCTAAATATCAAGATGGTTTATTTTAAGTACTACATGATGATTATATGAAGCAAATAAAATCATTAAAGAATGGGGTATATATAGACAAATGTATAGGGCATCTGAATATCACAACCATGTAACCATTTAACTAGGTTCATACCGTTTTATCTAACAAACGTGCAGTCGAAAATTTCGCTTGCTTTGTACACCATTAGTATTACTGCTATTTACACGTTAACCACGAAAACTGTATAGAACATGGTTTTCATGAGACATGTATCCTTTTTACGCGTGAAATAATATGGAAATGTATTTGTAAAGAAAATACACCCTAGTTTCCGTGTTGTCATTCAATGATTTCTGTGTATTCTAACCGTTGGAACATATAGGACCAGTAGCCCCAATGATGGGGTAACTGGTCCGTGCCAAGTAAAGTTTTTTAGTTAGCGGTAATTGGCCTTTTGTTTGGATATTTTCTAACATTGATTATATGTTATATGCAAACAGTTACATGGGTGATATTTTCATAGCAATTCTATAAATATTTACACGAGACTAGTCATTTTTTGTAAATCCGGTAAATTGAGACTGGTTATTCATGTTGACTCTCTAGCGAATAGGAAGTAAAACTGATGAGCATGGTTTTATCCATAATTAATTAGTTGTTACAAGTCTGTTGAACCACATACTTAAAGAATACTAAATATCCTTTAAAATTGGACCAGAATGGTGTTTGTAACATTAGGGGATGACTAGTTAAAAAGAACAAAGCATGGGATTGTCCCCATTGAGTTTGTCCAGGCGGCACCCCTTTTCCGGCGGCACCCTTCCGGCCCGCGATGTTCGTTACCGTAAACAACATTTGATACCTGACGGAGTACATGTAAAGCGCATAGCACATGTACATTGTACAGCAATACATTTATACAGTGAGTGAGTACGGTTAATAAATTCGCTTCCGGCCCCATCCCTGGTCCCCGAACTTCAAACAGCTGTATCTTCCCTTCTGTATTAGCTATACCAATGCCATATTGCAGGTGGACAGCTTGTTCTTAGGGCTTTCAAATGATACCAAATTTGTTGAGATAGCTCTTGCGGTTCTAAGAATATTTAAGGAATATGACAGCATGAAACTAAAAAGTGTAACAGCACCACCTTATTGGGAGGCGAGCTTATAACGTGTGACCCTATTCATTCCTGTTATGTGCAGCGACTTATACGTTATTGTTATAGTAAATCGATTTATATCATCATTCATTTTAATTTGCAGCACGACCTTATTATGTGAGTTACCGCGTTATTTCAAATTTAGTGTTATCCACAAGTGTGTTACGATCTTCAAAAAAACACCTGAACACGGGACGGTTACCGACATACAGACTGATAGTCAGTATGCAGTAGCGCTCTAAGCCGTTGTTTTTCTAACCCACTCACAGCTACCCGGAAGTACTCACCCGTAGCGATATGGCTTCGTCGTTATAGTTGATCTCATGATAGCACGATGTAAATGAGCTATTTTCATGATTATAATCACACATTTTAAAAACATTTTGCCATGAAATTGTAAAATAAAAAGGCATGTGATGCAAATAACATATCTACTATTATCTGTGAATTTCATGACATGTTGTATTTTCGGTGCAAATTATTGTCATCACACAGACCCGTATTCAAGAAAAACTTGACGAAACTAAAGCCAAATCCACGGTAAATTATTCACTTTTGAAGAATCAGGCACCAATTTTATCCATAGTCTTTTGTAACTAGAAACATGCTTAAAATATTATAAAATTATTTAGTCCGGTCAAGTGAATAGTTATAATATAGCTGCTCGAATCTTGTCTCGAGCTAAATTCATTTCGTAGCGTCAATGGGTTATTGATGAAGTGTTTAAATCTCACGGATATAACTAGTTTCGCTTGATAGCTCAGATGGTAAAGCGTTCGCTTGGAGAACGGGAGGTCTGGGGTTAGAAATAGATCCTTCTGCTCTGCACAATGTCATATGATATTTTTTTCTCGTCAAAATCATTTTTTGTGTGATTTATTTATGACTGTTTGGTTCATTTCTTTTTCATAAGTTAACAGATCCCCACCATTGTAGTATAAATAATCCCAAAGCAACAAACCAGGAAAGGTGAGAGTGAAATACTCTACTTTTAAGTTAAATTACTATATGTACTAACCTAAATACTAGGGCTTAGGCTCAGGTCCGTAAGCAGGATTTTTTTAGGGGGTGTTTTTCTGGAACGGGGGGGGGGGGGGGGGGGGGGGGTGTATAGGACATATTTTAGTCCAAAACGCCCCGAAAAAATGCTTTACACAATGGAAAAGAGGGGCTTTTTCGGAAATAGGGGTGGGGGGGGGGGGGGCGTTTTCACACAAAAGAGTACATTAGTAAAAAAAAGGTACATTTGTACACAAAAAAGGTATACATTGATACAAAAAAAAAAGATTTTTTTTCAGGCACCGTATCGTACGAATTTTAGTCCGGTCAAGTGAATGGTTACAAGAAGCAAAGTCACGAAAGTTGTTAAATTCTTCCTATAATCGAGTTTATGAAAAGCCTACTTTCCTAAACCTAATTATTTACTGGGGCAGATACCTTCATTTTCCATAATGCGTCAGTGTGTCTTGGTTACCGGGTACCGGGTCAATCGGAGTTCATGCTTTCATGCCCGCAAATTGTGGCTTTTGCTTTTGTGCAAGTGATGGCTCTGTGTGTTTGTGCCTCCACATTTCCCCTAACATTATTTGTCGGCTTCATCGAGCCAGGCTGTGGTTCCACCCACACAGTGTAGTGTTTATTCTTCGCTCTTCGTAACCCTTTATTCATGTTATTGGGGGTACTTATTGACATAATACGCTAATGTAGAGTGGTTGAGAGAAGTATATTTTTGAGTCGGCAATATCATGAATTCATGTATTGCCATTAATACCTTCTAAAATGGATACATTTTCATGCAAAATGTACATATCTCGCGGAGCGTAACTCTCTATAGGCATGCTAGGGGGTATACATGTAGTAGGGATTGTTTTGTTTACTGCATCCAAATCATAATGATAATGAATACTGTATGTTTGACATCCACATAGGCCTATGAAGAGCTGTTTTGCAAAAGGGACTAAATCCACTTCTGCCTTTTTACTTATTTTGCATTATTAAATGGATGGATATTCATATGTGGAATGTGGCTTGTATTTGTTGGTGCCTCAATTGGCGTGCATGGATGCACTAATCCAAGTCATAGAAACAGTAATGAACACAGCCATACAATAATTTGATTAATTCCATTGACTTGCCAATGGTCAGAAGTCACAAACTGGTCCAAAAAAATGTTTCACTTCTAATAATGTTGAGGAATGCACCAAATCTGATTAAACGGGACAAAACTTAAGTTTTACATACTTAATGACCCACAAACTATATATCGTTGGAAAGCTTATGATTCAAGGTTTTTCATTTTTGCAAAAAAGAATCAAATTATACAGGGTGTGTAAAATTTGTATAGGGTGGAACATAAAAAAGTTGATCGTTTTTGCTCCTCACAAAATATTTTGATAGTTTGTACAATTAGGGTTTAGCTGAAGATAGTCACCAAAATCAGAACAACCGCAGAAGGTGCTACCAAATTTGCTAAGAATCACTTGCCCAAAATGTTCACAGGAAAAGTACAGGGTGTCTAAAATTATGATGAAATAATGCATAAAATGAAGGTTTGTATATAATATTCTATGAAATTAAGTTAGCATGGACTATTTAATTTAAAGGAAAATGGTTATCAAAATGAACTACACGAATATCGTTAAAGTTCCTTTTATTTTAAATACAGGGTGGTCAAAAATAGGTCTAAATAGCAAAATTTTCATGAATCTATGAACAATTCTGTGAAGAAACACTTCTGGCTTTTTTAGTTAAATGTTTTACTACCCAGGGTAGAAAAGGACCGAAGAGTCACACAAATGAAATAGAGAGACTGCGATTTGGCCATTGTTTAATCAATAAAATGAATAAAACTGTGTGTTTTTTACATTAAAACACTCCCTGAATTGAACATCATATTCTAGTAGAGAATGTCTAGATAACAATTCAATATTATTATTCATAGTAGCAGGCACATGTTATTAACACATATGAGAAGTTTGAAAACTTTCCTATGTATAATTTTAAAATGGCATCAATTTCAAAAGTTCTAGTTTTCCACTATTTTGTGTAGAAACCTATGGGCTCCTCGTCCACCGGCTCCTCGTCCACCGGTCCCACCCCTGACTCACTCAACGTTTAGATTGATAACTTCACTGTTGCTAAACATGTGGCTTTAATTCTTTTTTTATTCGGTAGCTGGATAAATTGTCTTTAATATGATACCAAAAATGTTATGTTTTTTTGACAACTTCTATTTAAAATAGAGACACGTATCACGATTTTAAGGGTTTTTTGAAACGATCCCACCTTATTTGATATACCTATTAGTGACCTGTGACCCAATACAAATTCACTAATGCAAAATGAGTAACATGTCGGGTGGTCTGGTGGCCTTTTTGCAACAAAGCTCTTCATATACAATGTGTAATCGTATGTAGATATCTTTCTGAGGGTTTCTCTAGAGTAGGGATTATGGGTAGTTTTACTAATCTTGGAATCATATGATGGAAAATTGTATCAATGGCTTTTATGGTCCTACAACCAATTCAATAATTCAACCATAATGTAGATATCTTTCTGAGCAATTCTCCAAGGGTAGGGATTATGGGTAGTTTTGCCAATCTTATGGTTGAAAATACATCAATGGATTTTATGGTACTTCAATAATTCAGCCATCATTGTCATCTGTATGAGCATTATCTCTCATGATGCCGCCGTAGTAAATCACCTCATGAATATCAATTAGCTCATTATCGGCAGTGTAACGCTATGGGAATTTTCAACTGAGATCAACTGGTGTTGGGAAATCCCATGTGCAGAAATATATAAATGATAAATGGCATGTGCAGTTTATTGGAATACCTTCAGAAGGAACAATTCCAGCATATTTTTTTTTTGTTACGTCGGATTATGTTTTTGGCAGATATTCATCTTTTTTAAGGCACATCTAAAATTATTTTCATTACGATCGGGCTGAAATACCATGGAGAACCAGCAAAATTACAAAGAGTGCATGCACGTAGTTCATTGTCCTATTAGCTCCAGTGTCCTTAACAAACCACGTTATCAATAGGATGATTCAAAGCAGTAGAGTTTCCCACTATTTCATCTTCACAAAGGACCGCTCGATAAACCACATACCAAGACATAAGAAATCCTTTTTCTACTATGCCACCGTCTCTTCTCAATCCCAAACAATAGGGAGCTAGACTAATCCTATTCAAATCAGTTGAATAGGATACGTATCGTATCCATCCTATACAGTATATGTAATTTTAGTTCCAGTTGTAGGGGACTAGGGAATACGAGTTTCGAATTTGTCCCCCACCCGCCCTCCACCATTAATAATGAATGGTCCCTAAGTCTGCTCTACATTCATGCCAAAGGATACGATGATATGACATTGCGCTTTTGAGCGATGCTTCTGGTCATGCGTTTTAACCTCGCCTCCCAAAAAGGGTGGTGCTGTTACACTTTCTGGTTTCTGAATGATGCTTCTGGTCATGCGTTTTAACCTCGCCTCCCAAAAAGGGTGGTGCTGTTACACTTTCTGGTTTCTGAATGATGCTTCTCTAGCTCTGGTCATGCGTTTTAACCTCGCCTCCCAAAAAGGGTGGTGCTGTTACACTTTCTGGTTTCATGCTTTCATTAATTATTTTGTTCAAACCACAAAAGCTATCTCAACAAATTAAGAATCATTTTAAAGCTCTAATTAGAGAATAAAGTATAGTTCTTAGCTGTTTTGCTATATACGACTATGGTCTTATAATTCGTCGCTGTTCTGACATACCGGCACATCACGAAAAACAGCGTTTTGAGAAAATCGTGTTTGAAAATTTTCCAATTTTTAAAGACTTGTTAGAGAGCATTTACATCAATGTCACTATCATTGTCAAAGAACACTTAATAGATATATACTTATGTTTGTTATGAGCATGTTACAACAACAAATTGCAATTATTAATTAGGAGTAATTATGTCATAAAGTCATGTGCCGGTATGTCAGAACAGTGATACAGTGATATGCCGGTATATCAGAACTGCAGTTACACGGTGGTGTATGGCAGAATATTGTGATGTACCGGTATGTCAGAATACAAAATGAGGTTTTCATGCCGGTATCATGTTCAAACCCTGGCATATCACACTAATAAGTGCGGTTTCTCATTAATTAATTACCTTTTTGTCTCAATTTTTTGGGAGATTAAAGAGTGTCCTTTGTAGATCATAAAATGCATCTTAACTCATTTTGCCCAAAATGGCACATGTGCCGGTATGTCAGAACAGCGACGAATTTATAGGCTGTACTATATTTGGAGTCGTGTATGGTCGACGCAGGTCGATAGACATTTGGATGAATCTGTTAGGCACATTTTGATACCAAACATAACACCTAGCAACAAAGAGAAACCATGATTAGCGCCATTTAAAGAAAATTAGGCACTTTTCACATTTTCAATTACTTACTACACGGGAGGAAAAGGGGTGTGTGCGAGGTTCACCCCGTGTGTGACACTGTTATTAACCAGAATTGACCGGCGGGCAATCGATCACACTGTGCAGCCGTGTACACCACCCTGCGCTGGGCGTACACACTTAGTGAGCGGGATAGTTGATTCCGAACATAAAGGGCATTATGTGCTTGTTAACAATTGGTGTTTTCTTCCTCGTAGTGTATTGAAAATGTGACTTTTGAAAAGTGACTAATTTTCTATAAATGGTGCTAATTATGGTTTATCTTTGATGTTAGGTGTTATGTTTGGTATAATGTGCCTAAAAGATTTATCGAAATGTCTATCTAGCCTGTGTGGTAAAAAAATAATCGAAAGTTACTTTAAATGACCTAAACAAAGTGTACAACTTTCTTTTGTTGAGCACTTTAGTTGTGTACTATAGACCAGTAGATTTTACCTGATAACCCGGAAACATCACGTAACCGCGATTTTATTGGTTTAAAATGTAGGTAAAAAAACATCCTTAACCACCAAATGAAAATGCACATTTGCAACGGATGGGGAACTCCAGATATTTGCGCTTGAAAATTGAGAAAAAGAAGAAAATTGCATATTTAATTCAATAAGTGTGAGATGTAGATTTTAAAACATCTACAAAGATATGTCGGGATATCAAGGTGGCTATAGTTCGTTCTGTGATAAAAATGGACAATCATTTTTGGTCCGCTTATATGCTTACTACTAAAAGCCTGTTTACACTATAATGAGTAAAGCAAATATTTTATATTTATTTAATGAATAACAGTTCTCAGCAGTAAGATATTTTTAAACGTTATGACATGTAATTATATTAATTTATCTTCCATTCAGACAAAACATGAGCATTTAATTCATTCATTTATATAAATTAGTTCATGTTGTACGGAACTAATAAGTCATGAAAATACTTATTGCGTAAAGGTTGACTCATCATAAAAATCACCAGAAGTACGTGTCTCTTTGCGATATGCATGCTAACCATCCGCGGGTTTTATTGTAAAATCCTCGTTTTCGTGATTGGGTCACTCGGACATGTTTACTACTACCGTTTCTGTAGTTGGCTAAGGAAACTTGGTTTCCCTATCAGAGTTGCTAGGGCCGTTGCAAAATAAACCTCAATTAGTGCTATGATTGGCACTAACATCATATGGAAAATTAGAAATTACATTTATTTATTTATTTATTTATTTATTTATTTATTTATTTATTTGTTTATTTATTTATTTATCTATTTATCTATTTATCTATTTATCTATATCTATTTATCTATTTATCTATTTATCTATTTATCTATTTATCTATTTATCTATTTATCTATTTATCTATTTATCTATTTATCTATTTATCTATTTATCTATTTATCTATTTATCTATTTATCTATTTATCTATTTATCTATTTATCTGTTTTTCTATTTATCAATTAATAGTCTTTTGCAGTAATTCCACTTTTGTAACGGAGCTCCAGAGTATAATAAAATCGCACCATATAAACATTGAATAAATACAGCTAAAAAGGAGGTCCTTGTGCGCTCACTGACGGGTATACGGGGGTTACCGTGCACCACCCCCACCCCCACCCACCGACTCCCCGAAACCAACTTTTTGGACTTCCATTCATGGTCCTAAAACATATTTAGGTTGTTACCAAAAATAATTTTGGTACGCTAAGAGGTTATTCAAGATGGCGTCCAAAATGGCCGCCAAAACTGGTCAAATGTCATAAAATGACATATATCAACCAACATGAATAATGAGAGTATAGGGGAGGATGGGGCAACTGGTCCAGTTAAGCATATTTCACGATATAAAAGATTACAGCTCGTGTAAATATTTATGGAATTGCTATGAAAATATCACCAATGTAACTGTTTACATATAACATTATAATCAATGTTAAAAAATCAATGGGGCATATGTTCCAACGGTTAGAATACACAGAAATCAGTGAATGACAACACGGAAACTAGGCAGTATTTTCTTTACTAACACATTTCCATATCATTTAACGTGTAAAAAGGATACATGTCTCATGGAACCCGTGTTTTATACAGTTTTCGTGGTTAGCGTGCAAATAGCAGTAATACTAATGGTGTACACAGCAAGCGAACTTTTCGACTGCACGTTTATTAGATAAAACGGTATGAACCTAGTTAAATGGTACAATGGTTCAGATGCCCCATACAATTGTCTATACCCCTTTCTTTAATGATTTTATTTACTTCATATAATCATCATTTAGTACTTATGATAAACCATCTTGATATTTAGCCAGCTTTTGATGTTACAGGGGAAGTTTGTCAATATGACAATCCTGACCAAAACGGTTAATATACACAACAAGCAGTGAAAGAAATACATAAATCATGATATTTCGTCATTTCAAATATCTTTACAGACACCATTTAAAATATATGAAGAGGTATTTTGCAAAAGGGCCTACATCCACTTTGGCTCTTATTGAGAAAAAGTCAAAAAACTGTTTCTAAATATTCAAGTTGAGCAATTGAAAAACTGAATGGATTATGAAAGAGGTACACTACATACTAATTGAAATTGATATAAATTTTAAAAGTGCTAGTTTTAATTTTTTTTTAAATCATGTTTACATTTTTTGAAAATTTGGATGTAGGCCCTTTTGCAACAAAACTCGCCTTTTGCAACAAAACAACAACTTCAATGGCTGTTTACAATGAGATGTAGGTATTTTTGAAAAAAATGACTTTATTTCCTTGAAACATATGAATGTGACCTATACATTTCAATATCAAACTTATTTATTTTCAATGATTAAAATAAATGATTTTTTGTGTGTGGTATTTTTTCTTTATGTACAAACAGATGGAGTATCCCGATATAATTCTGGATACAGGCCCTTTTGCAACAAAACAACAATTTCAATGGCTGTTTACAATGAGATGTAGGTCTTTTTGAAAAAAATGACTTTGTTCCCTTGAAACATATGATTTTTCCCTATACATTTCTATATCAAACTCATTTTTTGAAAAAATGCACCATAGCCCTTTTGCAAAATACCTCTTCATACAGATGTAATTCATAATACCGAGGTTTTAAACCATTCTAAAGCAATTTCGTATCATATTGCAATCATTCAATAGCAGAAATAGTGGTATTAGACCCCAAATGCCCCAAAATGTCTAAGAACTAGAAAGAATGTGAAATATTTCATATTCTATTCACATCTCAATACCGAGTCATGTTTTATTGACACTAACAACTAATTTTCAAAATGAATTTTACAATTTTGATGAAGTTTTTGCAGGTGGACCAGTTGCCCCATACCCCTTCGGACCACTTGCCCCAACAAATGACTCAGCACTTTGTCGAGAAGAAACATTATTCAAGGACGCCTGTGACGTAATACATTTTACGCCAAAATGTTTTAAAACATACCAGCGTCCATTTGTCATAATTATCAATAACTCCAAAACATTTCAGAAAAAAGGCAAAACTGCATTTTTGTTTTTAGCCATTACGCAGTTTTCTGTAGCCAGCGAGTATCTTTGAATTCGCAATTATAACGGCGTTCGGGTCCTACAAGTAGAGGAGTGTCTGTAGACAACATAAGTAATGGTATACTTTGTTATTTGCAAATTCATAAACTAATAACTCTACCAAATGAATACCCGTGATAATGATTTAAGTTGAAGCATTCTTTAAATTATAATTTTGATCGCAAATCCAATCCACCTACACAGAAAGAAAAAAAGTGAGTCATCATCGAAAAATGAGTCATTTTGTCCATGTAGTGACACTCTATGGCTCAAAATGAGTCATTTTGTCCGTGTAGTGACTCAGTTTACGATGATGACTCATTTTTTTCTTTCTGTGTATGTTCCAAGGGAGCAACATGCGCCATTTTCGGTCGTTACAACCACAACATATGGTTTTAATCATATTTCGAAAAGTCCCTGAGCACACTACGATATAGCACCCATCAAATGCAATGTGCATCTAGCATCTTAAAATGACTGCACTGCATGTCTATATTTACTGTTGCATATCTATCAATCACATAAAGTACATTAAACAGGATCTAAACCCATCTTCATAAATCGCATACTATCTGTGAATTTTCAATAATTCACTCAAGGAGGTGGAGAATATCACATGTGTATATACCCTTAAGTTGCAAATATTTTGGAATGTAGAAGGTAAGGATATATGTCAAGTTTCAACATAAGTCGTACTGTTCAAAAGAAAGCAGTATGCCCATACAATTACAAAATCCTTCATTTCGGACCAGTTGCCCCATAGGACCAGTTGCCCCATATCCCCCTAGTTTTAACAATGGTATGCATGTATTAGACCACTATAAACATAATTTTTGAGTTGTTAACATACTTTAAATCTCAAATGGCCGCCAAAATGATGGCCAAAAATGGTCAAATTCCACTGATAAAATGGCACAATATCAACCAAAGTGTATGATGAAAATATAGTTCTAACGATGGGAACGCGCTCATGATTTGAGGAACAAATAATCGGGCAAAATGGTGCGAAGACAGGCGAAGGAAAGAAGGTACTGCTATCCGCCTCTCCTCAGGTATTAGCCTATTTGTATACCGTGTTTAATTTCACTGTCACTACTATTTGAACACTAAAATGTACACCCTCTGATACTTTGCCATGCCAAAAACCTCTCGCATCCGAGAACTGTGAGATCAGAGGATGGGGAGCGGTCACAGTGAGTGAGCCCTCTATCGGTACATACACCACAGCACGCATCGCAAGCCGGAGAACGCTGTTCAGAAAGTGACAAGGAAATGAAAAGGGTCTAACGAGGCCGCTACTCATATATACTGACTGAGGTTAGGCCTAAAAACAAAAGAGGTTTGTTTGCCCAAACGCGACCGACCCATAAAATCTCAAAACCCCATGCCTTTTTCTTTTTCTTTTTTTAAATTTCATTTTTTTTAAAATAATGTTATATGTTGAAAAATATATGGATACAATTATATTTTCATCTTAATTTGCCAAACTAATCAACAAAACTGCCCTGTAATTTACTTATTCCCACATATCCACCCTTTATAACACTAAGGCGATGCAAATCCAAGATCCTACCACTATGTAGTGAAAATAGAAACATGTCAGACCATCCAGCATGGTCTGAAGGTTTGTTCTACATTGTACAGGCTGCATTATTAAACCAAAATACACGTATTAGCCCATACCAGCCAGGCTACGTTTTACGGTGTGTAAACCGAGGGAGGGGACAAAGTATGATTTTTTAAACCAAATAATCGCCGCGAAACCCTTGGATTCGACCCCCGGCCCTGTAATTTACTTATTCCCACATATCCACCCTTTATAACACTAAGGCGATGCAAATCCAAGATCCTACCACTATGTAGTGAAAATAGAAACATGTCAGACCATCCAGCATGGTCTGAAGGTTTGTACTACATTGTACAGGCTGCATTATTAAACCAAAATACACGTATTAGCCCATACCAGCCAGGCTACGTTTTACGGTGTGTAAACCGAGGGAGGGGACAAAGTATGATTTTTTAAACCAAATAATCGCCGCGAAACCCTTGGATTCGACCCCCGGCCCTTCCGATCACCGAGCCGCGTGCCTAATCACTCGGCTAACCTGACAACGCTCTCCCGGGCAGTGATTTTATACACACATATCAGCTTGGTTGATGACGTCATCGAATGAAATGCTATTATAGCATGAGCGTGGATATGCTTTTTGCCGTAGTGAATCGCAGTGTAGGAAGGTTAGGGTTTTAAAGAACATTAAAGTGTATTAACATCAAATTGTATAGTCCTTTTCTTCTCTAAAAGTGTCTATAGCCAAAAAAGAAGAAAAAAAGAAGAAAAAAAGAAAGAAAAGGTAATCGTCATACCGACCCACTTTTTTAAATTCTTGTTTGGACAAACAAACTTTTTTTTTAAGGCCTTATGGGTCGTCCATGTATGTCACAGCCAGGAAGAATCATGTCTCTACTTCCATGGTCACAGCAATTGGTCACAGTGACATGTTTGTTTCTAAATCAATATATTCTAGAGATAGGTTGCATTGAAAATAATGAATATAATACATCATTACACATATTATAATATATATCAACATGACAATATTTCTTGGTTAGACTATCTTTTGAATAAAGTGCTCTATACTTCTGAATTTTTATTATAGTATATAAATACAAATGACGGATTTTTATTGCATATAGAAACAATTTAAAAATTAATAAATAGATAAAACTCTAGTTTACAGATGTTTGATTATAAATATGTAGGCACATACTATGGTAGAATCAGAATACCAGATATAATGAATAAAACAAACTTATAATTGAATACTTTGATAGTTAACTCTTTCCACGCATATTAGTTTTACTATACAAATCAGATTCTTTTCAGAAACCTTCCCCAACTTCAAAAGTCTATCTCAACAAAATGACTGAACCAATACTAGGCATGTTTATACTTATTTTAAAGCATTTGTCATGGTGATTGCAAATATGGTGATGATATTAATTAATTTTGACATTTTTGAAACATTTTGTGAACTTTTGGATGTGTCGTCTGCAGATGACTGGAAAGCGTTAAAGACACTTAATCATATAGCACGTTTACTGTGCAAGGTGATGCCAGAATGCCACCGGTTTGAAGTAAATAATGCCATCATTCCTACACTACAGTCCACACAAGTAACTTACCAGGTAATAAATACGTTCATAGTTCTAATAATGTGGTTTCGGCCTTGAGATATTAAAGTACAACATTGTTTTAAAATTCTCCTCTTCAATTAGCATAGGGGCATTGTTCGCGAAGATCGGTCAACAATTTTAAGAACGCTACACCGGAAAGAATGAACCAAAGTGCAGTTTTTATTTTCGCCCTTAGGTTCTGAACATGCATGCATGTGTTACAGGTATGCGTTGGGCTGCATTGATCAATTGAAACATCCTCAAATCCTCATATCGACCGGGGAGTTGTCGCTACCAGTTAATCAATAATCTGCCTATTGCTATACGGAGGCTACGTGTAGAAGAACGAAAAGCTAAAATGAAAGAAAAAAAATGACTTTGTTTTGGTTTGGACACATAGCTCTGTTAATATTAAATCAGTCTTCACGTGTAATATCTCAAATTCAACGGGAAAAAAGTTTACAAATTTATAATTTAATATTTTTACATAGGGGCTATAGTTGTGGAGTTAAGAGCACATATTTCACCTGGTAAGTTACAGGCTGATTTTGAGGACTGTGTATACAACCGTACATTGTACAAAGACGAATTTTAGACGCACAAAACGGTTTTCGAACTTTTTAAATGTCTTATTTTCTACGTAAATGTTTTAGCACAAACACTTTAAAATTTCCAGACTACCAAGACCATGTTTTAAGTAGAAAACTTCAATCCAAATTAAAAATAACCACAGAAGTTTGTTCAAATCACATTTTGATGAACTTTTAAATATTTTTTGAAAAAAGGGACGTCAAAGTTTTCGTCCAGGATTCGTCTTCATATACAATTTGTTTTTACAACACAGTCCTTAATCGAAACAATTTCTACAACTAAATTCCCCCCCCCCCCCCCCACCCTGTACACACCCCAACTCATGTCAGTACACATCAATACATACATTTCAATTTATATATTACTTAAAGTAGATCTACTGATTATACTACCATATTATACTATTTATACATGGCGAGTCTTAAAAACAATTCATTTAACTTCAAGATTTCTGGTTATAAAAATCTGTGCAATATCTTTTTATAGCAATACTTGAAACAGTACTAATATGATAGCGATTGTTTATAATATTATTCACTTTAAAATGACTGTCATGGGTGTTTTTTTAATCTGTAAACAAATAATGGGTCGGTAGGGCAGGCCTATTCATTTGATTGCACGTTAAAGGAAGTGTCCCGCAAGCATACTATTGTGCATTGTATGTTAGAAAAATAACTGTCGAGCCCAACTTTTGTAATTATATTGAACAAAACACCACACTTATGACAAAAACAAATAAAAACCGCCATCTCTCAACGTGCAATTTTTAAAATTCGCGGCGATCCAAAGTCCTCGTGTCGATGAAGTCATAGTTATACAATGCACATGCGCAAATTTGAGCACCGATACCCGTGACGTCATCGACACCGGGACTCTCGATCGCCGCGAATTTTAAAAATGGCATGTTGAGTGATGGCAGTTTTTATTCACTTTTGTGACTAGTATGATGTTTTGTTCTATCTAATTACATAATTACGGCTCGATAATTATTTTTCTAAAAAACAAAGCTCAATGTTGTGCTTGTGGGACCCTTCCTTTAACAAAATTTAAACTAATTTCTAAACAAATGGGTTTGTCGGACCCGTAGAACAGGGTTTTTTCACGCATTACCGTCTTGTATGGAAATTTTGCATCATGAACCAAACTATTCGTTATCTTTCGTTAATACACAATATGTGCATAATTGTGCGACATTTTGATTCTTTAACTTGATCTCACGGTTAACACGAATATGAAAAGAGCTTCTTGACAAGAAAAATGGATTATATTATTATATATAAATATATAAATATCAACATTCATTCACGAATATCGACAATATTTCATGGTTAGACTATCTGCATACGAAACAAATTTGTATTGCAATGTGTTGATGTCCGACCGCTAATTTTGAGTAAATAAATAGTTTTATAAATGTACACTCGTCCAAAGAAGTTCCTTGCCACTTAGTAAAGTCCAAATATTTCAAATTAATATTTAATAGAATATATATAATTGTATATCAAAATAAGCAGAAAGTAATCCTCTAACAGCTTAACATGGAATATAGACATGATCACTCATGCATGGCAGATCCCATTCACTTGACAATGGCAAGGTCTGTGGAAGAAGATTGCAAAAAATTGATTGGATAATCCCTCCATTCAAATGTTAATGTGAATGATTGAACACAATATGAACCTTACCATTGCTTAATGAATGTGCTCAGCCATGCATGAATGCGTACATCTTAATTTCATACAGACGTGATAGAGAATTATTGTCTGCTTATTTTGACATGCAATTGTTTAATTTATATTAAATATTTATGTGAAATATTTGAACTTCAATATTTGAACTTCAATGAGTGGCAAGGAACTTCTTTGGACGAGTGTATTATATTAGACACCATGATTGCACCGATGAGCTGAGTTGTAATGACACGGCGAATATCGCCTACACGTATTTAAAAAGCCTACTAGTACTAGTATACACATAATAAGCAACTGTGGAGTGGTTGGATTCATACGAAACAAATTTGTATTGCAATGCGTTGATGTCCGATCAATAATTGTGAATAAATAAATATTTTTATAAACTCAATGTACTATTATACAACATGATTTGCATTGATGAGCCGAGTTGTAATGAGACGGCGAATATCGCCTATACACGTATTACAAAGCCTACGAATCGACCGTTAATAATACTTTAACTACTTTAAAACAGTGTACCGCATAAAGATACTACATTACCATTTGAGCGAATATCGCCTAACTTAAAGTTTAAATTTGGTCAGTTACCGACCAGGTAGGAAAATAATTTACATTGATATCATTGGCCGCAAATATTAGTCGCAAAGATGTTACATTACATTGCACAATGTGATCGTCAATGAAATATCCCCGGCTTAATAATTAATTAAGCCTACAGCGGGCATTGCCTAATAAAGCCTCACATTCTAAAGTGTTGGAGTCAGACAAAGCCCTCGACATGTACAGCGTGATCCTCCTTGAGCTTCACAATCTAAATTTTCGAAATCAGGTAAAGCCATTTTCATGAACTGATCTAGTTCGTGTAATAAGATGTAAATGTTTCGCTTATCTCTTACTTCGAGTCTGCTACTCTCGGCGAAGTCCAAGGCAGGCGAATGCATGTCTGGTAAGACACTGTCATGTAATCCTTCTGTTCTCATCTGTAATGCATTGAAACGACAGGGTTGAGTAATGCAAGATAAGGTAAAGGTAATGCGAGGAAATCAATCAACTCTCTTTCTTCTTATATACCAAGAATTGACAAGCGAGCCAAAAAGGTGGTTCACTGGGTGATAGTTATTAGTCAGAAAATGGACACATCAGTTCCGCACCAATCGGAGACAGGGCTGGATTTACCATCGGGCAGATGGGCACGTGCCCAGGGCCCCCATATTTGGGGCCCCCGAATTTAGAAAAGAATTAAGATAAAGACTGACCAAATTAGGAAAGTGCAGTCATTTTTTCTCGCATTATGCGCATTTATCCCCAAATAATAATTTCAGAGAGCTCGTTCAAACCAAATTGTACCTCAAAATGGCCGAATTAGTGTAAAATAGCACTGGTGTCTCCTATAGTAGTTATTTCTCTTTAGCAATCTGAGAAATTTACCATCATTTTGTAATACACTTACCGCTATTTCCATGGTATCTCGTACTACTTGCAGATGTGATCTCGTGGAGAGTAGTTTTAGAAGATCGAAATACCCCGCCTTTCGGGATCGGCGTTTTTCATCTCTATAAACAGCTTCCAATCCATGTTGATACGGGATCAGATAGTTTTCGTAATGATAGAGTAAAATCTCATTCGCCTGTACAAAGGAAAGTTGGAAAACAGCTCAAGATTATTTCTTGATATTCATACGCCTATGTTGAACATGCAGATGCTGAAAATTGCCTGGAAGATTAAGGATCAGTTTTGCAAGCAATACTAATAATAAAATCGTCTAAATTTAGCACACAAAAAAAAATGCATTTTTTAACAAAACTACTCAACAGTGTGCATTTTTCTTCTTGCTGTGAGTAACCTCATAAAGGAAAGCTTTACAAAAAACACAAAAATGCCAAATTTGTATGAATCCAAAGATTGTCTATAGACTATTATAGACTACTTACCGACATAGTATTGCGCTCTGACAGACCTGTCATATTACTAGTGCAAGGAATACCGGGAACTTGAAGATCACACTTATGTATATGGATATTGTAAGTCTCTTCTTTCTGTAAACAACATGAAAATAGATAAGTAAACAAACGTTTATGTAAAATTTTAGGTATAGCGTGTACTAAAAATGAGTGTATAACGAGAGAGCAGAATAACTTCCTAAATAAAGAAAATAAGCTCTTCATATTAAAGAAGCTTTTTAAGTACAGACAAACACATTCACAACTTTTTAATATACAGGGTGTCCCAGAATGATTTATATAACGTTGAACACCCAAACTAGGGTAGCTAACTTGTCACATAAGTGCAAATGTCACCTGCTGCCCAACAATGCATTGTTAGGCAGCAAGGATAATGTAATGAGTGGTTATAAATCAAACTGGTAACTCTCTACAAATAGCTCTAAAAGATCAATTAATTGGTTCGCTACAACTCAGAAAATGTGCTGTCGAGGTCAGTGGTCAGGGTGTCATTATAAACAGAACATCCTCTTCTTTCTTAATACATATCACATTATATCTAATACTCTGCAGTTTTTCTGATTGATCAATTTGGGTTTTCTTTATTTTGACACACCCTGTATTGATCTTCAGCCTATAGGACTAAAATTTTCAACTTATTTTGAAGGAGCTGTATTGCACTATTACACAACGAATTACAATTGTGTTTGCACATTCTACTTTTTATTTATGACATAAAATTCAAGATTACACAATCGGTTTTCCAATTAGGGAGCAAAGCAAAACTCGACCGCGCGGCAACCGGCGGTTCCGCCCGGTTGGACCGCATATCATTGTTTAGAACAATAGAAACCGGCTGCAACCTCACGGAACTGCACGGAACCGGCGGTTGCCGGGCGGTCGAGTTTTGATGTGCTCCCTATATATGGTCATTGAGAGGTGACCAATTCAACCGATTTTATGGACATCGATGGTGTTGCAGCTGTGTAGCGCTGTTAACCACTCGATATTGTTTGACCCGCAGTAACGCACCGTTCATATCCATATCCCTTAATGATTGGTAATTAAATCATATTTGTTTATGTGCAATATTGAACAATAAATATGTATCCGTGCTGGAAACTTTAATAATATGTTTGATATTTTCAAAATTTAAGATAATAATGCACAAGTCTAATGAGTTGCAACACCAAAAGGAAAGACATTACTGAATGGATTAATACACACAACTTGTTACGATTCGAACAAGAGCTTTTATGTTTTTAATACCCTTTGCTTTGGGAAACTTTAAAGAAAATACTGGAAGTTGCTACTTCACCATTTGTATTTTCCGTCAACAACATTTGAATAGGGAGAAACTTCATGTTATGTATATCAGTATAATGGTGGTACATGTGTAATAATTCTCTTAACTTCAGTTTAAAACTTTAATATCATGTCACCAATCTCATAGCTTACTCACTTTAATAAAATTATTTAATCGCACGATAGAGAGGTTGGGCAAGGATTCGAACCGGCTATGCAAACCTATCTGGCAGAGGTCGTTTTTGTGTAATACTTGAATCAAATACAGTGATGGAATAAAGCGTAGCAGAGACTGATTGGTATATATATATATGGTCATGTGTTTTAAGCTCGCCTCCTTTCGCGTTACACACGGATTTTGGCTTTCACGACATGATTTTAACTTTACACATTTATATTTGCTTGTATACCCCCCTGAGGTAGTAAAAGTATATATTTTCTGAAGGGAAATTTCATGAGGAAACCAAATATGCCATTAAAATTATAGTACGACTAAGAACTAAAATGGTATGATCGGAAATGTTCGGAAAAATATCAGAGTTTTTAATTTTTAATTCGAGATCCATATATTTTTTATACCTACCCCTATCATTATTTACTTTACATATTTGAATTCCTCATGAAATTACCCATTAGATGATATATAATTGTTAAAGTTACTACGTCGGTATGGTAATTATACCGGCTAGTGAATATCTCCAATTTTTATTTTATATATTTTTAGAATTTTCAAAAATATTTGTTTAAGGATGAACCCTTCCCTGATATAAACTGCATTTCTGAATTCCTCTAGTTACAAGCTTTCCAAAAATGTATACTTTTGCTATCATAGGTTGAAAACTTTTTCTGTTATTGTCATTTTTATAAATCCGGTAAATTGAGGCTGATTATTCATGTTTACTGTGTAGCGAATAGGAAGAAAGCTGATGTTCATTGTCTTATCCATAATTAATTAGTTGTTACA
The DNA here is from genome assembly GCA_035610835.1 of Ophiura sarsii. Lineage (NCBI taxonomy): Eukaryota > Metazoa > Echinodermata > Ophiuroidea > Amphilepidida > Ophiuridae > Ophiura > Ophiura sarsii. Next base: position 65,833,529 of record CM069448.1, read on the forward strand.
AATAGTTGACAAGTCTGTTGAACCACATACTTAAAGACTACTAATTATCCTTTAAAATGGGACCAGAATGGTGTTTGTAACATTAGGAGATGACTAGTTATTGTAAAAAGAACAAAACATGGGATTATCCCAATTGAGTTTGTACAGGCGGCACCCCTTCCAGAAACACCCCTTCCAGCACCACCCCTGGTCCCCAAACATCAAACAGCTGTATCTCCCATTCTGTATTAGCTATACCAATGCCATTTTGCAGGCAGATAGCTTGTTATTAGGGCTTTAAAATGATACCAAATTTGTTGAGATAGCTTTTGTGGTTTTAAAAATATTTGAGGAAAATTACAGCATGAAACTAAAAAATGTAACGGCACCACCCTATTGGGAGGCGAGTTCATAACGCGTGACCATATACATGTACACAGGGGCGTCAATCCTGTATGGACGAGGGGGGGGGGGGGGGATGTCCCCACCATGTTTTGAGGTGCGGTGGACACAATATCAAATGTCCCCACCATGTTTTGAGTTTGCATGTGATCGAAATAGAACAATTTAGAAACTCCTAATAGTCCGTTAGCAAGACCGACGACGGCATCCAAGAACAGTGATGGTTCAATGCAGCAGTATAACGCCAGAAAACCGATAGCTCCAAGGGGGCGCTGGCCCCTTAACCCCGTCGGGGCTTTTCCCCTGGACCCTAGTAAGCGGACCATTGGAACCCACGCCGATTTCATTTCAAAATGGATTGACGTCAATTTGAAGGGATTGTGGGCTGAGGCATCGGCAAGGCAAGAAAGAAACAGGCACATCCCCCCTCAGACTCCCCCTGTCCGCGCTAGCGCTGAACGCGGTGCTTCGCACCTTGGTGCCCCAAATTCGGTTAACATTTTTAATCTTTTGGACGGGAAGCTTATGATGTCCCCACCACATTTAAATGTGGATTGACGCCCTTGCATATACAGTGTATAGTATAGTACAGGGTGTCCCAACACTTTCGAAACCATTTCAAAGTTTTATATCTCCGGTTAATTCGCAATATAAATCTGAAAATATATATGGATAGATTATACCTGTAGAATTCTTTTGATACCAAATTTGTAACCTTTTTGAGGCCCCTTAATATTTTACACAAGCGGAAATGTTTGTTTACATAACGCGCAATACCATACATTGTTAGCCTTTCGCGACGCCACCTGTGCTAGAATTTACATTGACAGTCTGTCTCCCTGTTGCTTAAATATGACTCAAACCAAAAGAGTTCATTATTATCAATACCATATTGCTTAAGTTTCCTAAGAAGAATTTCATGACTTACAGTGTCATGCTTTTTTTAATCAATAAATATTACACCAGTAGCATATCTATTATCCATATTTTCCCAATGAAATCTTGTACATCAAGAAGAGTTGTAGAAGTGGAATGATTAGGCCGAAAACCAGATTGAGCATTTGAAAGTAAACCTGCATTTGTTAGGTAAACATAGTTATAATTGATCATGAACAGCCCTTTCAATGATTTTAGAAACAATTGGTAATACTGAGATGGGCCTATAGTTACCTACATCTGTTTTGTCACCTGATGATTTGAATATTGGTGTTACCTTAGCTTTCTTCCAACCATCAGGGAAATTAAATTAATTCAGGGACAGGTCAGGGGTCTGCCTCTCAGCTTGCCGACAGGGTCCACTTTTAAATCGAACTTAGTCAGCATAGAATTGAGGGCGCTATACCGATCAGGCGTGATGATTGTAGCAGACGACGCAACGCTGGCCACGCGTCTCTCAGACGACCCAATTTGGCAACGGGAGTGCACCATTTTGAATTATTTTTAACAGTCATCGCCCGGTTAACGATAAAAATCCTTTTAATTATGATGTATTTGTCAAAATGATAGTTTAAAATTCGCGATTACGTGTTATTCACTACGAATTCAAAATTTAGGTTTCACGTGGCCACCGTCGTCTGTGTAAATCTACAGCGCCCCCAAACCTATGCTGACTAACATGCCGTTTAACCTGCCGTTAAACCTGGTTAAACATTGTTAAACGCGTTAAACGCCGGTCACCGACACATTCCGGACGATAACCATAATTTATTCAAATATGCAAAAGGGTCCGTTTTCGCTACGTACGTTAGTATACGACTTTCCTATCCCAAAGTTAATAGTATCCCTGGACAGGTCGCAGATATGAGCAAGGCAATTTGAAATGAAGGGCCCCGCCAATTTCAACAACCTGACATTGAACTGATATAGTCCTGGTGATTTACTATTTTGCATGTTATTTGTATGTTTAAAGACAAATTCAGCTGAAATTGTACCAAATTTAAAATTAGTGTCAATACCAATACAGTAACCCGTATCATTGACATGGAGCAACATCGCTGGCCAAAATTACTTATTAACACGATGCTAAGTTTGGATATTGAGCCAATTAAACTTCGATACAAATTCTTGTATTGTATTCATAATATTTTGCACAAGTGTGACCTAATTGAAATCATTGATTCAGCGAAGTCTGGTAGAGCTCTATTGAATCCTCATTGGGCCAATTCAGTTAAACGTACGATCAATAATATATCTAACATTGAATGGGAAGAAGATGTTAAATCCAAATCTTCTCTTACCAATTATTTGAGTATTAAGTACACTCCAGGCATGGAGACATACTTGTTAGATAACATTGATTTTTATGGGGCTTGTCTGAAATTCAAGATTCGTTCAAATACACTGCCATTAGAGTACAAAGTGAGTAAACGGACCCCTGATAATGATGGCACCTGTCAATTATGTAATAATGGTATTGAGGATACAAAACACTTTCTTTTCACTTGCATGTCACTTAATGCTAGAAGAACTAATGAATATAATAATCTAGAAAAGGCTCTAATTGACTTAAATGGTATTGATGTATGGGTGCTATTTATCTCTAGCGATCTTGATGTAAAATATAAATTAATGCTAGGTAGTACATACACCACATTTTGTAATATAAGCAATGTTAATGACTTTAATCATGTATTTGACAAATTTTGTAAATCCTTCTCCAAGCGTGCATGGAAGGCACGATTAGAGACAAAATGCGCAAACAATGACGATTGAATTATATTTGGTCATGTATAGTGCCATTTTCCACGTGTGCCTGACATAATTTCAGATCAATTTTGTACGATTGACTTTGTGTCTGTATATAATATGTATATCTAGCTCATGGTAAAACTTGGTAATTTGTGTATTAATTGTGTATTAATCTTGTGATTTTCTGTATATGAACGCACCGTCGGGTAGACGGGTGCCGCTGTTTTAAAAGCGTATGTTCAAATAAATAAATAAAATAAAATAATCACTTGAACATGCACTATTACAAGGACATTTTACATTATTATGCTCATTGAATTTACTGCCAAGTTTATCACCAATTGAAGTAAAATACTTGTTAAATTCATCTGCCATATTAATAATAATAATACACCGTTCTTATATGCAGCAATGGAAATACCCACATGACTTTCCACCCGGGGTAGAGCGACCCGGGGTAGACCAACCTTAAGTCGACCAACCCTGGGTGGACTAGGGTTAGGGTTAGGGTTAGGGTTAGGGTTAGGGTTAGGGTTAGGGTTAGGGTTAGGGTTAGGGTTAGGGTTAGGGTTAGGGTTAGGGTTAGGGTTAGGGTTAGGGTTAGGGTTAGGGTTAGGGTTAGGGTTAGGGTTAGGGTTAGGGTTAGGGTTAGGGTTAGGGTTAGGGTTAGGGTTAGGGTTAGGGTTAGGGTTAGGGTTAGGGTTAGGGTTAGGGTTAGGGTTAGGGTTAGGGTTAGGGTTAGGGTTAGGGTTAGGGTTAGGGTTAGGGTTAGGGTTAGGGTTAGGGTTAGGGTTAGGGTTAGGGTTAGGGTTAGGGTTAGGGTTAGGGTTAGGGTTAGGGTTAGGGTTAGGGTTAGGGTTAGGGTTAGGGTTAGTACAGTCCCGGGGTTGGACAGTCCCGGGTTGGACAGTCCCGGGGTTGTTTTAGAATGATCCGTCCCCTTTTACCTCCCCGACCGCCAACCCCCTGAGTTTTTTAACATATAATTTAGAATGAATATAGTTTCCAAGGTGTTTTTTAAACAGTATTATGGTTTATTCCGTGAGGGCGCTATTGTAGTCCAACCAGGGTTGGTCGACTTAGGGTTGATCAACCCCGGGTCGGTCTACCCCGGGTCGCTCTACCCCGGGTGGAAAGTCATGTGGGTATTTCCATCGCTGCGTTCTTATATAGCATATTCATATTATTACTATCATGACTATTGCCAGAACATTTACCCTCTTTGTTAGAAATTGTTTTCTATTTTACATGAAAGGTCATCCTTAAAATTGTCACATTTCTAAGTTTGAGTCGCATAACTCCAATGGTTCTATATATTTTTAGAAGTAGGCCTACAAGGTCGCAATACATTTGCCCATTGAGTGGTACCAGTGGTAGTACACTGACTGGTTGGTGGTTAAACCACCTTTGGCAGAAATTCACCACATTTTAGCCTATAATATCTAAATGGAACATTTCTTGCCCCTAAGATTTTACAGACACAATGAGATAAATATGAGGATGCTTCTGATATCAAAATATCTGGATGTGAAAAACAAATCATAGCCCCAAAAAGTGATCGGAACATACAAGTTCTCTTGCTACACTTTTTGATATGTGTTACACTATGTGACTGTAGAATTACAGATCTATTATCAACATTGCCACCCACATTTCTAGGATTTGAGATTTTTAGTTCCTTCTCCAATGAATAGGTGGCTTGGGAAAATCCTGAGATGAGTTCCAAAGTCCTTTAATATACCAAATATAGTTATTTGCGAGAACTGTGACACCAGTTCTATTAAGATGCAAGCCATCGCGCGCGAGATAGGAAAAGTCTTTATTATCATTATCAATGTTGGTCCAATTGTTCTTAATGCACAATTGTCTAAGTCTCCCATTGAATTCTGTGATCCAAAAGAAATGTCCTTCATAGTTCTGTGTAGTGAGAGATGACACTGCAATTTTTACAGTAGGTTCCACGCTCAGAATGCAGGCGATAACACATTGGTAGAGGCATATACTAAGAGCAGTGTAGCAACGGGAAATGTTATTTTGAGACTTGATGAAGTTCCTGAACAAGATACCAGATTAACCAGAAACGTTGCCTTGTAGGTTTTATTAGTCTATTTTAACTGATGTAAATATTGTTCATAAATGTCCTAATATTATTTTAATCTGAAAAAAAAAACTCCTTTATTTCACCATATCCCTTCCTCGCTCCATCAAAAATTAATTACCTAAGCACATTATTATAGTACGCGTTATGAAAGTGCAGCTTTACAGTTCGGGAAACCTTCTCCTGTATTATGGTTTTAAAGATAGCTGTATTTGTAAATTTGATATCAAAAGAAATCTACAAGTGTTCTCTATCCAAAGATATTTTCGGATTGATAGTGCGATTTATTTTACTGCAGATATGAAGCTTTGAATGGGTTTCGAAACTTTTGGGACACCCTGTATATAGGTTTCTCCCAAATTAAAAATGTTGTTCATGGTTAATTAATACGCGGCCGGGCCGGGCGCGTATTAATTAACCGTAAACAACATTTCAAACATGTCAAAGTAACATGTCAAAGTACTACCCGGATTTGAACTGCCAACCTTCGTAATTCAAGATGATGAGCAACGATCTATTCATTGAGCCGCTGAGAGCAGTGTAGGATGAGTAGAGCGTAGCAGATCGTGGTGGGAATTTCGGGTAATTGTGTACCCGGGTACCCGATTTTTTGTTGTTGATTAATGTCTATTTTCCATTCCCTGGGTCACACCGAAGGACAAACTGTATGTAATGCACACTTTCATTTTCCTGCATCTCTACCGTTTAATTAAGATGTTGTTGATTTTGAAATAAATTGTATTTTTACATAGAAAACAGTGTTGACAAAATCATACTTTTGATAAGAAAGAACTTAATAATTTAGTATAAGATCTTAGGTTAGGAGTCACTATCCCTAATGGTATTGGTCAAGGGGGTATTATGTGGGTTATTAAGGGTCAATACGAATCAGCTAAGGTCCTGTTTTTGACTACGAAAAAAAATGTACCCGGGACTCGCTCCCAACCATAATAATAATAATAATAATAATAATTTAATCTTATTGAAATATTGCAATGGACCATGAATGCCCCGTTTATGCTGTGTTTCAAATGGGATAAATAGTACATCTGTCCTTTGGTAAACACAGATAGCTGTTATTGTAGTAAACTTGGTACCAAGCTAATAATACAGTTCTTCTCTATCCAGGTGAGTTTTTAGTTTTATACCTCAAATTATTTTTTCCGGAGATTTAAAGCTTTAAAAAGTTATCGAATTATTTGAGACACCCTGGCCTATAAGAGCTAGGCCTAGTCCACGTGTACAAAGGACTTTACACAAAATGAAATAATGAAATATGAATGAACCGGCCATCAATGAAATCCCTGGTTCTAGCTTTGCATATGTGGGGATTCGCACAATTGCCAGTATTTGCTTATTTAGATAAAGATAATGATACCGTATATGGAGACATGTATACAGACTAAGTTATAATAATTTTATAATAATAATAGTATTTTAAGGTCATTATTTGTTTTATTCACGCCTTTTGCTCAATCCTCGTGTGGATTTAATTGAGTTTCGCTAGGTTCTGCTAGAATCAGGCTTTAGGCCAATAGCTAATATTTACTGAATTATAATAAAGTATAGTTGTGTTGATAACTTACAAATGCCCTGTATGTTACCCTGATGCTTGTCTTTGCGGAATGCATGTCTTGTCGAAGTTGTGTGTATACCTCCGGATGGTTCAAGTGTTCGTTGTCGTCGTCAACTTCTTCACTTCGCCTGCCTCTGGGTGCCGCCACCGACAATGATGTCAATGTAAGCAATAGCATGCTTGCGTGTAAAACGAATACAACTGAAAGGATAATTATACGATACGGTTTACAGATTTGGTGGCGTTTTAGACCGTCGGTGTTTTCTATAAAAATATCTCACCTTTATTAGACCTCCTGCTTTGTGTGATCAATAATTGTCGACTAAGTTAAGTCGGCATGGTTTCTAAATGTACATAAATGTAAAATCAAAAGAAAGAAAGAAAGGATCAGATTACAAACTCAATCCGATCATGTCACACTATAAGCCTACATTTCACACTGTGCGTCTAATACATAATGAGAAACTTACAAAGCCCGAGAAATTGCAGATAGGTATTCCGATTGCTGGCCCGTCTTTCAACTTGATGTTTTCTATCGGGTCATCCTTAAATAGTTGTATTCTAAAGTTTGAGTTGCATGACTCTAATGGTTCTTATTTTAGAAGCCCAAGGTGATGGTTCTTATTTTAGTAGCAAAAGGTGATGGTTCATATTTTAGAAGCACAAGGTGACATGGAATTTGCTCATTGTGAGTAATACATAAACTGGCCGACTGGTTTACCACTTCTGGCAATAATTCGCTGCACTTCGGCCTACAGACCTAACGTCTAAATGGAACATATCTTGTGTGAAACATTTTACAGAAATATTGAGAAAAATATAGGGAATTTTCCTGATATAAAAAATGTGTTTATGGGCAAAAAACTCAAAAGTGATCGGAACATCCAACTTTTAACATGTTTAAATAAATGATATTTTGCAGGCGGTTTCGATTTCAGAGAAAATGCGTCCCAGAAATCTATTTTCCATTTAAAAGTAATGGATATTATCACCATAAATGTAGACCTAGATTTGAGAGTGCTACCTAAAACCAAGCAAGAACATAATTATATATAGAGTCAAAAATATTGACATTTACCGTATTTGGTATCCATTAAGTAGACGACGGCTTTCTTTAATTTGGTAAATACTTCGTTTTTATGTAAACTTCCTCAATCAATAGATGTAGCGTATGGCACCAGCGGTATAATTGCAGATGGTTCGCATGCACTATGCGCGAGATTGTTCCAGGTGTCAATGAAAGTCCTAAATTGTTTGTCAGTGTTACAATACCTTTCCTCTTATATCAATCTTTTGATGTGATAGGCCTATCTGAAGTTGTCTGAGGTAGTGAGTCGAATGATGTAGACATATTATGCTTACCCTTACCTTATACATAATGTACTAGAGGTGGATCCCCGTAGATACTAAAAATAAGCAAATCTGGTAAAAATAAGCAATCTGGTATTTACGCGTGTGGTTATAAATTCGTGAGTTGACCCGGTTTCCCAAATACCTGTCTTTCCTGTTTTAACAATAGTGCCAGTTATACTCATAGTTTATCTAAAGACTATGATGTGAGTGTATCAATCGTGACAACTGAGACCTGTCTATGGGTATACACAATAAGGATTACGTATAGTATTAAACTATTTCAAAGATTTCCCTTTTAGGCATGTATTACAAACGACTCTTTACAACTTTCTACCAATAAGCCTAGAACGCATATTACCATGGTTACCAACCAAAACATGGTTGCTAAAATCCTCCACGGTGTTTTTTGCGGTATAGATGAGGTGACCGTTGTTTACATTTAGGACGCCCTCTGTTGATTTGAGACAAAACACACCGGGCAAGAGTTCCTATAGTTTACATAGGCCAGATCAGGTTTTCTAACTAGATTGTGGTGTCACAGCAAATTGATATCAAAACTGTCTTTAAACTTGCTTAGGAATGCTATAAGCTATCGCATTTCACAAAAAAAATTAAAAATAAATGAGTTTTACAATTCATTAGAAAGAAATTTCATGTTGTCTTCATTAACTTTACTGTATATTCTGCCTGGAGGGAATCAATAGAGGGTGTCCCATTTGTAAATACATGACGTCACCGGTCACACCATCTATATGAATCATAGCGCGAGCAATATTATTAACATCAGCAAACCGTCCATCCATCCATCCACCCACCTTTTATGTATTAAATACTTCCGTGATATGATTCATTGCATATAAGTTTATTTTGTGTCCAAATATACAATTTTATTCATAAATTACCTCTAGGCCTATACCATGGAAGATTACGGTTATTTCATTGATCATGTTTATACCAATGGGCAAATCCAGTGGTGTTTGCTTTCATCATGTTCGTGGGATATTTCCTTCTATAGCATTTCCTTCCATATCATATATGCCCATTTTTGTGGTTTTAATTGTTTGCTATTGTCATTCCCTACTGACATTATTAATAATATTTATTTCCTGACCTTGCATGGTCCATATATTGAACAAAAATTAGTAAAAATCATCACTTTTTAAGCAAAAATTAGGTACATATGAAAAACATTATTTAATTGTGGGTGTTTTTCTTTCTCTTGCTAGATTCATCTGTTTTTTCTCAATATAAATGTTAATAAAAGATAGATATTCCATATTAAACTAACATTTCACCTACGAAAGGATATCTTCTTAACAAAACGTGTTCACACAAAATATGTTTCGCGCGTACAATTTGGTGTCCCCGTTTACGCGCGAAACATGCAAAGATTAAATTGAGTATATTACCCATAAAACTTATTATAAGATTTGGCTAATTGATTCGCCCTAGGCATCCTTTTTAAAGATAACGTGGTAAGAATATAATTTATGTTAAAAAAACACATAACATGGGTTGACCGACCTCTTTGGTGTCCCCTCAAATATTTATGTCGTGAAACTTTGTGATTACTGTGAGAGTTTTTCTTGAACTCAATAAGTTCTTAATTCAACATCAATGTATAGCTGGAGTGGGGTATATAATGCGGATACGGAATAAAAAAATTGACCAACTTCTTTCAGAATTTGAATAATGTAGGATGTAAGTTTAGTGTCCCCTTTACGTCTTTGACACGCGAAACATTGTTTCTTGGGAATAAAATAAGTAAGATGAAGCACATGATCGATGAATCATTTGAGTTATTAGATGAGAAAGTGACCAGGTTCCATACATTAAAAAGAAGAAATGGCAAAAAAATGTTTGATAGGGACCTACAGTATGATAGGCATTTTGGTGTCCCCTTTATAATATTTACACGTGAAAATTGCATTGCGTCCTCTGTAAAAGTAAATGAAGCAGCAGCAGCCTTACAAGCGTATTTTTAGCAGTGTAGCACTAGCGTGAAATACCTTCATCACTAGGACAGAATATTTGAATCGACCTTTTGTTGCCCTGACTGACCAGGTGCTTCGATGTTGGCTAATCCAAATTCAATAATCGGTAGCAAAATTCTGAGATATACATTTAATGAGCAAATTTCGTCTCTCCGAAGTTTGATACCTCATTCATCAAATTCAAGTGGATAGTTTTGAATTTATGATTGTTTCAATGACCACGACTAACGACAAAAAGGTTGCACTAGAATAGGTTTCCTGTGGGATACCAGGGAGTCTGTACAATCACATTTTCAATACGTAATCACACAGCAATGATATCCCATAGAAACCCAATTTTAGTGCAACAATTTTGTTGGTAGTTATGGTCATTGAAACAATCATAACTTCAAAACTATCCACTCGATTTTTATGAATGAGGTACCAAACTACGGAGAAGACATTTGCTCATGAAATGTGTATCTCAGATATTTCCTACCGATTATTGATTTTGGATTAGCCAACATCAAAACATCTGGTCAGGGACTTTTTGTGTTGGGTGTATACACAGAGGGCTGATTTTTCTGAATCCTTACAGTTGATGCTTTATAAGCTTATTTGAATAATAAAGTATTAGGAAAATATTGGCGCAGGGAACCTTTATCAAAGTTACATAACTAAAGTATATCAATCGGACATGTTGGTGAAATGTTTGGAAGTGCAGTGATCAATACATTAAAAAACCTAATACAAATATAGCCAAAATGTTCATAACCGTTCTTTAGTGGTTTTTGGCCATGTGTCATGGTGCCAAAATTCCCGTTTTCATGATGATAAAATTCCCGCAAATGTTTTTATTTACCACGTTTTACAACTATTTGCTAAACGAATTAACATTTTGTATCTTCCTTGTGGTTTTGAGTTATCCGTTCTTCCTCATCTGACTCATTAGCTCAATTCGATTGGTAGGCTATAAAACTCAAGTATAATGATCCGGTTGTCCCGGGTTCAAATCAAGGATGGTCAGTAATAAAATTCACTAATTGTCGTCATTCATGATGTGTAAATATAAGAAGAAATAAATTTGAAGGGGACAGACCTGTAGATTACCCGAGATTTTTAGATCCAGTAAAACCCCTAATTGTGACTTGTTTTATTAGCAATGCAATTTTAATTAACTATGTGACTACAATGTTTATAGCTGAGACGAGCTACTTATGCGGTTGAGATATAACTTTGAAATAATTGCAAAGTCATGAGCTAAACAGTAAAATTATTGTAGGCTATGATTTATACCAAGAGGCTCTTTTAACCCCCTGAGAACTACCGGCCGATTGGTTGAAATTTATAATGTGTCAAATATTGTGCCAATCAGAGACATCGTTAGAATAATTACAATTTTCAAAAATATTAGCATAAAATATTTATAAGCAAAACTGTAATTGGTCATCAAAATGATTATATCATGTAATTGACCAATGGGAATTATTGTACGAAAGACAGGTAGTGCCCAGGGGGTTAACATGTATATAACATTCAAGAGCCAAATAGGGGTTCTTATACTGGTCGTTCTTTGCGCAATGCCAATAACTTAGCTATTCCCAAAATGAACACCAGTAGACATGCCAACAGTCCTGTTCCATACCTTGTCAAACTGACAAACAAAAATTTGACCCCATTAATGTTCAAATCTTTCACCTCTATTTATTCGTATATCTTGGTGTATTTAGGTGCAATATGTGGTAACCTGGTACAGTGTTAGCGTTTTTAATGTATATGTTTGTATTTCCTGCATTTTTAATGTATAATGTAACGCTTGATATTGTAATATTGTGCCAATTCAACCGGTTGGCTGAGATGCCAATTAATCATACTATGATCATAAAAATAAAGTATGTAAAGTACATGATGCGTAACTAACATAGTGACAAGTTCCAAGAAATTATAAATTTTCTCCTTAATATTATTTTTAAATATGATATAATATGTAAATATGATCTAATAAACACTTGTAAAAGGCCCAAATCTGTAATGACCAGATCGAACAAATCGGATGGGGACTACAACTAATTGATCAGAATAAAATATTTGTGAGAAAAAGTGTACTCAAACGAAACTATAGATAAATAGACCCACTCACTTCGCGATTGGTAGAAACTTCTTGATGTTGGTTAGCGGAAGGAAGCAAAACAATTAGGCCTAGGAAGTATGGGAGCGAGCTTTTACGAGGGTCATTCAAAAAGTTCTACCTCCTACCTCATAACTTTGATTTTATAAAAGCCAGATTTATGACTAGCATGCAATCGTAGTGTACACTGAAAACCCAAACTGGTCAGCCTGACTAACTTTGAAGCTTAAAGATTGACACCATCTGGACTAACTTAAAGCTAGTCCAGATGGTGTCAATCTTTACTAGCTTACGCCTAGTCCAGCATTGCTGGACTACCTTTACGTTAGTTGCGCGACTAGTTTAGGCTCACCGCTCGGCTAGCTTTAGCTCTGTGTCAATAAAGATGCAAAAAACCTTAACGCAGAAATTGATAAACGTAACCTTCTAGATATTTGGAGGACATTCAAATTCCATCAAAAAGACAATACACATATAGGCAGAAAACACCACTTGGATTTCATTCTTGTGAGCAACAATCTTGTAGATGTTGTCAATTCTTGTGATATCGTATAAGACCGAGTGTGCGCTCGGATCACCAAGTATGTTTCCTTGAAATTCCAAATCAATACCGACACTGCAAAAACACCGGTGTTAAAAATAACACCGTTCGGTGTTCTGAGAGGTCCACACCAATTAGTGTTGTTATTTTAACACTATCTTGGTGTTACATTAACACTTACAGTGTTACATTAACACTTACAGTGTTACATTAACACTTACAGTGTTACATTAACATTTACAGTGTTATTTTTCACACTTGCAGTTGTTAAAATGACACTACATGGTGTTGATGTAACACCAAAAATTTAACACCGGTACACCGGTGTTAATTTTTTTGGGTGTGGACCTCTCACAACACCAATGGTGTTATTTTTAACACCGGTGTTTTTGCAGTGGAGAAAGGAGGGCCAGGTAATTGGAAATTAAATACATAAGTTTTAAATGATATTACCTGTGGAAAAGGTATACAAGATATAATCCATGGTGTCAATGACAAAGCAGAATCTATAGATGATGACCACTTATTATGGGAATATTGTAAGGTCCAAATAAGAGAATTCTCGGTTAGATATTGTGTGACAAAACAGCAACAAAAATGTCAGGTTGAGAGGAATTTAGTGTCTTATTTAAAAAGTCTAAATACTACGGTATCCGTTTTTCCAATGCAAGTGTTGTAAATGAAATTGATAGAGTAAATGGTATACTTGACAAGATGTATGAAAATACAGTAAAGGGCAAATAGTGAGATCTCGAAGAAGGAGAAAAAATCAGTGCGTATTTTCTTGGCCTCGAAAAATTTCACGCAATAAATAAGTCTATCACAAAACTCAAACTACCTACGATTCCTTGCTTAAAAGCAATCAGACATTATGAAGGAAGAGGAAAGGTTTTACACCAATCTGTATACAAGTGCTTATGTGATAGTGATAATATTAAAGGGTATCTGAATAATACAACATTTCCTGAGATTTTAACCGAAGAGGAACAAGATATTATACACTGAGCCAAAAAAGAAACTTATAAAAAAAAGAAACTTATAAAATTTTAACAGATCACCAAATAAAATTCCGTGCATGAAAATCATGTACCAAATTTGGATACAATATTACTGCCATTTGCAGTAATATTGTATCCACATTTGGTACATTTTTATTCACAGAATTTTATTTGGTGATCTGTTAACATTTTATACGTTTCTTTTTTTTTATAAGTTTCTTTTTTGGCTCAGTGTACAAGAAATATACCTCCTTTTGCAGTTTCAGTAGAATATAATCGAATAGTGCACGTCTAAAGGGTATGAAACCATAATTATTAGGAAAGCTCATAATCCAAGGATTGTAAATATGGTAACTAGATATCAAATATACAGGGTGACCTAACCAGCATACAGGGTGTAACAATTAAAATTTTAAACAAAATGATGATTTCCTTTTTTTTATTCCACTATCTAAATGCAGGACATATATGAAGGCTAGTCATGTTTTCGTTGTACTTGAGGACACAATATTAATTAGTCGGCTTATTAGAAAATATGTATACAGTGTGGGTAAAAAAACAATTTTAAATACTGGAAAATAATTAAATTATACAAATATATAAATTAGGACTATTTCTTTTACATCAAAACAAGCCTTGATAACTCTTTTCCAATTTTCCTTAAAGATTTTTTTTTAAAACTGAGACAAAAACTAATCTATGACTATAGGCCTATGTGTTCATAGTTCATCCTACTTCGTTAATCAGAATAGAAATATAGTTAATTAGCTTAATTGATACTTTAATAAATGATGTAAAGCATGCTCGCATAATTTAGAACCAAAATGTCATAACTCAAAGAATTAGAGCTCTATTACAGGACAGCGCTCCATTTTCACCTATTAGATAGTTATCGCCTCCTTCTCCTTCACTCCCTCCTCCTCCACTTCCTCAACTACCCCGGCTAATTATGCATAAAGGGTATGACACCTATGGTAACTAGATATCAAATATACAGGGTGACCTAACCAGCATACAGGGTGTAACAATTAAAATTTTAAACAAAATGATGATTTCCTTTTTTTATTCCACTATCGAAATGCAGGACATGTATGAAGGCTAGTCATGTTTTCGATGTACTTGAGGACACAATATTAATTAGTCGGCTTATTAGAAAATATATATACAGTGTGGGTAAAAAAAACAATTTTAAATACTGGAAAATAATTAAATTATACAAATATATAAATTAGGACTATTTCTTTTACATCAAAACAAGCCTTGATAACTCTTTTCCAATTTTCCTTGAAGATTTTTTTTTAAAACTGAGACAAAAACTAATCTATGACTATAGGCCTATGTGTTCATAGTTCATCCTACTTCGTTAATCAGAATAGAAATATAGTTAATTAGCTTAATTGATACTTTAATAAATGATGTAAAGCATGCTCGCATAATTTAGAACCAAAATGTCATAACTCAAAGAATTAGAGCTCTATTACAGGACAGCGCTCCATTTTCACCTATTAGATAGTTATCGCCTCCTTCTCCTCCTCCACTCCCTCCTCCTCCACTCCCTCTTCCTCTACTTCCACCTCCTCCACTCCCTCAACTACCTCGACTAATTATGCGAAACGAGCTGTATTAATCAAATCATTAAATTGCCTTTTAAAATAAGCCCTACCACAAGACAATCTGATAAATTAAATTTAAAATGTAACAAAACCACCTCTTATTGGTGCCGAGGTTAAAAAACCCTTGACCTCTAGGTGTATTGGCCTCAGGTAGGGGCCTATTACAATACTCATCACAAAAAGTATCGAGACACTTAAAAATGAGCCAATAATTAACGGCCCGAAAGGTTATAGATTGATCGAAGTAAATAACCCAGTGCATAATTTTGTTCTGCATATTTTGACACCTTGATTGTTGAAATACGATGTATGTCAAAATACGCAGAACAAAATTATGCACTGGTTGTTTGCTTCGATTAATCCATGCCCTTTCGGGCCGTTAATTATTGGACCATTTGTAAGTGTCTCGATCCTTTTTATGAGGAGTTTACATCAAAATACATATGTTATACATGTACATCTTAATGTCACATTTTCTCAGATATACCGTTTAATGTTAGAACATTCTTCTATTAACAAATTACGTATAAATTTTAATCAGTTTGACCTAGATCCAAGTTTTGGGGGAAATTGTATTTCGATCGTTTTTCGAAAAATTATAGTGCAACCCTTGAATTCCTTGAATTTAAAAAAAACCCGCATCACGCATGTTATGCATAGTTGAATATGATATGTAGCTATACAAAAGGCCGTTTCCGAGTTCCCACGCTCGATTGTCCCTGATTAAACTGATACTATGCAACCAGTGAAAAGCGCCATCATCGTGATCATTAAAAGGCACAGAGAAAAACCCGAATTTCGTGGCGGGCGCTAAAAGTGCCAACCCTCTCATGTGGCATATCAAAAGGTGGTAGGTCCCCTCAGACGACGGTGGCCACGCGAAACCTAAATTTTGAATTCATATTGGAATAACACGTAATCCCGAATGTTAATCTTATCATTTTGAAAAAATTCATAATAGGTTAGAAGATATTTTTTTTCAATCCAAAACCGTTGAAGTTGGCTAACCAACTCCATTGTAAATGCTATTTTTTTAATTATTTTCATCGTTTACCGGGCGATGACTGTTAGAAAGATTTCAAAATGGTGCACTCCCGTTGCCATATTGGGTCGTCCGAGACGCGTGGCCCCATCGTCTGGGTCCCCTATTCAGTGATGTCTTGGAGGCTGCGGCCTCAATTTTGATACAAAATGAGATTTGTACATTTTTATAATGTATATAAACTTACACTTGTAAGGATTTTGTACAACAAAACATCAATTCAAATATTCTGCCCTATGGCAGATTAATTTCACACTATAATAGTTGGGGAGCAGGGAGTTAAACCAAAATGTTATTTGAAAATGGTAAAATTAAAACCTAGTGGATATTTTTTATTTATTTTTTATTCACGATATAAAAAATAGCCAGAAGGCAGCATAAGCTGAAAAAGCCGACTTTACAATGCACAACAGCTTAATACAATACAAATATATCGAGGGCTCAGAAACACAAGGCCTTATCTCCATTTTGACCATTTTGAGAAAAAGACTGTTGAAGATTTGTAAACACATTGGAGATGAGGCCTTGTGATACTGGCTATAACTTTGAAACGGGTTGTGTTATGGAGATAAGGCTGTGTTACTGGAAAGCGAATTTCTTTCTGAACATTTTGATACCATAATCTCATTTTTTGACAAAATGGAGGTGAGGCCTTGTAGTTCCGAGCCCTCGATATATTATGTATCAAAAATACATGTATAAAAATATTGTAACGAAATACAGACATCAGCAAAATACATTAGTCATCCAAAACGCCATTGAGGGCGCACAGCACTAAATCACTCCTCGTTTTGTGTAATGGTAGTAAATTCCGGCAAAAAACCAAAACCGATTTTGTGATTAATGGGGTCCTTTGGGAATCAGTTTGGCGTGAGGGTAGCATTTTATAATTAAAATAAAAGATAATCTCTTGTACTTTGCTTACAATTAATTGTACCGAAAATTTATCACGTGAATGAACACACGTGCTCGGAATTTATCACGTGGATGAGCACACGTGTTCGGAGGCGGCGGTCAGAAGGCGCATTACGTTCCATATGCCTGTAAAGTTTGGGCCCAAAGTTTGACAGGTTGAACTGGTCATGACGCTAGTATTTACGTGTGAACATGGTTTGAATGGTGTGAACCCCTGGACTAACTGTCTAGACGACCCAAAAGTCAAACACTCCAGCGATGTGCCTTGCCATATGTGTCGACCTTTAGCCCAATTTAGGCTAATTTGTAATCTAAAATCTGCTCTATATCGTAACTTCTCTCGAAATTTGAACTTTTGATTTGATTTAATCTGTAATAGCACAAGTTTTTTAAGCAAATTGTAGTTCGAACATTTAATTTTTTAACACAAGATGTTAAAGAACTTTGAAAAGTCTCGTGTTGGGCTCTAAAGTTCCACCCAAGAATTACATCCATCCAACATCGTCGACCGTATGCTGGGGACCTTGAGTGTGGCATCGGTAGAATTGGTAGCAATCGCTGCAGTCGTGATTTCAGGCTGCTTGACCAAGAGGCGCTAGAGTATTGCCACATATAATCTAAAGTTCACATTGGGCTCGCTTTTAAAACTAAAATCGGTTGTAGCCATACTGAATCGTGCATTTTCTCGACATTTGAACTTTTTATTTTACAAAATTTGAAACAGTAGTAGTTTTTATAACAAATTGAAGTTCAAAGAATGAATTTTATAACATAACGAATGATAAACTTATCATTTTGAAGCCCAAAATTTGCTGATCATCGACGGTTGAAGCTATTTATAGACAGTTATGGAATAAATAGAATTATTGTGAACATGAAATCGTGTCTAATACCATAGCTTGAGATATATCCCACCGATTAAGCTCGTTCAAAAAACAGACTGTGCTATTTTTATATAATGTATTCATTTTTTGTACTTTAACTCATGAATCTAAAAAACCCTGCATGGATTAAATTTCACAATGACCCCCACTAGTGTGATGGCCTTCCTACCAAACACCTTAGTCAAAACCAGCGTAGTCGGTCGGTCGAACAGGTACCCAAAGCGCCGTAGGCACTAACAGCTGGTGCAATAACTCAAAGAGTTGGGAGGGGAAAAAACTTGATTTGTAACCGCGGATACTGCCCCATAACCGCGGTCAGGGAAATCTCAGAACTTACAGGGAACGGAACCGTAATGGCGAGCGTCCGCAGCACTAAACCGCTCATTGGATTACATGTAAATTAGGGCTAAAAGAGTCGCGATTTTGGTTCCTTAGTAACTCTTTTTGGAATGTCTCGAATGCTTTATTCTAACAAACATATATTGAGATTTCATAAAATCGTCAAGAAATGTTACGGCTCCCAATTAGATTTTACGATATGGTCATTTAAACAGCGCCACCCCTATTTTCAGCCTGCCCCCTTGAGCTTTTTATGATGTAAGGAATGGTGGATTTTTCGCGGTCCCGCGTATAAGAAGCAAATTAGAAGCCATAAATTATTTTTAATGAACCTTTAGGTGCTTTAGACGAAAACACCGCCTATGGTTTCTTAGTTTTAGGAATTAGTAACCCTTGGTTTCCATATTTATCGCCCAAAGATATAGTGTTTCGTCATCACCAGTCGTCCTTGGACGGAATATTGGAAGCAGCTGACGCATATTGGTACCATGTAACTTTATTCATCATGAGCTGTGATCACTTAGTTCAAGACCCATGTCCTTTGCAATGCTGTCAGGATAGGTAGTGTTTTTCCTGCCACGGTTAGAAATGCCATATTTAGGAATCCAAAACATCAAGTGGTCCTTAGTGCGTACGCAGTTACCTGCAAACTGTAGACGTCTCTTTCTCAAAGTGACTGACAGAGGGATGTCACCATAAACCACTCTGTTTGTCTGGTGGTCTCGCCAGCTCATGTTAAGTAATCTTCGAAGTTGCTGTGCATAATGCTACAAGGCCCGCTTAGCAGCGCTATAAATTGCTGCCCTAAAAACCGGCAACAAATTTAAATATTCGCCTTCCATCAAAGCTGGTTGCTATAATGACATCATTCTAGTGTGCAACCAACCGGCAGTATTGCAACACACATTGAGTAGTTTAAACGCATTAAGCGCGGATGTAATTTGCAACATAATGGAAACTCACCCATGCAGTTAGCAAGAAGTACCGTCGTACACGCCCCGAATTTAAATAAACAACCAGGAAATCCTCTCGTAGTAATTGATAACAATAGGTTTACTAGACCGAATTAATAGCGCTCCTAAGCGGACAATTTTTGTCATGGTGTAGCATCCATCAATTATATCCTCAAACCTTTGAATTACCGTCCAGGTTTCTGAGCCGTACAGTAGGATACTTTCAACGCATGCCCTGAAGAAATTGATTTTGATGTTTCAATCAAGTTTTGACTTCCAGATTTTGTCATGTTTGTTGCATGCAACCCATGCCTGAGCTTTCCGGCACTTGTAGTCATGAAATGAATCTGGTAGTGACGATCCTAGATACTTAAAATTCTTAATGTTGTCAAGTTCAGAACCATTCAGAGTTTCAACATTGGATGTAGTAGGTATATTCACAAGGGGGTCTTGGTCTTTCCGACATTAAGATGGAGCCCTACACAACTGGAGGCATCCTCTGCACTCTGCAAAAGTTCTTCAGCTGAAGCAATGGATGATGCCAGTTAGTGCTATATCATCAGCAAAATCCAGGTCATGTAGGCGCATTTCGGGATATCTCCTGCTTTTTCTTTCCTCAATGATGATGCCAGTAGAGTCTTGGATGCCTTTCAAAGCATTTCGCATGATATAGTCAAGCACTATTATGAAAAGGAAGGGGGCTAAGGTGTCTCCTTGCAGAACGCCTGCCTTAATTTGGAAATAATGTATCACCATCTGGAGTAAATCATTCCATGTAATTACCAATCGTATGGATAAATTGGTTTATTTAGAGGTGATTCTCCTGTCGCCGCCTAGCGCAAGGACCAAGGGGCATTGCGCAATATTAGCTTATCCTTATATCATCAACCATTGTTTTTTGTAAAATTCAGAAATCTTATATTGATGAATTGAATTATTTAGAATTGATATCAAACAATTGTTATTGTAAATGTCAGAAATTTTCTATTGATAAATTGAATTATATCATCAACCGGTTGTTTTGTAAAATTCAGAAATCTTATATCGGAATTAGATCCCTTAGTGTGGCCGTGTCATAGCCCCGGGGTAGGAGCCCGGCGTCTCCATTTTGCCTCCTCCAATTTCATTTCCACCAATTGATTATCTTAAGATTTGATTCTGAAAAATGTGTGTAACACTAATGTGTTATATGATTTTGAAAAAGTTTGATTTGTTTAAATGAATAAAATGTTCTACCTCTCGTTTGCTCTCGGAGGCATTAGCACACTTCCTGTCATACCTTGCTTTTCCTCTATGTGTCTGTGGGCAATAAACGTATTGCCATATTAAACAAAATACAGATAATCACTATCTTATAATATTTAGGATGATTTTAAATAACAAAATTTGACCCAAAACAAGGAATCAGGGTGTGCACATTTGAATATTCATTTAGTAAATAGGACCATGGTTAATACACTATAGAAATAAGGACCAAATGTATACAATTTAATTAGTTGATTTCAATTTCAAGCTATTTTCAATCAAAATGTTTAAAAGTGCATTCATAGGTTTCGAAAGCACGCGTATCAACAAAATAACCAAACAACTTTGGGTTTTTTAATGGGTGCGTTACGCAAGTAACGCGTTAAAGGGTCTTATAGTAGAGGAAAAATCAGTCTCAGGAGGCCTTATTTTAGAAGTAACCTGACCGTCGACCACAAAAATAAACAGCATGAATTATATATCAAATTAAAGCTACAACCGTCAGACAAAAGTCTGACTATGGGGATGCATTTGTTGATATAGGGGGTGTATCTATTTTTTTTGGCCTGTTTCCATGGTAATCACAAAATAAAATAACAGCATTTTGAGAAATCACAAACATTATTTATATCAATTTTTGTAAGCTAAACATAGTTAACAACATTTTTTCCAAAACAAGAAGCACTTTGAAGTATTTAATTATTCTAAAAAATGCAAAACAAAAATCAATTTTCACTTTTCACTTTTCCCGACAAAAATGAGATTTTTAAAATCAGTATTCCAAGGAAACTAGCATATATCAAAGTTCAAAGTTCAAAGTGTTTTATTGATATCACCAAACAAACAGGTATAATCAAAACAAAATAGATAAAACATCAACTAAAACTATATACACGTTTTTAAAAAACACATCAAAAAACCCAACTTGATACTTAAATATAAACAATGTAAATATAATATTTATTAATACTGTTAGAAAATAGACGCGATGTTAACATATAGATGTATCGTATTTAGATATCCAATGATTGCCGAGCCTCAAAAGCTTGTTTAACATATAAAATGGACATGTTGGTGGCCCGAGTCAAATCTGAGTTATTGGTATTACTTGAAAAAGCACAATTTAATCTATTGGTCTTTCAGAACAGCTATTAACATGTAGTTGTTGCCCCAAAATCAACATATTATAAAGTAGAAAAATCAGATTTTTTATTTAAACCACCACAAACTGGCACAATTTTAAACTCTGTGAAAGTCCCAAGTTAATTGGACCATCCACATTTGAATGACGGCCTAAACAAATGAAAATATTCAATTTGAAAATATATCTCATAATATTGCTTTACATGCGCTACATGTTCGAGAGATCAAATAAATTAATATATGAATGATTATATACGTGAACTGATCACAAAATATTATATACGTGATTACAAATTGTTATATACGTGATTACTTATTATACACGTGATTACAAATTATTATATAGGCCTAGTGAATACACCATATTGTATACGTGATAATTACAGTGTTTACAATAAAATAATACAATAAATGTGTGGCGAATATCGCCTACAAATTGGTCATATACCGACCGGGTTTGAAAGAAAAACACAAATAAATAAGACGACCATTGGCCGCAAATATAAACACATGTAACATTACACAATCTTATTCGATGAAATAGTACACTGCCCAGAACTATTGGCTTCCAAGAGCTTGGTAAGCATTGCATTGGGCTCTAACATAGATTTTACACACGTATGTAAAATCTATGGCTGAAGAGGTTGAAATCATCAAAATCTATGAATCATTTAATGCTTTTGACATGAAGTCGTTTAGTTCTTGCAAGATGTAAAGGTTTTTGCATACTTCTTACTACGGGAGTGTCTGTATACGTGTCCTAATTACTTCAAATCAAATTTTGAAAATAAGTTGTCGGACAACCCGTCATGATTTATTTTGGAGTGGCTTACGTATATTGAAATATAAAGAAACGTACAAAGAGAATGTGATATAAAATGTTCTCTAATACCAGAAATACTACCAAGATATTAAGTTTAAATTTGGTGGAATACATGCAGAGTCATTCAATTTGTTTGTTTTTTAAACTTGTTACGTTCATTTTAAAAAGGGGAAAAAAGAAAATTATTTTAAATGATAAATGAAGAAATCTAATTTGTACTAATAACACAATCTGTATAATCATATCATGAACACCGAAAGATAAACAGTATTGACAAATTCCCAATATTGGAGCCAGATTATCTATATATCTGTGATGGTTTACGGAAAATACGATCAGGATAAATCTGTGATGGTTTACGGAAAATACGATCAGGATAAATGCATGAGTCCTGCCAAAGTCAAACTTCATTATTTAGGAGAGAAAAGTGCAAACACTTGAAAAATATCTCATACTATTGCTTTCTAAATGCACAATATCTTTAGGATATAAAATAAAGGAATATATGAATAATTATATACGTGAATACAAAATATTATGTATGTGATTACAATTTATTTACAATAAATTACAATGATAAGCTTAAGCAAAATATAAAAAACATGTTTAGCGTCCTGACTTTTTCAAAAAAAGGAAGGAGGAGCTCCCCCCCCCCCCCCCCTTAATAAAATGTTAGTACAAAATCGCCCCTTTTTGCGATACACTTTGCGAACCTTGAAGAAGAGGAGGCCTCTTTAAATTGTTTTTATTTGGTTCTGAGGGGTTGGCCACCACACAACTTGCTTATAAAATGATTATAAGAAAGAAGCAAAAAGCTGTTATAAATATCTCAAAAGTTATGAATGAAATAAAGAAAAATAAAAAAGAAAATTGAAGAAAATAAAAAACGGGAGCGGGAGGGAACGCCAAACATGTTTATGTTTTATTTGGCATTATTATTATAATACGTATACTATGGCGAATATCGCCTACGTGTATTTAGACTTAAAACAATTGATCTACAATGCATTTTAAATCATAAAATGATACTTAATGAATGTGTGGCGAATATCGCCTACAAATTGGTCATATACCGACCGGGTTAGAAAAGAGAGAAAAAAATACATAAGACGACCATTGGCCGTAATATTGTAAACCACATGTGATACATGTACATTACATACACAATCTGCTCTTTGATGAAATAGCCCAGAACTATCGTCTTCCAATAGCTTGGTATGCATTGTGCTCTAAGAGGTTGAAATCGTGTAAAGCCTTTGACATGAAGTCATCCAGTTCTTGTAAGATGTAAAGGTTTCGCATATTTCGTACTTCAAGGTTGCTATTCTCGACCAAGTCCAAAGCCATCACGGGCGCTGTTAATACACTAGCATGTAATCCTTCTTTCCTCATCTGTAATGTAAAAATAGAACCATTGGATTAGAGGAAAAACACCAATTGTTCGTTCCTTGGTTTTAGGGTGGATTTTTCCTTACTGATGATCGACCGCAGTGATACTCAGATTTCGATCTTGCACGTTTCGATTGGATTATTACTTAGAAAGTTACAACTAAAGAACGAGACAAAAAAGTAAGACACAATTTTTAGATATGTTTTTTCTCAAACATGCGGGATAGTGTGACCTGATACTAGTACATCATAAGTTCTCACCGCTACCGGCGCTCGGCATACAGACTGTGATAGAATTTAGATTTAATGTGAATTGAAACACAAATTTGATATTTTTATACATAAGTTTATCAGTTCAACCACATCTGAATATTTGTTTTTCAATTCATATTAAATCTAAACACGAACCATGAACTTTGAATATCATAATACATTGTTTCTGTAACTCGCATAATGAGGTCGTACTACAAATTAAATTGAATGATGATAATCGATTGGCCATCAACTATAAGAGCGTACACACTACACATTTCATTAGTTGATCTTCATTAACGCTTCATCCGATGAAGGGATTTTTGGTAGTGTGTACGGGGTCTATAACACTACTGTGTAAGTCCGGGTTAGACCTGGATCGCTGCACATAACAGAAATGAATAGTGCTTAATAATAATATCTCTTATGGTATAAGATACCCGATCCAAATCGCACGATATCGTCATATACTTAAAACAATGTCTATGGTTACAATCCCAGGATTGCGTGGTGAAAACTGAGAACAAAAAATACAATCGTACTTTGTTTTGGTCATTGACATTTTTATAATAGTAAACCATTGTTAGCGTGCAATATCTCAAAGGGGGACATTACTGAATAATAGTATATGAAATTGGAGCTACGTATATGCCGAATTCTTGAGTTATATATGTATATTCATGACCTGGTTCATTCCTTAGTATTGACCCTATTAGTTCATACTAGACCTTCCTTTCAATGGTAATGATATACATTGTAGTAGCCCCTTGGTCAGGAACGTTTGGTCTAAATTGTGTACTAGACATAAGTTTTATATTGCAAACCTCTGAAGGTTAATCTTGAAATGACAAATTGAAATCAAAACACTTACCGCAATTTCAAAAGAACCGCGTAATATTTGGAGATTTGTTTTTACGCAGGCTAAGTGATGGAAATACGATGACATTGTGGATCTGCCAGCTTCGTCTATATAAACAGCTTCCAAACCACGCTGATAGGCGATCAAATACGGATAATGAAGCTGCAAATTATCCTCCGACTATTTTAAGAAAGAAAAACAACAGAAAAACCGAGACATTTTACTTGATATTGTGTGTTAAAAAGGAGTATATTGAAATTGTTTTGATAGATCCCTTGATATTTTCTCAAACTGTCGAATATAATTTGATTTGAAGAATTGAATTGAATTGAATTGAATTGAATTGAATTGAATTGAATTGAATTGAATTGAATTGAATTGAATTGAATTGAATTGAATTGAATTGAATTGAATGGAATTGATAGGAATTGAATGGAATTGAATAAAATGGATTGAATGGAATGGAATGGAATGGAATGGAATCGATTTGACTTGACTTGACTTGACTTGACTTGACTTGACTTGACTTGACTTGACCTGACCTGACCTGACCTGACCTGACCTGACCTGACCTGACCTGACCTGACCTGACCTGACCTGACCTGACCTGACCTGACTTGACTTGACTTGACTTGACTTGACTTGATTAATTGAATCGAATTGTTTTCAGTGATAACCTTTCAGTGATCCCTTGATATCTATCCATTGAAATAAAATCCTCAAAAAGGTCTGCTATTTTGTTCAATGAAAAGCTGATGTGTTTCTCTTTCTAACGCTACCTTATTCGTAAGTTGCTCTTTGAAAACGTGCCTCATTGGTTTGTCAAATTTGTTTGGTAATTTTAAACAAATATTCATTCTCGTAGGCCTACAACTTCTTTTTGACTCACCCTGTAATGCCAGCAATTATAGAAACGGGTTGGGATACACACCCGAGGAGCAACCCATTGACCTCGCTCTCACCCAAAAACCTCTATTTTCAGGAATATTTTGCGAAATTTCTCACACAAAGACTTTTCTTAGAAATGGTGCCTTCTTTGGAAGCCAAAGATTCCTTTTTGAGGGTATTTTTAACATCTCACCAAAGATCACTATTTTGGTCGTCCTATTTCACTCAATGCCCCAGGGTTACACACATATCCATATACTTGAGTGCCTCCTCTCCGAGTTACACATACCAAACAATTGGTTTTAAACAGAGCTTTGGGTAAACGGGAATAGCCATCTTTCTTTCATCTTTATTCTAAAGGGAAATCGCAAAAAGACGGTTCACGCTGTTTAAATGTTGGCAATGGTCTTCATTCCTCTGCGATACAAAGTTAGCCTAAATAAGCTTACTTACCGACATCTGGGCGCGATGGCCTGCATGTGGCATGGTAGTTGTGGTTGGAATATGATGAAAGTGAAAACTATCTGCATCTATGTGAATATGAGTGCTGTTGTAGATTTCCAATTTCTGTACAATGAAATAAATAATAGATATATGAAAATTGAATAAAAATCTTAATTTAGGTCCTCCATTGCAATGGAAGGCTAAGGCTTATAAATTTGCTAGGTAGGGGTGTTTAAGAAATTCGTGCTGCAAGTTACGCAGTTGGTATCATGTTAATCCATTGCTCTATTGTTTTTATTGACACTTTCTACATACTAATAATAATAAATTACATTTTGTGAAGTGCATAATACAAAAGTTTTGATGCGCTGTACAGTATAAAAAATAAAAAGCACACATGAATCTACAAATGTGCCCATTGTAGGATTAACAAGTACATCGAGATAAAACAAAAACAGAGCATAATATACATTTGATTTTTTATTCTACGCGGCTATTGGTTTTACCAAAATTTAATACAAAACTGATTTTCAGAAACCTTTTCCAACTTTCAAGGTCTATCTCAAGTATTACTGAACCAATACTAGGCGGTTTTGTACATAATTTAATACATTTCTCATGGTGATTCCAAATATGGTAATTAAAATCGATAATTTTGACATTTGTGAAACATTTTATGAAAAGTTGGAATGTCGTCTGCAGAGGCCTGCCGCGTGGAAAGTGTTAAAGATCCTCTATTTTACAACAGTTTCGAAAGACGTTGGATTTGAGGTTTATTTTGCCTATCGCGCTCCCCGGCCATGTACAAGAAGGAAGATGTCAATATTGATACTTTGGCACTGTTATGTCTCTCGTGAGAAAGAGCCATGTGGGAGCTGCAGTGTTGCACAGCATCAAAGAAGATTTTAAGGTCTTCCCACAATGCATTGCGCGACCAACAGGGCTCTAAAGCTTTTTTACACGATGCATTTGTCGAGCTCTTAAAATTAGAAACAAGAAAAAGGAACACTGATAAATAATGTATTCATTGATGTAAACTAGAACCTAAGAGCTCCAACTATGAACGCGCTATGAAGCCATGATTGTGTGCGTATTATGTCTTTGTGAACCGAGACAAATTTGGCAAAAAAACGCAATGCATTGTGCCGGGGAGGGGGCACTGACATTGGAAAAGGGTATAGGTATGTGCCGCGCTGAAGACCCCCTTATTCACCCTCTGCTGCTGGCTCTTATGACCCCCCTTTTGAGCCTGCATCAGTTCTTAAGACCCCAATTTTATTGAAAATTCAAAAATCGCGAAATTTTGCGTTCTAAAGCCTAAATTCTTTGAAAATGTGCGTTCTCGCTAATCAAAATTGAGTTATAGGCAAGTTCTAAAGACCTACTTTTTTTGAAAAAATCAGTTCCTAAGACCCTATTTTTTGTCATAAAATCACCTCAGTTCAGTTCTGTAGCCCCCCTTTTTTTTTGAGACCCTGTGCGGCACACCCCTACCAAAAGTTGAGTGCCCATCCCCCCCTGTCTTTAAAATCTTCTTTGACACAGCATGATGGACTGCAAACCAACCGTCCGTCATTCGGAGTTGGTGCTATTTCTCACTATCAGAGTCGACGACCCGATTCTGACATGATCATAATTAATACCGAGAGTTGTACGGCTGTCAATTCATGCCACAAGAATAGTAAGTTTGTAAACTAAAACCTAAACACTTTCCACGCGGGCACGCGTCTACAGACGACATTCAAAATTTCACAAAATGTTTCAAAAATGTCAACATTATTGGATTTCATTACCATATTTGGAATCAGCATGAGAAATGATTTACAATCATGCCTAATATTGGTTCAGTAATCCTTGAAATAGACTTTGAAAAATGGAAAAAGTTTCTGAAAAATACGTTTTTTATACTGGTAAAACTAATAGCCGCGTGGATGTCGAATTGAACGATTGATATACATATTTGTATCAAACTGTTTATTAACGGCATGTCGAATGTATTGTCTCCCCGATTTATCTTTATTGTCACGCTTAAACGATCCCACCAAATGGCTTTGGCAACGCAACGATCCATGAACATATCGCGTAAAAACGATTCCAAATTTTACTTTTCACCAAAACTCAATGAACCCGGATCTATTCAGTCGTTCCTGTGCTAGACCATAGATCCTTGAGAAGAAAGTTTTCTCTCAAGGATCTATGGCTAGACTATGACAAAAAGAGAACCCCTGTACAGTGTTGTTGTATATAGTAATAAAAGGATATGCATAAGTCCATTTTTTTAAAGATTTGTTTCATGAAAAATTGATGTTCTAACCATTTCTGACAATTTTTGACACATTATTTTTGGTGTAAATTTGGAAAATGTTCGAATAATTTGAAACAGTTTAATTTTCAAGCAATTTTTGAAGAAAAAAATGAATAAATGAATATTTCTTGCCTATATATTTGAAAAAAAGCCTATATTCAGCTGAACATAAAGCACAATATTCAGACCTGAGACTAATAATAATATACCTAGGTATATTACTTATTAGTCTCAGATTCAGACTATACGATATTGCCACCGGGCATGTCGTTGTGACGTATTTTTTTCTTTAATAGCCACTGTCCTACATAACATAACAATAGACTACATTATAGTGTTTAATTGTCTATTCCTTCATATATTTGTATTCAGCGATACATCTCTAGGTTAAGAGTATCAGCATCCGCCTCAGAAGTCAAGTTACGCCGCCGGAAGGGACGCACCACTAGATTTTCGGGTGGGGGTGTAAGAAGTTGGGGTGATTTTTTGTTGTTGGCCGCCGTAAGGGGGAATTTATTTTGTTATAAGGCGGCGATTTTTTTTTTAATGTATCCATTCATATTGAGATGGGTGGGGTAGAGGTGGTTTTTTTACTCATCAGGGGGGTGGGGGAATTTCTTTTGTTGGGCCTGCATAGAGGGGAATTTAAAAAAAAAATCCTACCCCGCCCCCCTGAAAATCTAATGGTGCGTCCCTAATTTTGTAGCGTGATTGGCTAACAGCATATTAGTGAGCATTACATCATTGTTGTGACGTCACATAATTATATGTGTCTTATTGGCTGTGTCAGTGTTACCGGAAGTTATTCCATGATTGTCATCTCAATGGGAATAGCACCGATGTCCGATTATGATCTATATAGTCTTTTTAATTGAATAGAAATTGTAATTAGGTAAATAAAGACGTTTGTTTTTTACATGGGAAAATATATAGACAAATGAATACACGCGACTGACGTTTAACACTTTCCACGCGGCTATTTATTAGTTTTACCATTTAAAAAAACCAGATTTTCAGAAACCTTTCTTAATTTTCAAAGTCTGTCTCAAGGATTACTGAACCAATACTAGTAGGCATGTGTACGTATTTCAATGCATTTCTCACGGTGATTCCAAATATGCTAATACAATTCAATTTTGAAATGTTTGAAACATTTTGTGAAGTTTTTGCAATGTCGTCTGCAGACGCCTGTTGGCCACGTTAAAAGTGTTAATGCTACGATCCCACGAAACGTGTTCAGGAGCGCCATGCTGATGAAAATATTGAAAAATATATTGACCTAATTAGTGCTCGACATACATTTTTGTCTATATTTCTCCCTTGCTTTTAATTTTTTTCCTACCGAATAGAAATATATCGGCGAACACATGCGCGCGTTTGCCGAAAAACTGCTAATAATTGGCGCACATGTACCAAAAATAATATTCAATTGACGTACGGAAAGCTTCAAGATTTCTGATTGACTCGTAAGTTACCATTGGCTCGTAAGTGACCAATAAGAATGATTCTTATATGCAATGGGAGTGGTTTAATATGTAAATCAGCAATAAGATGGCGTTTGATTGGTTGCTTCAAATTTGTTGCTGCCTTTTACCTGAGACCATAGCTTTTACCAGGCCGTGCTGGATGGCAATGTCGTCATCAAGCGCAATTGCGCCGTGCGTACCTGTTTGGCGCAGTGCACTACGCGCGCTCGAAAGCAGCGTATCGCGAAGAAAAAAAAGTAAACAACTTGATGGATTAATTTATTTTATAAATGGATAAAATGTCTGTTAACTTTTTGTAGATTAAAGTACGAAAATACGTTTTATATGAAAAATTATTTTGGAATGAGATATATTTATGATACTATGCATAAGATGCGCCGACCCACTACTCAAAATATGGACCTGCCCATGCATTATCACACCATACTAGTCCGTGACCAAACTAAAATGTCCATTTCTATTCTCTAAAGTATAACTTACAAATTGCGTGTAGGTTGTTTGATGTTCATCCCTCGCTTGCTCTGTGTGCCGTCTCAGTCTTTGATACACCTCGTGTCTTGTTAGATGTAAATGGGGGAGCGGTGCTGTAGGCGTGCTAACGACGGAAGGGGGTAGTGTAGCCGTGCTAACGACGGGAGGTAGTGCTGTAGTCGTGCTAACGACGGGAGGTGGTGCTACAGTCGTACTAGAAATTGATCTACCATTTCGTATGGCTCTTGGTGGTGCTGCTGACGACAAAGACGTCCATGGTATTAACAATGCAACTGCAAAGATACTTGCATTAAAAACCGACAAAGCTGAAAGAATAATTGTTGAAGTATATGGTTAACAATGTTAAAGGGACATTAAGTGGTGTTGAAAAGTTTATATGTTTAAAAATTTACTTCAGAATTCAAGATGAACATTAAAAATCGCCATTATTGTTGTTTCTACTAACAAAAAACACAGCAAAACTAGATTAAAACAATATCATCGCTATTTATTGAAAAACGCCCTCTATGCAAATATGGTTCGCGTTATGTATCACGCGTACTGCACGGGGATACTGTCGGACGTAAAATGCTGGTCCCGCGGGACCAGCATTTTTTGAATCGACGTTTTCTTGTACAAAGAGAGCTGATTTTTCTTAATCCTTATAGGTGTAAGTTCATACATGTAATACAATTATAAAAATAAACTAATCTCAGTTTTTATCATTATTGAGGGCGCTGCCTCCAACACATCTCTTAGTGTCCCTTTAATATAAATGTTTTTTAACTACGTATTTGATTTTGTGTCCCATCTCATATCTTAAAAGTGGACGCCATGCCGGGCTGCTTTACACCTATACCGGAGTTCTATAAAATTAAGATTAAGTCTACATGTAATTGGTATACAATTCTCAAAAAAGTAACTGACCAGGTAATAAATATGCTCTCAACTCCAAAACTATAACTCCTACGTAAAAATATAGAATATAAAGTTGTAAGGAAATTTCTTGTCTTGAATTTGAGATATTACACGTGAAGATTGAATGAATATTAACTCAGTTATATGCCCTAAACCAAAACAAAGTCCGTTTTTCATTTTAACATTTCGTTCGCCTACACGCAGCCCCGGACTAGCAACAGGCAGGTTATTGATTAACTGGTAGCAACAACTCACGGTTCGATAGTAAGACGGGGATTGGGGATGCTTCAATCGATCAATGCAACCCATACACATACCTGTCACACTGTCCCGCGTGTTCAAAACCCAAGTGTTAAAATGTAAACTGCACTTTGTTCTATCCTTTACAATGTAGCGTTCTTAATTATTAACTGATCTTAATGAATAATGTATAAAGAAGAGAAATATCTTTACAACTTTATTGTTTACTATTTTTATGTAAGAGCTATAGTTATGGAGTTAAGAGTATATTTATTACCTGGTCAGTTACTTATTTTGAGGACCGTAGAGCCTTTTGTTGCATCCAGACAGCATACCCCAAACCATGCCTGTCGTGACTTGGGGACTACATTTTTTTTGAAATTTTGTGAAATTTAGACGTTTTCAAATTATTACAAATGTAGGTCTATTAAACATTTGACGAGAACGAGATTAGATTGTAGGCCTAATGTGGTAAATGGTATATTGAGATATAAGGCAAGAAATCAATTATCATCGCCGTTATCTGTCAAAATTTGAGATGCTCTGGTCATTCTCTTCGCATTGTATACCCGGTAGAAGACATGGAATAGATCCTAGTAATCGGAAATGTGTAGTGTGTAATGATGGGCACGTAGAAGATTAATTTAATTTTGTTATTAATTGTATTCAATATAAAACTGTACGTATATCTCAACTAAAGTACACCAGACGCACGAGAAATTCAACCAACTTAAGAGGTCTTCAAAAATCACTAATATTAAAAACCTTGCTCATTTTGTATTCAATACAATGAAGATTTTAATTGATTATGTTTTTTGTAATTATTGCATTTCGCTTTGGGATAGGCAAATGATTGAGGTGATTTTCTCTCATCTTCTTATTATACATGTTATAGCAAAATATATATTGTTTAATGTATGCGTATTTATAATTGTTTGTATCATGTAGTATAAAGGGCCAAAAGCCTATACATACAATAAATAAACTGAATGAATAAATAAATGAATGAAAGTGAAGTCAGAGCTCAGTTAAAATTAGTTGCAGGTTCTAATCTTGAGCCGCGATTCAAAGCAGCGCCTTCACAATCGGTTGAAAAGGTTTTTAGTTCCATCCGGAGGCCGACACGTATGACACGCGTATAGCCCGCTGCAGGCGCTAGTAAGAAACAGAACCGCAGGCCCAGTGGGCCGAGGTGCGTGGGGCCGGCTTAACAAGAGAACCGAACGGTTTAGTGGTCCAATTTAGAAAAGCCCCGCAGGGCTATTCGAAACCACTCATCGGCTGTATAGTTTTTCCTGTAATAGCTGCCCGATCATCGGCTGTATAGCTTCAGCCTTGGTAAATACTGACCAGTAACCTGATAAATGATGCAAAGTATTATGGATGCCATTTATTGGATGCCATTTAACCAAGAGGTTTACAAGAGGTCTAGACCAACATTAGAAAATAAAGAGAAAATAGTTGAAACTTACCATTTTGTAATGCCATTAGTAAAGTGTATTGGTGTATTAGACTTCCGATCGAAGTAAACCTTGTTCACTGATGTATACGATGTGGCGCCAGACGATTGAAGATATTTCCTATGCACTATGAATGCGTCGAGTTTGTTTCAGTTTTCGATCAACCTTTTTAAGATTTGTGGTGTCTATAATAATATTGAACAGTTTTTTCTTCTTTTATGACAATTCTAATTGAATCTCAGAAGTTTCACGATATCTGATGGACTAGTGATAAAATCCGATATATATACATTTGTAAGCCATTGTGATTGATCAGCGAACTTACTAAAAATAAAGCAAATTAAAAGGTCAAGTTCAGAATTTAGGAGTTCCCCGACCGCGGTATTCCCAGCCCAGCGGAAACGTTGTTAATGTAATGAACTATTTGTGGATTCGTACAACATTTATTGTTTCAAGGTGACCTAAGTGTTACCATTCCTTTTTAAAATATCATAATATCTTGGAAATATGAAATCATATTTGACCAGAAGACAATTGGGTACATGTAGAGTATACCAAACCTGAAAAAACTTGGAATCAGTTGTGGATTTAGACGTTAGTGGTTGATTTAAA